>CM030798.1:41786866-42099366 GCA_018127125.1 Rhododendron griersonianum | reverse complement strand
GGGTTCTTTGGGCTTGTCAGATACTGTAGGGATTTCGGGTCCCTTTTGCTTCTCCGGGGCCTTGGGGGGCTTTTCGGGTTCTTTGGGTTTTGGAGGCGGTTTGATCTCAATGCTCTTGATTGTTTTCCCACCTTTGCAACACAACTTGTCACGAATCTTCTCCGGGCTGCAGCATACTACAGTGATCGTCACCGTATTTTGCTTCTCGTCGTAAGTCTGGTTTCGAATTTCTATAATTTGTCCCCAAAAGTTTGACATGGCACAAAAGTCAGTTTCTTATACGAAAAGTTTAGAAAATATCTAAAAGCATAAAGTAGTTGTTGTACTTGCTTTTTATCTTGTTGTACTTTTCATCGTCGGTGAAGCAATTCGTACCTCTTTGTTTGATTTTTATGTACAGATAAAAATTTTGTACTATTTGTTGTTTCGCGTGAATGAAAGCAAGGAAAGAAGTGTAAAAATCATTCTCACTTCGATAAATAAATCGGTGGTATGAATAAAAAAATAATGAATAATAATAATAATAGGTGCGGGACTCACGGGGAAATTTGGCAAGAACTTTCTTGATCTTCCTGTAGCAACTAGGACACTGAAGGTCCACCTTCAGTACCATTGTTGTAACCTGTTACATGATTGAAAAGAAAAATACAAGAGTTACATATGAACCGCACTGCTTGGAAGCAGGGGATATTACGGAAGCAGGGGATATTAACTCAGTGGTCTATCATAGGAGATGTATAATTGAGAAGAAATAGAATCAGGATTGGTGGAGTAGACAATGAACAAAATAAAGCAAATATATATAGAGATAGAGGGAAATGGTGTTTACAAACAAACCTTTTCAGCCATAATTGAGACCTGGGGATAATCAGATCCGAAGCCAGAAATGAACGAATTGGAGAGAGAGAGAGAGAGAGAGAGAGGGATGGGAGAGATCAAGAAGGCCTTGCTTTAAGAATGTTAAGAATGGAAAAAACGCTGCTGTCGTAGGTAACGGAAATTGGCTTAAGAATGGATAAGGGTAGAATGGAAAATTAGGCTGGAACCGACAAGGTGCTGACACGTGTTAAGGTCGATGGAACTCCATGCGATTGTCAAAATTGTCTCCTTCAATTTCCCATAGAGTTACAGCTGGCCTTTGATTGACAGAACCATCTCACCTTCCAATTCTTCAATCACTTTGTGGACGAGACCCACATCCTCAAATAATAATCTATCTATCTATGTACTCCCTATATATATTCTATAAGAATCTAATTACTTTTAAAACGAAATTCTCTCCTTGGCTCTCTCTCCTACGTGATATATTCTATAAGAATGTTGTTACTTAAATTAAAACGAAGCACTCTCCTTGACTCTCTCTCTCCTACATGGAATAAGTGTGAGCTTCGTGTGAAATTGAATAATTTCGAACACGTTTTGTGTCTAGAATCTCCGCCGGCAAACAAATTTGATGCCAATCATTGGCGAAGTCTAGTCGCATAAGAAAATGTTATGGATGTTCCCTTTGGATGACAAAGGTGAAGGATGTTTATTGCGAATGGTTTGTACCTATTCTGTGTTTTTTGATTTCGTTAGGAAATTGTGTGGCACAATGCAAGGTTTTTTTGTTTAGGTACATATCCCCGATTTCCCGCGGGAACTTCTGTTCCCCGTTTGGGACAGGGATGGAGGGTCATTAAAGAAATATCCCAGTTGAGATCAGGGCAAGAACTGAGATTGAATATAGGTTTGGGGAGGATAGTGGTATTCACTCCCCACCACGCCCTGTTGCCAACCCTAGCTAAGGGATACAAATAGGCATTACAAATAAAAGGTTGAGGATTGACTAAAATTTTCAGGAGTCAGCAAACGGGCGTTAACAGAAGGGATTCAACATATTAGATCATAAAGTAAGGAATGAGACAATATTCTTCAGAAATACAATGACGAGGTTACTGTATTCAATAGGAAATGGATCCTGTACGGTCCATGTGAAGAGATAGTCCTGATCGGGACCGTTCATTTGCTGCAATCAACGGTTTGAATGTATTTTCATACTTTTACCGGTAAGAGTGTATTCTTACCGGTAAAAGTATAATTAAAAAAACGGTCCGGCTAACGGGTGCCATGGTGCACCATTTTACATCGTTTTTCGTAGTAGTTAATTCATTTTATGTCACCATTATGAATTTGAGTATTTGACAGTCTTTTGCTTTACCAAATCTACCCTTCCCTTACGTTTCTTTTGTTTACACTGTTTATCTTTTTCAATGTTACACTTTTTGCTTTTGGTTTTCCACGTTTACTTTTTTCTTTCCAGGTTTACTCACACAGGTGTAGGCCATTCCGAATGCAACAAAAATTCAAAAAAATATTCATAAATTTAAAAATAATTTTTTATGGAACCCTATTAAAAATCAGCTCCAATTGTTATCAGTAAATATTTTTTTTGAATTTGTAGAGCAAAACTACTCATTCTGGATTCGTAAAGGCAAAACTAAGTAGTTTCACCCTACGAATCCAGAAAAAATATTTATTAATATATGTTCATGTTGATTTTTTATAGAACTCCAAAAAAAAATTATCTTAAAATTTATGGAACTTTTATGTATTTTTTGGGACCCGAAGTGAATCCACATGCATCCAGTGCCTAGACTTTTTGGCGACGCCATGTCTAAACACCTGAAGCCACAAACATCACAGGAAACAATTGTCCATCTACAAATAAATCAACTCGTAAGTGCATAATTAAGTGAGAACTTAAACAACGCTAAAAATTCCATAAATCATCGTGTTCCTGCTACGTTTCAACTCCGACCTTCCAGTCGATCAAAACAAATTTTAGGAGATGGGAGAAACAGAGAGCTTAGAAGAAGAAAAAGGTGAAAAAGAAATGCAGGGGAAATGGCGCCTAAAGAGGGAAGAAAAAAAAAAGGGAGGGGGGGGGGGGGGGGGAATATGCTTGGGAACTGTCGCCTACTTTTTCTGACTGAGTAAATGGTTATTTTGTTATTACTTACAAAACTGAGGGCAAAGTTGTTAAACATGTTAGAAGTGTAAAGCTGGCCACTTGGATGTCATTGTCCAAGTACGGAGAGAATGGTAAAGCTGGCCACTTGGACCCACATACCCGGTGCAATATTGCACCGGTTAGCATTTGCCTTAAAAAAATCTGAACTGTTAAATCTACCAACTGATAGTTGACCGAGTCGTTTCGTGTCAAAAATAAATTTATAAAATTGAGAGTTAACTACTGCTTCGTCTGTTCAAAAAAAAAAACTACTATTCCGTAAAATAGTGGTCAAGACCGAGTATCGTTCCGACGAAGATAGTATGGCTGAGTTACGACAAATTCGATTAATTTTTAAATTAATTAGGAAAAGTAAAGATTGATTTGTTTGATTTTAGAAAATTAATTAATTAAGAAAGCTACTAATTATTTGATTTGAAAACTGATGACAAAAAGACCTAGGGTTTCGAATCCACTCCGACCACGTAACAACGATATGCATAGGCTAGGTTTGACATTCAAATCATTAAAGACTATCATTAGAGCTTGCAATCCCTTCCAATAATCGTCAAGAAGATAATTGAGTTGTTAAAAGGCGTAGACTATCTCATAGCACGGACCGTTTCACTAGCCTGGTCTGGCTGTCTAACGGCATGATCCGTCTTACGAGCATAATCTATCTCAGAACTCCAACCACAATCAAAGAATACCATTGTTTAACTCCGTATTTGAAAACCGCGAATATAAATATAGAATAGATTAAAAGTATTAAAATCATTCCATAAAACTGAAATGAGTTCTAGTTAAACAATCGATCTAAATATCAAAACCTAAACCTATAAATATACAAGTTACTTTATACGGTGTTTCGTCTCCTCCCTAGAGAAGGGAATTAGCTGGCCATCGAAGCCGGAGTCCTCGTCCGTGAAGTCGTCTCCTGTTCCTCGAACATGGCTGAAAGCTGCCATAGCCGAGAGCTATCTCGCAAACTCTCCTTTTTCTCCTTATTAGTGTAATGCCCGTTTTTCGCGTGCTCATTGGATGAATTTGCAGTCGAAAAGTGTATTTTTTTTTTGTTTTCGTTGTGATGATAGTAGAGACATAGCAAGAGGTTATTACATTAGAAATCAGTTTCAGATTTTCAAATCCAAGGGATTGATTGTTTTGGCCCATCTTATTTGTATTACAACTATGGTACTCTTATGTAGCTTCGCTGATTGTTGAAGGTCTACATATACATACAAAAAGCCATTGCTTTTGCAGGTCTACAAGTCAATTATTCTTTCTATGCTTAGTCATCCATTTGTATTGTTCTGAGCCACTGCATTTATTGTACTTTGAACATGAACATTTCAATTAAAGCAGGAAATTAGGAAAATAAAGTCACCTGCTCAACGAACTTCAAGATGTAGAACATGCATTACACTCAAACAAGAATACAATATGTGGCTCATTGCATTACTGATCTAAATTGTTAGTAGTTAGTAATAGTCACATTAGCAACATATGCAAAGGCTAAGCGGTAAAGAAGCATAGAATATCCAAGTTCAACATGTTTTTCAGACAACTGATTCAAATACATAGAACCCAAAAACAATATCAGTATGTAAGTAGAGGTGTCTAAACAACTATAACTTCTTCCGTATGAGAGTCGCTTTGAGCTTTGCTATAAGGTTTTAGGACATTCTGTACTGCTTCCACAACTTCTCGTCCATTGACATAATGCTGGCGACGTACACAAGCATATAGACATCCGAACCACCGATCAATTTCATCTCTGTCTCTCATATTTTCGTAGGGTAAAAAAGGCCCGCTTGCCACAAAGCTCACATCGAGCTGTCGGCTTGGTTATGGAATCAGCAAGGGGTATAAATATCAAGTACTGAACCAAAGCTTCTTCTGCAACAAACACTCGATCTCACGTAAACATACGTATCGTGGAGATAAACCACTATCATTAGCAGTGAAACAAATATGGAACTATAGAAGTATAATAGCAAGCAAGAACAACAAATGAAATCAATTTTTGCATGAGACAAGCACACATTTTCATAAAGATAGAATGACAAAGGAAAAGGATAAGCAGAACCTCAGGTAGTTCCCATCCAGCCCAGCAATTACTATAGTTTTTCCATCGAGATCAGTGCTTTGCAACAGAAATCACAGAGGTACGGTCATCGAAGAACTGGGCTTCATCAATGCCAATCACATCCCGCTGCCATCAATCACAAATATTTAGGAGACATTTTGAAAACAAAGGATTTCGACAATGTTCGTTTTGGGACTCAAGTCTCAACTTTTTCTCGGCGCACGTTCCCCATTAAATTTTCTCTCAATTTTTACTACTCTCATTTCTCCATCTCTCTCTCTCCACTCATTTCCCAAAATCCCAAAATTGAACATGGTCTTTGAGTCTCCTTTTTCTCCAATGCTTCTCATATACAACAATGGTGCTCATTGCAAAAAGAGTTACTTGCACACTTACAGAAATGACTGTAGGTTGAACTTTTTGTACTCAAAGAGTTACTTGCACACTTACACACCGTAGGTTGAACTTTTGTACTCTTTGATACAACACAAACCAATTGAATCTTCAAAATAAAAGACTTTACAACCGATGATGATCTTTAAAAAGCCTTTACAAGTTCCTTCCTTGGGATTTCAGTCACCCTATACTTATAAATTCCCCCTCATGAATTACAACCCTCAAAAATTTCACCTAACCCTCAAAAATTTCACCTAGACACCCATTGGATTTCAGTCACCCTATGTATACTGGTGTTTTATATCAATCCCTACCCAAAAATAAATAATCACCTATTTTCTCTATTGATTAGTGTCTAATGATCGCATTTAAGGCTCGATTTGGTTTGTTAGGCTTGGCCAATGAAAGTCATAAATAACAATTCCAGTAGCCAAGGATTCAACCTTAGATAGCCTATAGGCAAAAGTTACCAAAACCAGTAAATACAAAACTTAACTTATAAATAGAGCTTATTATCACCTAACATCTGCAAGTAATGGAGTTACCTAGCCATAGCACGACACGGACAAGATATCCTCGGTTGTAAAACGAACACACAAATCAAAGTGTTTAACTTTGAAATACCTTGCATTAGCTCCAATTTCTACTTAAACGACATCAGATTATGCAAAGCCCAACAAGGAAATTTTGTCCCGTCATGGGTCACCACTAAGTTAATTGCATATCTTGTATCCTTTCTTGACTTCATCATGGCAACATTTCTACATATGCATGGTTGGCCATGAATATGTTAGAATCAAGTAAATAACAATATGTATCTAATACAATTTCACATCTTGGAAACTTTACGCCTGTCTAAATCATGGTTCTCTTGAGGAAAAAAAAAGAACAGGAGAACCATGAGGAAAAAAAAGAACAGGAACTTCTTCTTCTTTTTTTATACTGTTTTTGGTCTGTATTAAAATGTGGAAATCATTTGTTAGAAATTCAAGAGCAAAAACCTTTACAGTTTGTCATCTATTAAACTAATATGTATGAGTAATTCCAGTTCTCCGTTTCCCTCTTCCGTTATGCTGCATTTGAGTTAGGGAATGGAGGAAAGATTTGTGAATGGCAAGAAAAAGTACTCCCTTTGTCCCAACTATGATCCCTTTAAGAAAAAATACAGCTGGAAATCCCATGCAACCACACCAATGGTAATTTAGAACCACTAACCAAAATTGAGTTTTGAAAACTAAAACCCCAAAAACTATGCAAAATTTACCTGACAAGGCACAAAATCGATATTGATGACTGGTAAGCAATGGGGAACTTGTGTCCAAGGCGTGGAACTTTTGCTTCAATCTGAAATTTGGCAAAGAAAGATACTTCAATCTCCAAAAGTACATAAAAATGCTAAATTTGACCCCCCCCCCCCCCTCCCCTTTTTTTTTCTTATCTTTCTTCTAAATTTCAGTTGAAAGAAAAACACAAAAACCCTGAACTCTAAAATCACGAGGTTCACCACCCCTTGCACACTCCATTTTAGGGGTGACAATTTTAAACCAGACCACCGAACCCGCTCATATCCACCCATGTCTAACCTGCCCAAATCCACCCATATTGTATTATGGGTCATAAATGGGTAAAACCACATTAACCCATATATACATGGGATCAAATGGATTGGACAATGGGTTAGACCTCCATAACCTCCCCTCCCCCGACCTCTTTTCCAATTGGCCCCCGACCTCTTTTCCAATTGGAACCCCACCACCAGTTCGAATCTATAAAATAACAGAGCTTCAAGGGAATACTTTCTAGGGAATTCATTTGTCGAATAATTTTCTTTATAGTGAAATTGACGGCGGTAAATTAGATAAATGCGATCAGCAACAACAACAACAACAACGAATAATAGATATAGAGATCCATAGGTTGAATCATCCGAAATGAGGTTTTCAAATCAACATCATCTCTGTTTTACACAGCCAGAAGAACCAAGATCTAGATCCAGTTACTTTTCCTCCTTTCTCTCTTAACTTTCTCTCTCTCATATTCTTCTCGAGTATAATATCATTTGCTACATGATTAAGAAATTGAAAAAGCCCAAGGTTTCAAAACATTACCTCTTTGAACTCATGAAATCGAACATCTCTCGTATCCGGATGTCCGTGCATCAGTGCAGTGCCGTGAGCGGCGGCGGCCAGCGATCCCACCACCGTCAAGACCCAGTCGAACCAATCAGCGTGCACTCGTGTGTGTTGTCATCGCCTTGGTTGAGGCTTTGTTGCTCGAACCAACACATAAAGGAAGCTAATAAGTAATCGCGTGTCTCCTTTGAAGGACGGCAACAGCCGCTCCAACAGTAAAGAGTAATTGCGTGTACTTTCTCCTTGTCGACAAAGAAACAAAAAAAATGGGTAAAGGCGGGGGAAGATCGCCGGAAAACCGAGAAGTTTTTCAGTGCCGAGCGGGTATTGCCGACGTGGCACCCACTCGACGCATCTCAATCGTCCGATTCACTTTTGGAGAAAACCAGGTAAAAGTACAATCCTTTTCCAAAAAGGTTATCATCACCTGGACTGTATAAAGTCAAAGATACCCCAATGTACAAGAACACATACTCCCTTCGTTCCAAAGTGAGAGTCCCTTATTCCATTTTTGGATGTTCCAAAATGATTGTCTCTTTCTAAAAATAGAAGTGGAAATTTGATAAAATTCCAACAGTGTCCCTCTTATTTAAATACAAATGATGCAAAATAGGTAGAATATAGGGGTAATGGTGGAAAAGTAGGTGTAATGATTATATGTTCCCTAAAAAAATTAGAATTCCAAAGAGGGATCTTATTTAGGAACGGAGGGAGTACTACAAAACTAAAAGTGTAAATGCATATTTTCACAATGTGCCTATGCAAAGCGCATTTCACCCTTTTGCCCTCCAACAAAATATCAAACCACAAAAAAAACACTTAACCAATAAAATTCACCACTAACAAACCACAAGGGTAAATCTGTAATTTCAACACAAGCCTTGGCCTTGGCTTTCCATCCTTTATTCTTTTAATAATACAAGTGTATTGATATATAAGCCCTGACGACAATTGGCTTAAGAAAGCCCATTCATTTCTCTAGTCCAACTCATAGTCAAACTAACTAAAAAACAATTCTTTTTGGGCCCACCATGGACAGTAGAAGAGGCCCATCTCTCTTGCTATCTTATTTTCTCCACCGAATAAATGCTAGCGAATTAATGTTTGCGGCAACTCTTTGTAAAGACCTTCCAATATCTTATTTTCTCCACCGAATAAATGCTAGCCAATTAATCTTTGCAGCAACTCTTCGTAAAGACCTTCCAATTTACACGTTTTTGCATCATCGGTCTCCAAGGCCTACAAACACTACAAAACGCTAAACTATATCAAGTAACAATATAAACGGACCGACAAAATATAGATTAGGTGGATTAAATGGGTGCTTTTCAGCACTTATCATACCACCCAACTTACACTTTGCTAGTCCCTAGTAAACTACTCCGTAAAATATATGCAACTAATAAAAACAAATTAAATGGGATAGTTCTTTTAAATCCCCGGGCGGCTCCGGTAGGACGAGTGAAGTCTCGTAAAGGTTTTCAGCAGTGATCACCCACAAAACACCAAGAACCCTTTCACATGGAACCTGAAACTCGTCATGCAACTCATTGGTTCATCAAACAAAGAATATGCAACTACCACCAAGATATAATAAGTCGCAAATTGTTCCAAATACTATCAAGTCAAGAAATTATCCATGCCACCTAGGCATAGCGTGTGTGTGATATAGGCCTCAACCACAAGTGTGCCATGACTAACCGCTCTCTCTGGACCGAGTCTAGACTTTCAATCCTCATCGTGTCATGCACTCACAAAGAAAATCACTCGAAACAAGGTGCATATTATCTCTCAAGTGTGCGGCTTGAAATTATGTAAATGGAAAGCAAAGTCTTCGCACACAAGTCACGAAAAGAACACTTTATATGGTGGACACACGGTCTCATGAACGAACCTCCAAGCATTGGAACTCTCTCTCTCATCCTTTAATCCACTTCCCATCACCCCAAGAAAAATTGCTTTTGATCGTCTTCTTAAAAATTTCCTTGTAATTCCATTGGTATGCCAAATCCCTTGTTATTGGATTAGACTTCAGTCGTTTGAGGCCCAGAATGATGAACGCCACTGCGAAATTCGCTCTGCAATTAAACTGCAAGTAGATTTCGTCCAGCATTACAAGGACTCCAACTACTATTTTGAACGTCACCGTGAAATGGATGCCTTTTTTTAAATTTCGTCTGGACAACAATGCAGGGGTTTTTTATTTAGGTTTGGATCCCCGATTCCTCACGGGTATTTTGGTTTCCCGTTTGGGATGGGGATGGTGGGTTAAAGAAATTTCCCGGTTTTGATCAGGGCGGGTTGGTGGGATTGAATATAGGTTCAGGAACAAGGACGGAACCAGGATTTTACCTTAGCAGTAGCGAAATGTATACTAAAAAAATCTAGTGGTGGCGAGACTATATAAGTTGGGCATAATTTTTTTTTTTTACATATAATAATTGTATTTTCTAAAATCCTTGTCGTGGCGGTCGCCACCACTAGACCACCTGATCCCATCCTTATTCAGGAACGGGGTCAGTGGTATTCACTCCCAGTACTCCACCAAATTTGTTGTCTCGTCTTCTTCACCCTCGTGACAAATTGGTCATCTTCCACATGCTATTTCCAAAACTACGACTCCAAAGCTATAGACAGCTGATTCCTTGTCAGCTTTACCTGTGGTGACACATTCTGGTGCGATGTGAATTATAGTCCCTACCATCATTGTTGTACGTTCGTGACTCTTTTTCGTGATCAACAAGCCTAACAAACCTGAAATCTCCCAATTTGGCATTTAAATTCAACTCCAACATCACATTTCTTGATTTTACATGCATCCCTATGCAACACAATTGCTCTCATCCTTCGTTTAGATAGTGCGATGCAAAGGCCAAACCTTAAAGTGTGATTTGCATGTCAATCGTAAGATTTAGATTCTAAAGCATATATTCAATAATATCTCATTAGTGAAGTCATCCGACGATATTTTAGATTATAAACCATTCTGAACGGAGAGTTGAAGTCTATTCTTCAACGAGATTAAATTATTTACACCGTCGATATAAATATTTGTTTTCTCCAAATCAATTACGTTGCGCCACGTCGCCATGTTTTATTAATTGGGACCACTAGACCACTATTTTGATGACGTGGACTAATGTAATTAATTGGGAGGAAACAAATATTTACACCGCTGGTGTATATAATTTATTCTCTTCTTCAACTCTTTCTTTTTCATTCATTTATTAAGTTGTATTTTTGCAATGAATAATCTTTTCAGTAGTTGTTCTGAAAGAGCTCTAAGTGTTGAACTCCTATCGATCGAACATCTGCCAAATAATAACCTTATTCTTTGATAAGTCAGGTGTCCGAGCCAGCTTACATCCACCTCGATTAATTTTGGAAGATGAATCTCACCGTCCACTATCAGGGGCCACCAAATAATGACGACGTATGTCCCTTAAACGTTCGTTCTAAATTTATTGCCTCCAATTCAATTAGGTGATTGTCAAAGTCACATAATCCATCTCAATTAGGTGTCGCACCATGTTAAACGCAGATTGCCGAATTCTAGTATGAGTCCGCCCATAATTCGCGAATCCATTTTAATAGTAGATGAACTACAACCATCGACTTCTCCCACTCGATGGTAGACCACCATGCTAGGACCTCACTTTTATTGGGTCTATGTAGGTTTTTCATGAACAATAAATCATTTCCTATATCCATTGTGTACTTCCGGCAATGCAAATGTTCGATGTATTGCGCATGTTAAGGCCATTTCCAACCCTTCATCAAATGTTTTATCAAATTCAATTTGATGAAAAAATTGGTACTGTAAAATGCAACTCCAGCCCTCTCATAATAACCCTCTTTCTTCAAAAATTTGAACTACTCCTGTACTTATATTCATTCTCATAGTGGAATGGTTAATATCTCAAGTCCTGAACCTGGTGGTACATGAAAACTACAAAGATTTCCGACAAAGAAAGAAAAAAGCAGAAGCAAAGGTTACAACTACTGAAGAGCAAGCTAATTCCCAACCTAGAGATCATAAAGGAAAAGTCTAGGAATAAAAATTTGAAATGCGGATTCGACAATAATTGTATTCGGAACCGTCTGATGCACGTTCGTATGTGACACAGTTTTGCCTAGATCTGTGTTCCTACAATGCTCAATCAAGAAGCTGAACTATAAAATGCCTAGCAATTATCAAGAATCTAAATAATCAAGACCAATAAGAAGAAAAATGGACTACTCGTATATACTTTTTGAACCAGCATACATTTTATTCAAGTGATGTAGAGGGACATGAAGCAGTTGAAGATGAGGTGAATTTGGAAGAATCTATGTTGTAAGTATGCCTTGAATAATGGTCTTGGCTGGTGTCAGAACTGGTGGTGGTTGGGTTAAATGGAGAAGGAAAAAACGATAGCGTGGGCTGTTTCTGCGGCAGAATGGGCAGAGGAGCTTGAAAATTAAGCACATGAATCCCCTGTCTAATTTTAGGCTGGAAATTGTGATCAGCTGGGTGAGCTTGCACCAAGACCAACAGTCATCAATATATTGTTTTGGCTTTGTTCGGTTTGTAGTTATGTTTTTGTTTTTGGGTAATGATTGTGGAGAGAAATAGGGGTAATAATTGGGAGATAGGGTAATGATTGGAAAGATATAGAGACAAAAAGTTAAAGTAATAATTGAAAATATGGGTAATAGTTAAAGAGAGATAGGAGTAATGATTGAAAACAAAAATGAAATTAAAAGCTAAACTATGTTAAATTTCTTGGAGCGTTCCAACCTAAAACGAATGTGGGACAAGTTTTAACAAACTACAAACCGAACAAAGGCTTTGTTTCTTGCTCATCAAATTCCGAGCATAGTTTTGAGGGAGCTAATTTCTGGGTGAAAAATAGCAGTAGAACGTTGAAGGTATTCTTCTGAGAGAGATTTGTTTTGTCGGAGTTCTGTTACCACTGATGCAAACAGAGGAGTATCAATCTAACCCTCACAAACTTTGTATTTCACAAACACTCAATTACATTACACTGAGAAACTTGGTTTCTCTTACACTCTGATCTCACACACTTTGATCACTTATTTGCGTACTTACATATCCATATTACAAGCCTATTTATAGGCTGAACAAGAGAGAGAAAGACAAAGATGCGACAAACTCACATTTATTGAGCAAATCTCAAAATATAGTTATGGAAACTGAAAGAAGTCTTCACACCTGATCTCAAACAGTAAACCATGTGCTTTTCATGAGCTGCTAGGAAAGCAACTCAAGTTTACTTTTTCTTCAGCTCTAACTCTATTTTCTCTGTCTCATCAATTTCCAAACTTGAACTAAATTCCCATGATTTTAAAGTATTCTTGACGCAGCGGAATTAACAAAGAGATTAGTTGCGTACTAATCGAACGAATGATAAACTCGAGTCCACGAGAGAAAGAGACAAAGTCTGAATATTATTGATAAAAAGCTGCATAAACATTATGTAACATCCCTTTTATAGGAAAAAGGCGTAACCCTAGCAAAACCCTAACTCAAAAACAAAAATTTCTAAAATTTGGGGAAAATAATAAAATTGGAAAAAGGGAAGAAAAACATGACTTTCCCAAAAAGAATCAACTTCTACGGCTAAAAGTTATTAACGAAACAAATATTTTCTAAAACGGAAAAAACGTCCAATTGAAGGCCTAAACAAAGGAATTAGGCCAAAAAACAGCAGGGCTCACGAACTTAGGGTCGTGAGCCTTGACCGGAACGCCAAAATAAGTCAGCCCACCAAGTTTGGGCCTATTCTGAGCTCGTCCGAATTTGCCAAATTGGGTAATCTGAAATTAAACACCGTTTGGGCTTCCGGGGCTTAGCTCGGTCCAGCTGATAATGGAATTGGGCCTCCATGTGTTCTACATCAGTCCCCTCTTCTTCGAAAGAACTCGACCTCGAGTTCAAGTCTGGATACAGCGACTCCTCAGCATGATACTCAGATAAATCAGCAACATTGAAAACCTTCGAAATCTTCATGAAATCAGGAAGATCAATCACATAAGCATTGTCGCCAATCTTCTTCAGAACTTTATACGAACCATACTTCCTGGGCTTCAACTTGTTATAGGTCCCCACTGGGAACCGTTCCTTGCGCAAGAACACCATCACAAAATCCCCTTCCTTGAACAATTTCTCATGCCTGTGCTTGTCTGCAGCCCTCTTGTATTTTGCATTAGTCTCAGCTAGCTTCTGTTTTTCTTGCTCATGCACCTCTTGAGCCTACTTAGCCATCGCCTCAGCTGCAACACTAACCCCAGGGCCTCGTGAAAACTGAACCAAATCCACCACATGCTTTGGAGGGGTCACATATACCAAAGAAAAAGGTGATTTTCCTGTGGCACTGTGAACTGCACTATTGAAAGCAAACTCAGTCTGTGGTAAAGCAAAATCCCACTGTTTCGGCTTGTCCCCACAAATACTGCGAATCAAATTTCCCAAACTCCGATTAGTCACCTTGGTTTGGCCATTCGTTTGTAGATGTGCAGTGGAGCTCCTTTTCAGCGACGTACCGAACATCTTCCACAAAGTTACCCAAAAATGGCTAAGAAACTTCACATCACGGTCAGAAGTAATGGACTGTGGCACCCCATGCAAACGCACCACCTCACGGAAAAACAAACGAGCCACATGAGAAGCATCAGATGTTTTTCGACAAGCAATAAAATGCACCATCTTCGAAAACCTATCCACTACCACAAACACAGAATCTACTCCTCGTTGAGTACGAGGCAGACCCAACACAAAATCCATCGACAAGTCCTCCCATATGCTATTAGGAACAGGCAGAGCCGTGTAAAGACCAGTGTTTTGGGACTGACCTTTAGACACCTGACAAGTGTAACACTTCCTCACAAAATTCCCAGCATCTCGCTTCAATTGAGGCCAATAATACCGTTCCTCCAAACTGGCTACAGTTTTATCCCTCCCTAAGTGACCACTTAATCCTCCACCATGTAAGTCTCAGATTAAGCTTTCCCTTAAAGAAGACTTTGGAATACACAAGCGATTGCCTCGAAACAAATACCCATCAGTAGTATGGAAATCACTAACAGGCCGATTTTGCGCACATACAACCCAAATCTCATTAAAATCGTCATCCTCTGGGTACAGCTCCTTCAGAAACTCAAAACCCACAATTTCATGGACCAAAGTCACCAACAGATCAGCTCGCCGACTCAATGCATCTGCCACCCGATTCATGACGCCAGACTCATGCTGAATAATAAAAGGAAATTTCTGCAAGAACGTCGCCCAATGCACGTGCATACTATCCAGCTTCTTTTGACTGTTGGTAAATTTCAGCACCTGATGATTAATATACAAAATGAACTCTCTCTGAATCAAATAATGCTCCCAATGTTTGAGAGCGCGCACCACAGCATAGAATTCCTGATCATACGTACTCCACTTCTGTCTTGCTTCGCTTAACTTCTCGCTAAAGAAAGCCACCGGTCTCTTTTCTTGGGATAGAACAGCCCCAATACCAATCCCGCTAGCATCACACTCAACTTCGAAAATCTTTTCAAAGCTAGGTAGTGCTAAAACTGGCGCGGTGCACAGCTTCTCCTTAATCACCATGAAGCTCTTCTCCGCTTCATCTCCCCACAAGAACTTTCCTTTCTTCAAACACTCAGTGATCGGTGCCACAATAGAACTGAAATCCCGAATAAACCGCCGATAAAAAGTGGCTAACCCATGGAAGCTTCGAACCTCGATAACAGTCTTGGGTGTTGGCCAGTCACGAATGGCCCGCACGTTATCTTCATCCACATGAATCCCTTCAGAGCTAACCACATAACCCAAAAATAATAAGCTGCTAGTCAAGAAACTGCACTTCTTGAGTTGAATGTACAGCTTATTTTCTTGCAGCACCATCAGCACTTGGCGCACATGCCCCACATGCTCCTCCTTGGACTTGCTATAGATCAATATGTCGTCAAAATAAACGACGACAAACTTTCTAGTGAAAGGCCGCAGAACCTGATTCATCACTTGAAAGTACTCAGCGCATTAGAAAGGCCAAATGGCATAACCAACCATTCATACAGGCCATCCTTAGTTTTGAACGCCGTCTTCCATTCATCCCCAGGTCGGATACGAATTTGATAGTACCCACTCCGCAAATCGATCTTTGAAAACCACTTTGACCCATATAGCATGTCCAACATATCATCAAGACGAGGTATTGGAAACCTGTACTTGATGGTTATCTTATTGATGGCTCGACTGTCCACACACATACGCCATGTTCCATCCTTCTTTGGGGTCAATAAGGCTGGAACACCACACGGGCTCAGACTCTCCCGAATGTGCCCTTTCTGCAATAACTCTTCGACCTTCTCCCTCAGGATCTCATTCTCTTTCGGACTCATACGGTAATGCGGTAAATTGTGCAGACTTGCCCCAAGCACCAAATCAATCTGATGCTGAATATCCCTCATGGGAGGGAGCTCATTATGCACATCATCAGCAACCAGCTCCTCAAACTCTTCCAGTAACAGTTGTATCTGTTCAGGCACTGAAATCACTGCCTCATTCTTTCCATGCACAACCAACGATTTTACCACCATTGCATAAACCTGTTCAGACTCTTTTAAACCTGTAACAAACTCAGCTTCGGAACTAGCAATGGTTAAAAACGAGGACCCCTCTACTTTAGGAGGCTTGACAGACACCTTGTGATTGGTAGGTACCATAACAACCTTATGGGACTCCCAATTAAAACAGTAAGTGTTGTCACAACACTTATAAACAACATCTACATCAAACTGCCAGGGCCTACCTAATAATACATGACTAGCATCCATCTCTATAACATCACAAGTAACATCAGCTCTATAAAATTTCCCAATTGAAAGAGGAAGTTTACAGACTTGAGTTACCTTCACCGTGGGGCCTTTTTTGATCCATCCAATGCTGTAAGGTGCGGGATGGGGTTCCGTTGGCAACTTCAGATGCTCTACAAGTCTTTTTGCCACAAAATTCTCGCAACTCCTGCTATCCATAATCAAATCACAAACTTTTTAGTTGACTGAACAGCGCGACCGAAATATGTTGTGACGTTGGCTGGAATCCTCCGATTTTGGTGCGAACAGCACCCGTTGAACCACACAATTAACCCGTTCCCCATCTTCCTCGGCATAATCCACATCATCAGGATCATCCTCAGAGCCATCCTCAGCAAACCCATCTTCTTCTACCAGGCCCACCTTCCTATCTGGGCATGCATTAGACAAGTGACCGGGTTTGTTACACCGAAAGCACTTGTCACCCCTTGGTTTCACTACAAGAAAATGTGGCTTTAGCGGCATTTTTATTACCGGTATGTAATAAAGTGCCACTAATACTAGTTATTTCCGGCATTAATAATCATGCCGGAAAATATTGTCTTTAAACGGCATTAGTTATAAAATGCCAGTAAAAAGTACTCTAAAACGGCATTATTATCTAAAATGCCGGTAAAAAGGACTAAAAACGGCATTATTGCAAATGCCGACTACTGTTGCAAATACAATAACTCAAAACGACATAGTTTCGTGAAAACCCAGTCTTTTTGGGTCCAAAACACAATTAAATCACATCTCCTGCTAAGAGCAAGTTTATCAGGTGATGTAAAAAGGAGAAAAAGGTATTTTGGCTGATTAAAAGGGTAAAAGTTCACCTGCAGCAGAGGAGGTAAACCCATTGGTAGAATGGCTCCAGCTACAGTTCTTCTGTATATTAAGAGAAGAACTGTTCAAAAGTTATCCAATTTTATAACATTATTTTCTCTCTCCTCTCTCCATTCTCTCCGTCCCTCTCTCTTCCTTTTTCTTTCTTTTTTTAAAAAACTGCACTTTTTACACTGTTGGAGAAAAGAAGAAAATATATTTTAATAGAGGATAGGTTAAATAGATAGTATTGGTGTAGTGTTGAGAGAGATGTGACTAGGTAAAATGAAAAAATTGCACTGTTGATCAGTCTTTTTACATTTTCATTGGTGTACTTGCTCTAAGAATTCCCCAAGCCCTTGCGATCTCCCGCTAGAAATTTCCCAATTGCCTCTCTCCACTACGGGTCCAAATGAAATCAGTATGAGCCTCTCTCTCTCTCTCCTTACTCTCTATTTCACAGAGCTCCTCTTTCTTGCGGATCTAGAAGACGGCAACAATCGACTTAGCAAATGCTCTACCTCAATGGTTAGTAAACGAATCTACATTTTTTCGATTCTAGTAGTTTGAAATCAATAGCTCTCGATCTCGTTGAACCACGCTTCTTGCGTGATGAACCCTAGCTCCCACTCGAAGAATCGAACCACATAACTTGCGAAAATTTATCCTTTCTGTTCAATAAGTTTCTTTTTTTTTTTTTGAAATTCTTAGTTAAAGAGTCTCTCTTTCCATATGCGTATGTATGTGTGTGTATGTACACTTGTGTATGTGTGCTTAGTTGTGAAATGGATTGCTTCAATCGACTTGATTTGGTCTCATGCTCAGCTAAAGAAAAAGGTTTTGTATCTTGGTCGACTGATTTTGTTAGGGCTTTTGTTTTGGTGAGATTTTGTATCTAGATCAACTGATTTATTAAGGATTGTATTTCCTTAACGCTGATAGACTCATTCCTTAGGTTAATGTTGATCAACTGATTCCGTTTGGCTAACAGCAGATCTGTTGATTTCTGTGTATCTACTTTGAAATCCAAACCGAAGTTGTATCTTACTAGAAAAAAGTTTAACTGGTTATACTTTTAGGCTATATTTCTTTAGATTTTGTTTAGAGATTGATTTTGTTTGGATAAATGCAGATATTCTTGCTCACGAACTTAAAACTGACTCTCTATTACATTTTGAAGCTATTCTATTCTCGAGATGTAAGGTTCTTCAAGATATATGTCGGATGTGTGTTTTTCTAGAACTTGTGGTTGGGAAACATGGTGGATAAATTTGAAGATTTAGGTGTTATGGATATAATAGTACTCTCTTCGATGATGCCTTGTGGTTAATCATTAATTTGGAGTATGTAGAAACTAATACTCCCTCCGTCCCTTTTTAAATGTCCTGCTTCGTAATTCCAACTTATTAAAAAGACATCATCATTATATCTTTCACATCAACTTTTCCCTTCACTTTCCCTACTTACCCATCATCATTACACTTTTACTCACTAACTTTTCAAAATGGAATCTACTTTTAGGGGCAAAATGGAAAATTCATCAACTTTTACCCACTAACTTTATAAAATAGACACTTATTAAGGGACAGCCCAAAATGGAATACCGGACTCTAAAAAAGGGACGGAGGGAGTAACATTTTATATGATATTTCTATGCTCCATCCACCCTATCTCAATCTTTTGCAAGCAACTGACATAAACATTCTATGTAAATTTTTCTTTATTCTTTCTATGTTCTTAGTTTGGCTGTATATGTTTTTATTGTATTCCCTTTTGCCAATTTACCTTTCTATTCAATAGTTGGCAGGGGCTTGAATCGGATACATCTCATTTGGTTGACTGTGGATGTTGTCAATATTAGATGCCTCCAAACTGATTCATTTTTTTAAAATACTAAATACTAGAGGAGAATAACTGTTTTTTGTGAATATTGAAATAGGTATAATGCAAAATGACTAATGATATTAGCTATATTGTAAATGTAGGTTCTGCTAGCTGGCATTGTAATGTCCGAGAGTCTGAGAGATGACATCCTTGGTAGTGAGCTGTTAGGTAATCAACAACATGTATATTTTTTCCCTTTTGGAACTGATTTGTGGGACTCAAAAAATCAACCATAACATGTTAACAATATTGCTACGTAGATATAGCTGAAAAATGGAGGACACGAACGACGCTTCGATTATTTTCGTAATAGTTTTGCTTGCTCCGATTAACAAAGTTAACCAATGGCTGTTTTCTTTTTACACCATCACTCCTTAATGTTGCAAGGATGGCTGACTCAATGGGTTGGCACCATGAAACGTAAGGAGACGACATGCCATTGAGGATCGCTGCACATGATTGTAGTTCTTTACAATGCTGCTTTAGAGATGCTTAGGGTCCAAATCAAGGTAAATTTTGATTTCTTTTAAATTTGATTGTGCTTTCTGTGACCTTGTAGTTCTTTTTAACTAGTTGACATTCAAGTCTTTTTGGTTACTACCAGTTGCTATTGTTTTTGTTGGTATGTGGTTTTTTTGGGCAGTTTGAGTAGTATCACCAAAGAGCATGAGCATGTGAATATCCAAGGGCTGCATTTGTTGTAGCAATCCATCCAAGATTCTATTACTTCTATTATTAGGTATATACCTTATTCTTTGGTGAGGTTATTTGGAGACTTTGTGTGAACCTACCTCATATAGTGTGCTTCCATTTGAGATGTGTGCTAGTGCCTCATCATTTCTTTGAGAGAGGAGGTAATATGTAGTGGGGGCATATTGTGAGATCTAGGGAGGGAGTTGGTGGAGCCTTGTCCTAGCACATGAGTGAAAAGAAGAGTGGGTGATGTGAGCTTTCCGAGGGAGTTGCAAGGGAGGACATAGTGCTCAGGGCAGCATCTGTTTTTGCTGTAACTTATTACTGTTTTTGTTGAGCATTTGTATGCTTTGAAGTACATAACTATTGGTCAGGTTTTGGGCTATTTTTGGTTGGCATGCAATACCTTTCATGCAGTATATAGTTACTACTTTCTGCTCCTGTTTTACTGCTCCAGTTTCTGTTAGAATGCAATGCTACTGTTCTGTTGCTGTAACTGCTGCAAATCCATTTCCCTGCTTGTTCATTTGACTGCTGCTGCTGCTGTTGCTATGCTGGTCGATCAGTAGTGCTCATGACAACAATAGTATATAGTCCTATTTATAGTTAAGTTGTGTCGGCTATTTCTGTATTTAACTGCTATTTGGCTGCTATGTTTACCTATGGTCGACAGTAGAGTGGTTATGTAGTAGATATTCTCTTTAGTAATTTCAATTTGAAGTCTATAACAACTTTTCAATTAGTATTGGCCTATCCTAGGAATGTTCATGCTTTTCTAGGGGGCTGTCCCTAGAAATGTTCATGCTTTTCTAGAGGGCTGTCCCTAGCTGCCTGCTGCTGATAGGTTCATACTAACCTACTTTATGGCTGCCTGTCATCTACTTGCTTGTGACTGCCTGTCATAGGTGTTGCTGCTGTTCTGTTCTGAGCCTACTGCTGCTGCTGTTTTGAGCTTACGACTGTTGCTGTTTGGTGTTTGGTGTTCTTTATACTACTGTTCTGTTTCATTGATGCTGACTGGGTGTTGGTCTGATGGGTTCTAAACCACAGTGACTTCTACTGACCTGCTCCCTTTTGGGTGGGAAATCACAGCTGGAGCTCTATGATTTCTCATTTCAATTAGACGAATTGTGTGCTACACTTACATTTGCTAGCTGATTGCTGCTGCATAGCTGGTGGTTGTGCCATACGGTGGCCTTCAAAGAAGAATGGCGTCTTTCCATTTTGTCCCCATTTCTATTGCTTTGGCTAGATTCAAACCCATATCCTCGCTCCGTTGTTTCCGTACCCTCTTGTTTAGATGGAATGTAAACAAATGCTATCCTCTTTTTAGTATCTTGCAGCCAATTGGCTTAAGTCTACTTTTCCTTTGTTCTTCTTTTTCTTTCTTTTGTTTCCTCTTGGGGTATGCCTCTTGTAGGCTGTATATTCGGTTATCCGTTTTTTCTATTTCAAGCTCATTTACCCAAAAAAAAAACGTAATACTTTTGGTATATGGTGTTTAGATAAAGCTTGATTACTAGCAGAGGCCAAGGCTATGGAAGAAGCTCGAAGGAAAGTAGAAGTGGAAGCTGAAGCTGAAGCCAAATGGAAGAGAGAACAAGAGAGAGAAGCAGCACACCTGGCTCCGCAAAAGGTAAACTAGAACCTATCATACTGCAAAAGCAGAAGCTAGTCGCAAAATGCGACCTTCCTTGTGGAAGCCTCATAAATGTATCTGAAAGTTTAATTTGCTCAAACTGATGGGATGAGGAACCCTTTGGCGATGATTTGCTCAAAGTAATTGAGTTTCCTCTCGGTCATGATTTCATTTGGACCATTAGAAACTGAAACATGTATTACTTGTACCAGTTCATGCATTTGGATGTTCTAGAACTTGAACGTGAACACTTTTTTTTAATACTTTGCTTGATATAAGTGATTCAGGATGATTGGATTGGGCTTTCATAAAATTAGCTAGGCTAGATAGACTGAAGAATGTGCTCAGGCAACTAGAATCGTATTTCTACTCTTCATGCACCGTTAAGCTCACTGCCTTGTTGACTAAACATTTTGATTGCATTCATTGGTCTTTCTGCTCTTCATGCACCGTTACACTCTGCAACTTTTTCTAGAGATAAGTGAAAGCCGTGGAATAATTAATAGTCGGGACTTATTTTTAAGGTTGATGCTTTTGTTTATAAGTAGCCTTAAAAAAATGACTGAAAGTAATAGATAGGATGCTAAAGTTGGTGTATAAGTATTGGAATTGAAGTTCAAACCATGAAATGCTATTATGCTAGGTCAATGTTATTATAAATCCATCTTGGGAATGGTGTTTGATTACTGAAGGTTGTTTTCATCATGGAAAGTTTATGGTTATTATGTGGTGGCTTTGAAATAATTGAAAAGTAATTTTGGATGGTTGAAAACTCGCTATTATGTTGCACCGTGCTTTTAGGGACGGCCGATTCCTAGTAGTGTGATATGTTCGATCCATGTGTCTTGTGTCTTTAAACTTATATACGCACGCACGCACGCACACACATACTTATGTATAAACTTATAATTGTTTCTTGCATTTGCAGGTTGATAGGACGTAGACGGACATGGACATGCAATAGGAATGATGGGAAATCTTCCTGGAGATTCGCAACCAAAAGCATGTTTTGGGTCTTTATGTTGCTTTGGTTAGTATGATCTTTTGTATTTGGAGATACACATGCAATTGGAACATGTATTTTGATGCTTTGAGGTTTGATTTTCGGCATTTTATGCCTCGCATTGTTATTTTGTTGCTTTGGAAATTGTCTTTTACCGTGTCCAAATTGCTTATATACATAACTTGCGTTTTGGATTTGCTAGTTGAACTTTTGCAAGGAGGAAATATAGTGTGTTGTCAAAAATGGTACCAGGTTTGGATAATTTGTTAATGAAGAAAACATGTTTCAAAAAATGAAAAATCCAAAAAAATAAAATAAAGTTTAGCAATGGTTTAGATATAAAAATGGCATTTGAAAAATGCCGGTAAAAATTAATAAGAAAGACGGCACTTATAAAATGCCGGTAATACTACCTTTTCCAGCATTTGCATCAACTATCAGTAATAATAGTATATTCGGCTATTTTTTTGCCGTCGCTTTAGAAATGCCGGGAAAACCAACAACAAATGCCGGCTTTATTTCCGGCATTTGTACAAATGCCATTTTTGTATTACCGACACTTGTCTGAGCGGCATTTTGTATTTTCGTCAACAAATGCCGGGAATACTATTACCGGCATTAATTTCATCTTTACCGGCGTTTATGAAATGCCGGAAAAATCGTAATTTGGCGTAGTGTTTGGCATAAGGGTTCGAATCTTTGGCCACGTTTCTGTTGTTGGAACTACTTGCCTGATTAGACTCTCCAAATTTAGCACCACCACCAACTGCACTCCTAGGTTGAAACGCGGGAACCGTCGGCTGTTTGTCCTTCCCCTTATCAGAAGTATGAACAAACGACTCCACAGAACCTCGACGGTATTTCGAACTGGTCGGTTTACGCTCTAACTGCTCGGCCTTCAAAACTAGGTTATAGGCTTCCTCGACATACCACACAACCTGCAATCCAATTCTGTCTTGGATGGAAGACTTCAATCCATTCATATATCTTGCTACGCGCTGACCTTCGGTCTCATTCAGATTATTATGATCTGAAAGTTGACTAAACTCAGTCGTGTAGTCAAACACAGATTTAGACCCTTGTGAACAATTCTGGTATGATCGGAACAAGTGTTGATCATAATCAGGCGGCAAGAACCTTTCCATCATCAGTTGCTTCATCCGACACCATGTCCTCACAGGCTCCTTTCCTTGCCTGTACCGTTTCGCTTGTAACTGATCCCACCAGACTGCAGCGCCGCTCTTTAACTTGTAAGCGACTAACTTGACCTGTTTAGACTCCGCAACCTCCATCATATTAAGAAACCTCTCAACCTCATGAAGCTAGTCAAGAAAGTCATCAATATGCAAGTTACCGTTGAACGTGGGAAGATCCACCTTCACTTTATAATCATCCAACCACTGTTGTTGCTGTGCTGGACGGCGTCCTCCCTGTGCCTCTTCTTCATCTTTAGGTTCAGAATCTTCGGTATCAGTACGATGACGAAGATGCCTTGCAACCCGTCGATCACTGAGTGGGCTTCGGGCAAATCCCTTGGCGCGCTCCCGATCCTGGTTACGAGGTTGATGATGGGCAAACCCCACCGCGTGTTCCTATTCAACCCTTTCTGCCCTTTGCCGATTTTGTAGAGTCAACTCCTGCAGCAACTCACGAATCTCAGCGAACTGAGTGTGAGTATTTTGACGGATCTCGGTCAATTGAGTCTGTTGATCCTCCACCATCCTCCTTAGGTCAGTAATCCCACGACCAACATCAATGGGTGTGTTTTCTTCTGTGTTTGGTGCCATCGAACCAGGCAAAAGCCTTGCTCTGATACCACTTGACGCAGCGGAATTAACAAAGAGATTAGTTGCGTACTAATCGAACGAACGATAAACTCGAGTCCACGAGAGAAAGAGACAAAATCTGAATATTATTGATAAAAAGCTGCATAAACATTAGGTTACAACCCTTTTGTAGGAAAAAGGCGTAACCCTAGCAAAACCCTAACTCAAAAACAAAAATTCCCAAAATTTGGGAAAAATAATAAAATTGGAAAAATGGAAGAAAAACATGACTTTCCCAAAAAGAATCAATTTCTACAGAATTATACGCTAAAAGTTATTAACGAAACAAATATTTCCTAAAACGGCAAAAACGTCCAATTGAAGGCCTAAACGAAGGAATTAGGCCGAAAAACAACAGGGCTCACGAACTTAAGGTCGTGAGCCTTGACCGGAACGCGAAAATAAGTCAGCCCACCAAGTTTGGGCCTATTCTGAGCTCGTCTGAATTTTGCCAAATTGGGTAATCTAAAATTAAACACCGTTTGGGCTTCCGGAGCTTGGCTCGGTCCAGCTGATAATGGAATTGGGCCTCCACGTGTTCTACATCAATTCTTCTCAAAATAGGATCCTGTTGATGTTGAGAACCCAATTGTTACCCATTCAGGCAAGTAATTCCTTAGATCAACAATGAAATCAATGGAACCTTTCACTCTAGAATTGTATCCATTATAACTAGTAAAAACTACACTCAAATTGTATGAGCTTGAATCATACCTAATCCAAGCCTCATTCTCTCTCCCATGAGCACAAGACCAAACAGCAGTAACACTTGATGTAAGAGAATTGACATCGATACCTACATGACGAGCCCGGCCGACATTGACCGGGTCCCAACTGTTCTGGAACGTGTCAAACTCCACAGCAACAATGGGGCTAGTGGGTACTATCGTAATTGGGTCAATTGGGAGGCCTATTGCACCACCAGCTGTGATTTTCGACCCATTTGGAGCAAGAAAGAAGGCGAGACCATCAGCGAAATTAGGACACCCTTCCGAATCAATCACGAATGTTAAAATAGAACAAAGATGGAAGAAATATGTATTCGATTCAATGAAGAAACTGTACAATAAGACCTTTATATATACAAGAGGAGGGATCCTAACTATGGAAACAGGATCATCCTAATTAACTAATTACAAAATCATAGGGATCACAGAAATCATAGGGAATCATAATCAAATCATGTTATAATTACAATATATTCTAACATCCCCCCTCAAACTCAAGGTGGTAGTGCAGAAACCAGCTTGAGTTTGGACACCAAATCATGAAAACGTCCAGGAGGATGAGCCTTCGTGAAAATGTCTGCGGCCTGGTCAGTTGAGGAAACAGAGAGAAGGCGAACGCTACCCTGGACAACATGTTGTTGGATGAAGTGACAATCAATCTCAATATGTTTTGTGCGATCGTGAAAGACATCATTGCGGGCAATCTGAACAGCACTCTGATTGTCACAACAAAGTGTAGTGGCAGTGGAATGAATAACACCCATATCAGTGAGGAGCCAGCGAAGCCATATCAACTCCTGAGTAGTGTCAGCAATAGCACGATACTCTGCCTCAGTACTAGAGCGAGAAACAAGAAATTGCTTCTTACTTCGCCAAGAGATGAGAGAGTCACCAAGAAAGAAGCAGTAGCCTGTGGTGGAGCGACGATCAGTGGGGTCACCAGCCCAATCAGCATCAAAGTAGGCATATAACTGTAGGGAAGAATGTACTAAATAGTAAAGGCTATGAAATAGGGTGCCTTTGACATAACGAAGAATCCGAAGGACGGCCTGAAAATGAGTCGATCGTGGAGCAGACATGAACTGGCTAACTATGTGAACGGCATAGGCAATGTCAGGCCGGGTGACAGTAAGATACACAAGACAACCAACCAATTGGCAATAAAGAGTGGCATCAGGGAGTGGTGTGCCATCCAGAGGGGTGAGTCTAGTGGTCGGCTCAAGTGGGGTAGATGCAGTCTTGCTGTCGATGATACCAGCACGAGTAAGAAGATCAGAAGCATACTTAACTTGAGTGAGATAGTAGCCATCGGATGTAGATGCGATCTCAAGACCCAAAAAATAGCTCACTGTACCAAGATCCTTCATTTGAAATTGCTTGTTGAGGAAGGCTTTGAGATCGGAAATACCAATAGTATCATCACCAGTAATAATCATATCATCAACATAGAGCAGAAGAAAAATAATACCACTTGCAGACTTCCGGATAAAGAGTGCAGAATCATACTGGCTAGAAAAGAATCCAAAGTTCTGAATAGTGGTGATGAATTTTGCAAACCAGGCACGTGGAGCTTGCTTGAGACCATAGAGAGCACGATTAAGTTTACACACTTTGTTCGGAGGATGATTATACCCAGGTGGAGGCCGCATATAAACTTCTTCAGTAAGATCACCATTGAGAAATGCATTTTTGACGTCCATCTGATTTAACCTCCATTTGCGTACTGCAGCAATGGCAATTAAACTTTGAACAGAAGTAAGACGAGCAACTGGCGCGAAAGTTTCCTCATAATCAATACCATATTCTTGAGCAAATCCCTTTGCAACTAGACGAGCTTTGTAACGCTCTATGGAGCCATCAGAGCGAGTTTTTATCTTGTAAACCCACTTAGAACCAATAGGAGTCTTGCCAGGAGGAAGGTCAACGATATTCCATGTGTTTTTGTTATCCAAAGCCTGTAATTCTTCTTCCATTGCTTGCTGCCAAAGAGGATTAGAACTTGCCTCACGGTAGGAGTGAGGTTCATGCTGAGAAAGGATAGTAGAAAAGCAGCGATAATCACGAAGATGAACAGGTAGTTCCCTTACCCTGGTAGAGCGACGAAGTGATGAATCATCAGATAGAGGTGGTGCATGAAGCTCTGCAGGAGGAGAGTTGGGTGATGAAAGGGGCTCATTGAGAGAAGAGCTAAAATGCGAAGGCTCGACAAGAGAGGAGCCAAAAGGTGCAGGCGTGGGATCAGCAGATGGAACCGGTTCCTCGGGATAGACCATAGTAGGAAGCTCAGAAGAACCTGTATCAACATCATCTAGAAATATATCTGCAGAAGGATCTGTGAAGAAAGATGAAGTAGGCGCAGCTGGTAAATGAAATTTGGACATAGAAGAGAACATTTTGTGTTCCCAGAATATGACATGTCGAGAAATGCGAAGACGTTGGGAAGAAGGATCCCAACATTTGTAACCTTTATGCTCAATTGAATACCCTAAGAAGCAACAGAGACGAGCGCGTGGCTCCAACTTTGTACGCTCATGGGGTTGTAAGAGAACAAAACAAGCACATCCAAAAACCTTGAGAAGACTATAGTTGGGCAATATACCATATAATCGTTCATATGGCGACTGATTCCCAATGGTTGGAGAAGGGACACAATTAATGGTATAAATAGCAGTAAGAGCAGCTTCCCCCCAAAGGCACTCAGGATAAGATGCATCTATAAGAAGGGCACGGACAGTGTCAAGAATGTGTCTGTGCTTACGCTCAACACGACCATTTTGTTGAGATGTGCCAGGACAAGACCTATGAGTTAAGGTTCCATTTTGGCGAAGAAATTTCAAAAATTCTGTTTCTTTATATTCCATGGCATTGTCAGCACGAAAAACTTTGATTGGGCGTGAAAATTGAGTCTGAACCATTTCGGAAAAATCATAGTAAATCTGTTGTAATTCAGATCTATTCTTCATAAGATATAACCATGTAAAACGAGAATAGTCATCTACAAAAATAACAAAATATTTGGATCCGCCCATGGTAGTATTCGAGGAAGGTCCCCAGATATCAGAGTGAACTAAATCAAAAGGAGAAGAGGAAAAAGAGTCACTGTGAGGAAACGGCAGCACTGGTTGTTTAGCAAGTTGACAAGAAAGACAATCCACGTGTTCATCCTTAACGGATCCTAAATGCCCACTTGAAACTAGGGTACGTATTCGACCAAAGGATGCATGACCTAGTCGAGAATGCCAAAGACCAAGAGAATTAGAATAGTTAGATGTTACCGAACACTGTGATTGACTCACTGAAGGAGTGGGAGGTGCAGAATTGAGAGATGAGAGCTGGGATGGTACATGAAGATGGATGAGTTCATACAGCCGTCCAACTTTACGGCCTATCCCAATTGTCTGTCCTATCCGAGGATCCTGTACCTAACAACCATTGGCAGAAAAGATGACATTAAGCCCAAGTTCACATAATTGTCCAACAGAGATCAAGTTTAAGGTAAGTTTGGGAACTAGATAAGCATTAGTGTCACACCCCAAAAATGAGAAGTGACTGGCCGTGGTCCATGAGGCTAATCCATGGAACACGCAGCCTAAATAAATTAAAGTAACCAAAATTCAAACAATTGCTTTTCGTTATTAATCAAATCCAAAGCCAAATATGTCTCATTATAAACATGGGGCAAAACCATCCCATGAACCAACAATATCCAGTGATCAAATAATAATAAAAAGAATCCGTTATCTGACAAAAGTTTCGAAAACTAAGATGAGACACCCTAAGGAGGTCAACAAAAGAAATCCCCGAGATGCCGCCAGAGTCCCTGCCTAACTCCCCAACTTGCCTGAAAGAGAAGTTGGATAAAAATCCGTCAGCTGACGAGCTCAGTGAATGGTAAAGCATGTATATTAGAATAAAGTTATGAAACAAGGATCAAAATAATTTACCATGTCAATATAAATTTGGCATACAGGTTAACAATAAAATAACCAATTAATCCAATAAACGATTCATCCGATAAATCTTAATGGTGTTCTCAATCCAATCTCCAACAACAATGGGGAACCACAACCAAAATCAATAGTACCAAGTGCCAGTGAATAAATGTCTCAAAATTGGATCTAATATCGAAACTTAGAGTCACCACGAGTAGGCAGCCCGTGGAACTTTTCCCTAAGAATGATCCGGTTAATAACAACCGTTGAGCATTAGGGTCACCGGCCTAATCCGATCTCTTCCCTAATAGCCAGAGTCACCCGCACACAGAGGATTAATTTCCCTGGACTTCCAAAATATGTTCCCATTCGATATCCACAAAGTTCTTACCAAAAGATTATTCGATCAACAAATGGTTTCACTGATACCTCATGCCAATTTAATATAATCAATATAAACAATATGTGTTTCCAATTTCAATAATAAATTTTCCAAAACAACAATTTAAGGGACACGGGAAAATTCGAAAATACGTAAATGCTTAACCACTCACCTTAGCCAAAAAGTAATGCAACTCGAACCACGCAAACGACCCAAACCTGAACAAAGCATCATATAGCGATATTATCACTAACTGTATCGAGTATAATATTATCTACGGTAGTTTAAAGCTACTTGAAACTATACTAATCTAAGCCTAAGGATGATTTAAGACTAATCCTACATAGAACAGATTCTACACTAAAACATCCCGAGCCACCATAACGACAAACTCCATACACCGAATCAAAGTGCACACCCACCACATCACTTGGTGTTTCTCACGCACAAACCACCTGTCCTCACCACATTAATATAGTACTATACAAACTAGATTCTATATACTATAAGCAAAAATATGTGTATTCACCACTCCAATTCACAGCACAGCATACACGCACTTGCACCAATCACCACTTCGGCCATACACGGCACATGCTCTCTCTCTCTCTCTCTCAAGCCCGGCACCAACCAAATCAACATAAATAATTTCCACCCAATTAACTTACAACTGAACCGAACTCTGAGCAGTGAAACAATAAGATCAACTCAAAACTTACCACGATCGAAGACGCGTATGAGGACGACCTTGAAACGAGGACGACCTTGAAACCTTTGACTGCGCTGCTCTTTCCTGCTCAACGATCTCTTAAATATAACCCTAATCAATTAACCTTATGAATATCTGTCTAACTACAATTCTTATAACCCACCCACTAACAACGTTGCACCCTAAATTTTAGCTGATTAGTTAATTAGAGTTTACGTATATAAATGGCAAAATAGGTTTTCTTATATTTACTTCTATCCAACTAATACCAATTTATAGAATTACCTTCCAGTACCACTATTTATCCAAAATCAATCACATACCTCAAAAATTTCAATCGTGACAAAAATACCCATAGCGCTCGCAAAATAATTAATTAGGGCCCAACCATAACACCCCAGTAATTGTAGCAATATAGTTAAATAAATAAATAATTCAAAATGCTAGGTCGTAACAATTAGAGAGAGACATGCGAGAGGTAGAGATATGGCCAGTGTGAGTGACTTGGATCTGAGAGCCATCAGCAGTGTGAATGGTTGGACTAAAAGAATCAGAAGTTTTCGTAGAAAAAATATGAGGACCTGATGTCATGTGATTGCAACATGCGGAATCAAAGAACCATGATGTTGTACCTGAGGCGACAGACAAAGCAGTGGAAGAATTCTTACCAGACTTGGAGAGCAAACCACAATTAGAAAGAATATGTGTAAATACCGATGGGAGATCGCTGATGGGAATACATGTAGAAGGAGGATAATTTTTGAGACCGTCCAAGATTGCGTGAAGATATTGAGCCATGTCGAATTGCGCCATGATAATGGTAGGTACTGATAGGTATTGATTATGGTAGGTTGTGGGGCAGTAGATGGAAATGGTGTAATTGGATATAATGGTGAAAAATTAATCTCGGCTGATTGGGCTAATTGAGGGTTAAATGGGATTGAGCTAATTTAGTGGGCTTGGTTAATTTGGCTATTAAGTCGGTTTTGGTCAAATATGGAAATTCGAGGGTCAAATTTAGCAGTAAAGTGGGTTTTGGGAAATAGGGTTTAGACTTTAGAGAGAGCTCCTTCCGACAAAAAAACTGATGGACATATATACCGATTTGTGCGATGTGAATTTTGGTGGAGGCGATGGTTTGGAAAACAGACGGCGGCAGTGATGAATTTTGTTGGGGGTGATGGCTCGACAAAGATTGCTCCGGGTGAGGATTTTGGTGACTGAAAAGCTAGAGCCAAGCGAGATTGATGATCCGAGGGCGGCTACAAGTTTCGGAGAGGCACGACCGGTGGTGTGTTAGATGATGGTGGCTAGTGATGCTGATGTAAGCAGCCCGGGGGTTAACTGAGAATATGGAAATGGGTCTAGTGGTTTTGTTTGAGGTGGAGGCAACAGTAACAACGAGGTGGGCAAGGCGGAAGCGATGGAGATGGAAAAGGCTCTGATATCATGTTAAAATAGAACAAAGATGGAAGAAATATGTATTCGATTCAATGAAGAAACTATACAATAAGACCTCTATATATACAAGAGGAGGGATCCTAACTATGGAAACAGGATCATCCTAATTAACTAATTACAAAATCATAGGGATCACAGAAATCATAATCAAATCATGTTATAATTACAATATATTCTAACAACGAAAATGAAATGGGTGGAGAAATCTGCTAATTTTCCAGTGGAATTATCCCATAGGTGAAGGCGGTCGATGTAAGTGGCTTTACCAACTTGTTGCTGCAGATTGGCGCTACGTTCGTTGGAGGTGACTTGGAGGCCTCCGGGTTAGATATAGGCTGCTCCGAACGTTTTTATGTCGGCCTTTTGATCTTGATTGCCTAAGTTTGTTAGGTTGAAGGTGAGTGAAGTTGTTTGAGGAAATAGAATGCAGAAGGATAGGGAGAGAGAATGTAGCGGGATTTGGAAGTTGAAGATAGCCATGGCAGTGGGGAGAAATTGGGAGTTGTGTGTTTTGCATTAGTTTTTGGCATTTAAATAGCGGAACCCGAAGAAAAATAAGATTAAATTATTTATATTGCCGGTGCAAATATTTGTTTCTTCCAAAATCAATTACGTTATGTCACGCCGCCATATTCTATTAATTGAGATAATTGTTTTAACGACGATGGACAATGCAATTGATTTGGAGGAAATAACTATTTACACAGCTGATGTATATAATTTATGATCATAAAAAATAACTAATTAAAGAATTCATCCAGCAGCAAGTCTATGTACCACGAAACCAAACCCCCACCCAACCACCGATGGTTGATGTGGCGGTGGGACCCACTCTTTTCCGGCAAAAAAACAAAACACAGAGGGTAAATTCCCCCAAGTTCGGAGAGAGATAGAGAGTAGGACCCAGTGCGCGCCCAGAGGCGACCCCGTCACCACCGGCGACCACAGCACCGCCACTGTGTCCCCAAACACCATCTGGATCGATGTCGATGTCATTGGCGCTAGATCGAACGCGCACAGCTCCCTCTAGCTCCAGCGGCAATACAGATTCAAACCACACAACCCCACCAGCCCATTCACCTTGCTCGATGTCACGCTAATCAAGTACGCCACCTTTGTGAGCCTCAACAACTCACTATTTCCACGATTCGCGAGGATATCATCATTAATATGACATAACAATGTGACGCAATGTAATTGATTTAGAAGAAACAAATGTTTACATTGTCAGTGTATAAAATTTATTCTCCATTCGATGTCGCCATGGAGGGCATCAAGTTGGGAAGAGGAAGGAGGAGCGGATGGAGAGGGAGGCTTGGGTTTCGGAGATCTTGTGGGGGATGAAGCGGAACTTGCCAACGTCGGAGAAGAATATGGCACCGGGGGAGTTGAGGAGGGTTGGGGGGAGGGAGAGGTGGTGGAAGAAGTGGTTGGAATTGGGGTGCCCGGGGCGCGAGCCTCAACGTTTTTTATTTTTTGTTTCTGACAAAATTAAAGATGGGTCCCACCGTCACGTTGGCTGTTAGTGCCTAGGCAGGGGTTGGTTTCGTGGTACTTAGACTTATTCGCAAAAGTAATAAGATCCATAAAACTGTCCATGAAAGAATCTGGACAGTTCAGATTCACTTTGAAGTGAATTTAGACGGGCCAAAATTTTTTATTGACAATTTCATGAATTCAGTTTCATGAATCGTACTGGACCTCTATTGTTCGTCCAGAGATCTTTTCGTTAGGATGTGGAATGATGAATTAGTCCTAATTGTGTACCGATTCAAATCTGTTACGTGTGTAGATTTTCAACTATTATAAAATGTCATGCGTGAAACTTAAAAAGACCGTCACCTTTTATAAGTTAGAAAAACAAAGGCCTTGTTCGTTTAGCACATTTGGGTATTTTAGTTTTGGTAGTGGATGGAGAGAGAAATATGGTAATGATTGGAGAAAGGGGTAATGAGTGGAGAGAGATAGAGAGATAAATGAAATTAATAATTGGAGAAATAGGGTAATGATTGAAGAAAGATATAGGGTAATGATTGAAAAACAAAGTTAAAACAAAGTAAATATGCTAAACGAACAAGACCAAAATCTCCGCCGGTAGGTAAACTTGATGACATCGGCTGTCTTGTTTTTTTCTCATTTATAATAACTAGATGATTAGTTTGGTTTTGTCCGAAATTTTTGTAACGCTTTGGGAAAAGGGTTCGACTCAATACCCATCGGATCTTTGTCTCCTTTAGCATATTGTAGCAATCCCTTTTGAATCAAATCCTGCACACAATTTCGAAACGTAACACAATTGTTAGTATTATGTCGAAAAGAATTATGCCATTTACAGTATTCTTTTCCTTTCCTTTCTTTGTCAGAGGGAAGAATATGTCCAGGACTTAGAGTGATGAACTTTTGTTTTAGTAACTCATCAAATATTTGGTCTGCTTGTGCTAAATTAAAAGAGTATTGCCTATAATTTGCTTGCCCCCATGTCTATTGGGTTGAGATGAAGGCATATTCATAGGTTTTTTTGTCTTAACTAATGTGTCACAAATTATGGGGTTCTTTCCAATAACCTGTGCTACATCGATTTCAAAATCTCCTTCTACATCTTGGTAGTATGTTCCCAAGGATGTGTTCTTTAATTGTTCTTCCTCTTGGAGGATTGCTTCAAATTGAGATGCCCTCATAGATAGTTCAAATAAATCTTTGAAATTAAATCCATTAAATTGTTTCTTGAAATTAAACTCAAGACCATCTTGGGCTATTCGTACTATTTCAGTTTCTGGTACATTACAATGACACTGATTTCTTAACCTCTTGAATCTGGTCAAGAACTGTTCTGCTGTTTCAGTTGGCTTTTGTTTTAATTTAGCCAAATCAGCAATCGAAACCTCTGGATCATGCCTAAAGTACTCTGCATGGAATTGTCCTTCCATAGCTTGCCATGTATGGATAGAGTTAGCAAGTAAACTTATGAACCATGTGAAAGCTGCTTTTGTTAAGGAATGAGGAAACAATTTCAACTTAAAAAATATCATCTGAACCAAGTTCACCTAATAGAAGACAGAACCTGCCTACGTGTTCTATTGTAGATTGATTCTCTGTGCCACTAAAAAGTGACAACTCAGGGAGTTTGTAATTCCTTGGCAAAGGAACACTGTCAACCCAATGTGGATAGGGCTTTCTAAACATAGGTTTCTCCACCCTACGCAGCCCTGGACCATACATGTCTTGAATTACTTTCATTATCTGTGCTCTATTAATATTCACGGGATCTTGAGCCCTATTAACATTCACGTGATTTGGGGCCCTAAAGACATTTGGAACATTCTGTGCCATGTATGGTTATGCAAAAGATACATTTTGACCGTTACTATTGCCAACATTTGGCAAAGTTTACACATATGAGCTATTATTGTTGCCATTGTTTGGCAAAGTTTGTGCAGTATGGTATGCATAATTGCCATTATTTGGCAAAGTTTGTGTAGTATTGTTCATATATGTACCATTATTTACTGTGTGATTCCCTGTGAAACCATTTTGGGGATTTTGACCATAATTATCGTTACCACTTTGGCCATACCCACTACTATTTCCAATTTCATATGTAGACGGGATGCTTTGATAATAACTAGTTGGCCTAACCGTAGATCGTAAAACAGTTGATCCTATGAATGGCCGACTAAGCATATTCATATTTGATTCAAACGTGGGGTTTGAATATACCTGTTGAGGAGCCTGTCTGGGCATATCACCGGAATTCACTTGTTCATGAACTACTCCATTTGCATCAACGTCTATGGTAGACAGAGGTGTAATTACCCTTCTCAATAGGGGTAGTTAATTCCTGTGCCACTTCGTCTTCTGGATTAGACAAAACCTATGCTAACTGCCTAGAGAGGCCTTGCACACTGACTGGTGAATTTGAGCCATTTCCTTGGCTATTCTCTGGCACCCTTTGTTCAGGATGCACTACATCATTTTGAATCTCCAAGCCTTCGTTCTGAGGCTCTATTGGTCGGTCGCCTTGCTTTCTTGTGGTTGGTGCTGTGACATCCCAATTTTTCAGTAAAAAAAAAATATATATTTTTGACCAAAATTATTAAATCTTTCATTTTTCTTTTCAAACTTCTTGCTAAAAAAAAATATATATGTTGGGTTGCTTATTTTTGGCATCAGTTACACGTATTGCTTAAAATTCTAAGTTGGGTTAAAATTAGGAATTGTTCCCCCACAAGAGACTATTTACCATGGAAGAGAAATGTTGGGTTGATTGTGTAATTAGATTAGAAAAGTATCGGTATATACGTGGGTAGTTTACGGAATGAGAATATACAAGAGGTAGGGTTTCATCCTTTCGTCATATTAAAAAGAGAGCGTGGCTGCCTTGTGGAGAGAGAGAGAGAGAGAGAGAGAGAGTCGTTGCAGAGGTTTGTGACGAGAAGAGCAGAAAGGTTAGCAATCTTGTTCCTGTATTCTTTTTCCCCTTCTCTTTTACTCCCCCTGCCGTATATATGGGTATGTATATCGCACATTTTTTGTAGCAACAGTGATGAGTTTTGAAGCCCATGTGAATAGGTATAAATTAAGGGTTTAGATCATATGCTGTTGAGGGGTGAGTTGCATGTGCGTACATGTGTGGCAATGGGTTAATAGGATTTGTTGGTGGATAGGTTTCTAGTGCAATTAGTTGTAGGTTAAATATTAAATTACTGTATAGTAGTAAGTTTAAGCATTAGAGTTACCGTTCGAATAGTTGGTCTTTTTAGTGTTAATATGTGTGTACATATTCTTTTAATTCAGATTAGCAGAGAACGTGAGCATTGCATTTGCGATCAATCCTTTCAATCAAGGTGAGTAGTTAAACATGTGATCCCTCCCTTTGGAATCCTTTTGAGCCTATCTATTCTTGACAGTTCGGTATTCGTTGTAATCCGATAAATATTAATCTTGTTCTTCGTTCTCATAATTATTGACAATTGACGTACACTTTGGCATACAAGGTTATTTGATAATATTTGTGATTGATCGATTGCCCTTACTTTTATTGTCACCGATTCGTTGACTCCATCATATTATTGTGACTACGCAACGGCACGGGGAATAATTTTGGCCGGTCAGGTGACTCCGGTTCGCTGTTGTTCTTTTGTGTTTGGGACCATGGATTATGTTTATATTTGTGGAAGTCCAAGGAAAAGACCCGTGAGATATCGTGGTGACTTTGGCCGCTAGGGAAAAGACTTGTGAAATACCCTGTGACTCTAGTGCTCAACGGATAGGGAAAAGACTTGTGAAATACCCTGTGACTCTATTCCGGATCGGCTTAGGGAAAAGGTCCCAGGCGCCATCCTGTGGTGACTCTAAGTACGGTGTTGGATCCAACGGGCTAAGCCCTGAGAAAATATTTGGCATTTGGTACTTGGTAATTGGAAGATATGGTTCCCACTTTGGTTTGGACTACCTCATTATTGTTGTTCCTCGTTCCGATATATATTGTTGAGCAGGCTGTTGGTACAAAATGGTCGTTATCATTGTTCGATTGTTGTTGTGATAATTCGCTATTCAGTCATTCATCTTTCGATACTATTTGCTGAGCCATTGACTTCATTAGTTTGTTGATAGTATTCATTGAACCATCGACCTCTATTATTAATTTGAAACCACTTCTTTGGAACCCTTAGTTATCGTTCATTTAAACGTATGTCACTTTGTATTATTACCCTTAGCATGCTTAACTACTCACTGAGCTCGTCAGCTGACGGATTTATTCCACATTATTTTCAGGTTAGTGCATGGGGCATTGTAGTGGACTCTGCGGCGTTGTCGGGACCTTGAGTTTGGACCTCTAGGGTGTCTGCATTTTTATTTATTTTCTATTGTCAAACAGCTTCCGCACTTTTATTTATTGGCAGTTCATTGTGGAATTTGGAGATTGGAATATCGGATATCGTGTCATTTGCTTAAGAAAAATATTGGTTTTGTGTCGCACATTTTATTGTAATGAAATGTCCAGTTTTTCTTTTATTTGTTTCAAGTTGCTAAAATATTATTTTTAATTAGGCTTCGTGTCCCATGATTGCTTCATGGTACACGGCCGGTCATGCTCCCGGATTTGGGGCGTGACAGGTGCCATTACTTCCAAATTAGTAAGTGCCCTCCTTCTAGCGCTAAAATTGTTTGTCTATTTTTCACTTACTGTCGATAATCGACTGAGAATTGTGTGAGTGCTGGAATGTGGATGTTTGCGGTGGTGGAGTTTGGTTCTTTGCCGTATTTCAGGACTTCTCTAGAAGCAAACTTAGTGAAGTGAATGGAAATGGAAAAAGAATAACAAAATGGACTTTGTTATTCCTCGAAGTAGAAGTCAATCGACTGTGGTAAGTTACAAACTACTCCTAGTGCAAGAAAGATAAAGTACAGATAAAAAGTAGAAGCCTTTGGGCGATTGAGTGGGTGCTGAAATCGTCTTCTCTTCTTGTATTTATAGGCTTTACTTCGATTTGAAATTCAAATCTGACAGAATTCCCTCTATTAATTTGAATCAAGCGGTTATTTCCTTTCTCTTTCTCCACGTTCTTGACCAAGCGGTTACTTCACAACTCAGAAGCACGATCTCAATGCTGCAGTTGCTTCTTTCAATATCTTTGTTAACTGCTCCGTCCGTGATCTGTTTGTAACTCGTTGCTGAACACGTGCTTAAGCACAACTCTTAACCGTCGACTAGTCCATTTGATTTCTTGGTATACACTATACATCTTTAAAACTAGTCCAAGTATTGTTGACACGTGTCACAATTTGACCTAATCGATCAATATGGACTAAGTTACCAAATTATAGTGTAAACACACATACGTAGAGGTTGTATTGGAATTGAAATCTTTTTTCTCATACTGTAAATGTTAGTTATAATTCGGTTAAACTTTTATACATAAGAGTTGCAGTCGTGAATTTCAGATTCACGGCAACTGGGAGCAATTGTGATCTGTTCAAGTACGGATATATCTATATCACTTCTGTAGAGAATTTTCAGAAGTGGATTGAAATCAAAATTCTCCTTCTTTGGGAAGAATAATGACTAATCCAACAAAAATCATGACTAGTTCAAAAATATTTACATTTTGGGGTATAGCCATTAGGCTGAGTCCTTGCTGTTGTGGTTGTTTGGTTCCCTGTTTAGGAACGAGTCTTCTACTAATGTCTTCTCTTATCGTTTGGGGAAAAAAAAAGAGAGTGACAAGGCGATGGAGCCTGCAAGTTAAAAACATGCATGGCTTCTCTTACGGAAGGCCAATTGGAAGACAAATGCGAAAGTGATCAAGATGGCATGAAGCAGAAGAAGATGAGGTGAACCTATAAGAATGGGGAAACATATTGCATATCAGTAGCAAAAGGGGCAAAAACTGCGTGTTTATTTCGATCAGGCCGGGAAATGATTTCAATTCAGAAAGCCATCCCGCACTTACAAAGTACATCCAAAATATCAAAGAAAAGAATCTAAACACCACCTGTCAAGAAAGATAAACACATAAAGCGAAAATGATAATTTTCTTTTGTATCTAGACATGGGAAAATTTTTCAGTGCCGAGCGGGTACCACGTGGTGTCCGCTCGTGCATCCGAGCCGTCCATTTTGTGTTTGAACGGCTCAGATTTAGAGAGAGAAAAAGGAGAGAGAAAGTGTTGGGGTGAGAGGAGAGAGAGGGTTTCAATCCGAGCCGTCCAAAAGTGAATCGGACGGCTGAGATGCTCCGAGCGGGTGCCACGTCGGCAATACCCGCTCGGCACTGAAAAACTTCTCCTAGACATGAGCTTCATGCTCTTAACGTATACAGTAAACAGACCGAAAACGAGTTCAGCGATAGTGCAACTAGATTCAAATAGAAGAACAATGGAGAGTCATGTAATTCCACCACAGAGAAACACCGAAAGAAAGGAAAAACAAACCAAAAACAACCTCAAAAACTAGAAGGTCAAAACACTCCTTTATCGAAAATCCGGATCTCAAACCAAGGATGAAAGGGCAGCAAGCTTTGAGCTCTGGAACTCCAAACTCCGATCTCCTGACCCGATCCATGCCTGCTCTCTCGTAGACGGTGGAGGGAAGCGGATGAGGCGGTGTGTGGTAGAAAGTGGGGAATGTTGAACCCATGGAAGAGGGAGGCGACTAGCTAGGCAGTGGAAGGCAGTGACTCGACAGATGAGGCAGCAAGGAGGATGGTAGCTCGGAAGAAGAAGAGATGGAGATTATTGCGAAACAAATGGGGGAAAATTCTCACGGAGGCTATGGAAGACCCCCAATAGGGAGGGAGAATAACCAACCAGAACTGGTGGTGGTTGTGTTCAATGGAGGAGAAAAAAATGATAGCTCGGGCTGTTTTGGTGGGAGAATGGGTAGTGGAGCTTGAAAACTAAGCACATGAATCGCCTGTCTAATGGTAGGTCGCAAATTGTGATCTGGGTGGGCACACCAAAGACCAACAATCATCAACCGTTCCAATTCTTGTTCATCGAAATTCGTGCCCAGTTTCGCATCCACTGCTTCGAGTAACCTTCCCATTCCATAAAGGTCCCAAACCCATTCCACCAATCCCATTTGACATTCTGGCACCTTCATATCAAAGGGTTTTCTCCCGCAAGTTATTTCTAGCGCCACGACTCCAAAGCTGTAGACATCCGATTCTTTACTAGCTTTACCTGTAACCACACATTCTGGTGCCAAGTATCCTATGGTCCCGGCCAAAACAGTTGTTTGGGTTCCTTTCACGTGATCAACAAATCTAGCTAGCCCGAAATCTCCCAATTTGGTATTGAAATTTGAATCCAACATCACATTGCTTGATTTTATGTCCCTATGCACTACACATTGCTCCCATTCTTCGTGTAGATAGAGCAATGCCGAGGCCAAACCTTGGGCGATTTTATACCTTGTACCCCATGTCAACAAACTTTTCCCTTTGAAGAGATGGAAATCTAAGCTGGCATTTTCCATGAACTCGTAAACAAGGAGTAGTTCTTTCTTTTCATGGCACCAACCGATGAGTTGCACCAAATTCCTGTGCCTCAACTGGCTAATAATCTTCACCTCCGTTGCATACTCCTTTATCCCTTGTTTTGACTCCTTAGATATTCTCTTGACAGCAATATAAGAATTTAATTCGCTCAAAAACCCTTTATAAACTCCACCAAACCCTCCCTCTCCAAGCTTTTGTTCCTCCTCAAAATTATTTGTTGCTCGAGATAATTGACCGTAGGAAAATTTCTTCGGCCCAGCACCAGACTCGAATTCGTTTTCCATTAACTTGTCAACCTCAGACTCATCTTCTTCTTTTCCTCTACTTTTCCTCCACAAGCCAAATCCAACCAAAACCAACCCACCAACCAAAACACTCGAGCCGACAACCAATCCCACCAGACCTCCAGGGAAAGGTTTTTTAGGTCTTTGAAAACTTGAACTAAATTCCCAAGATTTTATAGTATTTTTCTCAAACAGCGCCCCTGTTGCAGCTGAGAACCCAAATGTTACCCATTCAGGTAAGTAATCCCTCAGATCGATAATTAGATGAATAGTATCTTCCACTCTAGTAGTATTAGTAGAACCAGTAAAAACTACGCTCAGATTGTACGAACTTGAATCGTACCTAATCCAAGCCTCGTTCTCTATCCCATTAGTTATATCACAGTACCAAACAGCAGTAACATTCGATTTAAGAGAATTGACACTGATGCCTACGTGAGTAACAGGAGTGATATTGACTGGGTCCCAACCATCATCAAAGTACGTATCAAACTCCACAGCAACAAAAGGGCTAGTGTGCACTATCGTAACTGGGTCAATTGGGAGGCCCATTGCACCACCAGCCGTGGAGTTCGACCCGTCTGGAGCGAGAAAGAAGGCAAGTCCATCGGCGAAATTAGGAAGCCCGTTTGAATCAACCACGAAAGTGAAATGGGTATAGAAATCTGTCAAGTTTCCAGTGGATTTATCCCAAAGGTGAAGGTGTTCGATGTAAGTGGCCTTACCTGATCTTTGCTGCAAATTGGTGCTTCTTTCATCGGAGGTGACTTGGAGGCCTTGGGGTGAGATATAGGCATCTTGGAATGGTTTTATGTTGACGTTTTGATCTTGGGGGCCTATGTTGTTCAGGTCGAAGGTTAGTGTTTTTGATTCGGGAATTAGAAACCAGAATACGGAGAGAGAATGTAGCAAAATTTGGGAGTAGTAGTTAAGCGCCATATCTATTTGGGCAGAGCTAGGATATTCATTCGGGAGGAGTCGAATTTACATGTTCTCTGATGTCCTATCTAATGCATTTGACGTTATTATTCTATTCATTTGATTGCGTGTTAGGGAAAATACTAAGATATTCTTGTAAAAAGGCAAAACTACGTATTAAAACACCTTAGAATATTGGCTGCCATGAAAGGCCCCATTTTTTTAAGGTCACTTTAGGCCCCCGAAAATATCAGGCCGGCACTGGTTATAGACACACCCAGGGGTTGTTGCAATGGTAAAGGTGAGTGCCAGACTTACAGAGTCTTTCCCATGGTCTGAGGTTCGATTCTCCACCGGCTGAGTATCCTGGTATGCTATAGTTAGCTCTCCCCGGGGTTTGGTTTGTGCAATCGGTTCCATTTAGTGGCCTGGCTATTCCCATTATTTGTATGACATGTTTAATAAGTCCACTTGCATGATTGCGAAATATAGAAAAACAAGTGTATGCCGACAGGAAAATTAAATACAGAAAAACAAGTCTATTCTTTGGAAAAGTCTAGTACGTCTCGTCTAATTAAGAAAATGTTAAGGATGTTTAATGTCAATGGTTTGTAACCTATTCTTTTGGTAACGTGTTAAGTGATGTAAGACAAAATTTTATATTCAACTACACTACTAGCAAGAGAAATCCCTTATTGTAGATAAATATAGAACAACAAATCCTCGCCAGCAGGCAATCTTGAAGCCAAACTTTGGCAAAGTCTAGTCGTCTAAGGAAATTTGATGGATATTTCCTTAAGATGATAAAGGTGAATGATGTTTAACCTGAATGGTTTAATTGTACCCATTCTTTGAATGGTGTGTTAAGAGTATCCACAATGACATAATTAAAACTAAAACAAATAAAAAGTTACCAATATTGATTCAAAATATGACTCACAATAGTATAACCAAACGTAGTAACCCCTTAGCCAATAATCAAATTTTGGCCTTCAAAACTAGCAACTTTTTTTCTTTGGATAACCAAATTTAATGGGGACAACTCTCTCTTTTTCCTTTCTCTCTCCTCCCATCACTATTTACCAATGGATCCACGCACTCACTTACATATATTTCCAACTCTCCCTATCTCTTTCTACTAAAAATAAAATTTTAATTATGAACCATTGTGAACCTCAACTTTGTTAAGCTTATTAATCTCTTAAATGCTTATTAATCTCTTAAATAAATAATCAAAAGCTCATGTGACAACTTTTTGATTATTCAATTTTCGTTATAGCATTGGAGACACCCTAAGCAAGTCCAATAGTATGCCAAACCTCTTGTTATTGCTAACTATATAGTGTCCACTAGTATGCCAAATCTCTTATTATTGCTAAATATATATAGAAGAATGAATCTCCGCCGACAGGCAAACTTGACTCCAGACTTTGGTAAACTCTAATCGTCGAAGAAAATGTCATAGATGTTTCCTTTCGATGACAAAGGCGAAGGATTGTTTAACATTAATAGTTTGTAACCTATTCTTTGGATAACGTGTTTGTTGGTCCAAATAGCAATCCAAGAGGGGGGGTGAATTGGGTATCTCAAATATAACGCGGAATTTTAAAAATTAAATGCAATCTATTCAACCACAATTCCAATTTCAATGATATATTATTCTACTCATGCAATATTGATATGCAAAACTGAAAATAAAGAGAGTAGGGAAGAGAGAATCAAACGTAACAATTTATAGTGGTTCGGTTCGCAACTTCACGGCCAAGTCCACTCCCCAAGTGTCCAACTTGGAATTTGCTGCACTATCTCCAATAGTTACAATCCTCTAGCTTCGCGGGTGCTAGACAACCTTTACAACGAGCAATCTATCCCCAACTCCGAATAATTTTGACTCCAGTGCTAATCACACTTAACCCAACTTGTTTTGACTCCGGTGCTAGTAACACCAAACTCCAAGTGATTTTCTCTTCAAAACCACTCACAAAAAGATTTAACTCTCACAAGAGTATGGTAAGAGTGTACAATCCCTTTTACAATTTTTGGCTCAAAAACAACACTCAAACTAATATTCAAGATGTACGCACGGCGTCAACAGATAAAGAATGGTAAATGCAGATTTTGTTCTTCAAACCTTTCTGTCGCCTTTCTTCTTCTCTGTTTCTTCTATTTAAGATTGGAGTGAATGATATGATTGAAGGAGGCTCCACTAGCCGTTGGAGCAAATAATGCAACCAATAAATCTTCCATTTGATTGTTTTCTTTCTTCAACTTTGAAACCAAAATTCCACTTCCTCAATTAATCCACAACTAGCCGTTAGAAACCAATTAGGTAGCCATATTCCACTTGAGAAGTTCCATAAAATCATGCAACCAATAATTCCATCCATTTGTATCAATCTCTAGCCAATTAAGTTAGCTAGGAGAAGATTTGTCATCCCCTTGGTCTGAGGTTCGATTCTCCACCGGCTGAGTACCCTGGTATGCTATAGTTAGCTCTCCCAGGGATTTGGTTTGCGCAATCGGATCCATTTAGTGGCCTGGCTATTCCCATTATTTGTATGACGTGTTTAATAAGTCCACTTGCATGATTGCGAAATATAGAAAAACAAGTCTATGCCGGCAGGAAAATTAAATACAGAAAAACAAGTCTATCCTTTGGCAAAGTCTAGTACGTCTCGTCTAATTAAGAAAATGTAAAGGATGTTTAATGTCAATGGTTTGTAACCTATTCTTTTGGTAACGTGTTAAGTGATGTAAGACAAAATTTTATATTCAACTACACTACTAGCAAGACAAATCCCTTATTGTAGATAAATATAGAAAAACAAATCCTCGCCAGCAGGCAATCTTGAAGCCAAACTTTGGCAAAGTCTAGTCGTCTAAGGAAATTTGATGGATATTTCCTTAAGATGATAAAGGTGAATGATGTTTAACCTGAATGGTTTAATTGTACCCATTCTTTGAATGGTGTGTTAAGAGTATCCACAATGACATAATTAAAACTAAAACAAATAAAAAGTTACCAATATTGATTCAAAATATGACTCACAATAGTATAACCAAACGTAGTAACCCCTTAGCCAATAATCAAATTTTGGCCTTCAAAACTAGCAACTTTTTTTCTTTGGATAACCAAATTTAATGGGGACAACTCTCTCTTTTTCCTTTCTCTCTCCTCCCATCACTATTTACCAATGGATCCACGCACTCACTTACATATATTTCCAACTCTCCCTATCTCTTTCTACTAAAAATAAAATTTTAATTATGAACCATTGTGAACCTCAACATTGTTAAGCTTATTAATCTCTTAAATGCTTATTAATCTCTTAAATAAATAATCAAAAGCTCATGTGACAACTTTTTGGTTATTCAATTTTCGTTATAGCATTGGAGACACCCTAAGCAAGTCCAATAGTATGCCAAACCTCTTGTTATTGCTAACTATATAGTGTCCACTAGTATGCCAAATCTCTTATTATTGCTAAATATGTATAGAAGAATGAATCTCCGCCGGCAGGCAAACTTGACTCCAGACTTTGGTAAACTTGACTCCAGACTTTGGTAAACTCTAATCGTTGAAGAAAATGTCGTAGATGTTTCCTTTGGATGACAAAGGCGAAGGATTGTTTAACACTAGTGCTTGCCCGTGCCTACGGCACTACGCACCCCGGTTGAAATTGTCCGTGCCTACGGCACTACCCACCCGATTGGAATTACCTTTTGAATTTTCGTAGTAGCTCAAACACTAAATCAATTCACGAAAGAAATTACTTGAGAGAGATAATTTGATCAATCATAGCTAAAACTAAGCTAACTTCTCCACTAATTCATACACCCCCATGTGCGTCAAAAACCTCTCAAAAAGATTTCCGAAATACCCAAAAAAAAAAAATACACACGAATCAAATAGAAGAAATGACATCACACACGAACACACATTAGAGAGAGAGAATGTGTGAGGCGCTTAGATTTTAGGATTTTTTGAGCCTAACTTTTGTGGAATAAAAAAAGTATAAAATTTTGACTTGTACTCAGTTTTTTTTTTAAATATCCAAGTTAAAGTTGACTTGGGGCTTTATCTTGTAATATTTTTTCGAATCTTCTCGTCGTGACAAATCAATAATCTAAAAAAAATAAAAACCCAAAAGCACAAAAATTCCTTCGCAAAATCTGCCTAAAATAGTTTTGATTTTTGAATGCATGGAAGTGATAAAAAAAAAAAAAAGAACGCACGGTAATTTAAAAAAAAAAAAGAACGAATGGTAGGGATGTGTAAGTGAGATGGATTGTGAGGGAACTTCATTTTCTCTAATGGCAGTGTTGTAATAAATGTGGGGATGTGGGGCACTTTAATTAAATGAGAAGAATGCCTCTCCACCATTAGATCAAATCAATCTCAACTCTTGGATCAATTTGTCTTGTGTGGTCCCCACATCATTGTGTTTTATTAGGTAGATTAATAGTTTGTAACCTATTTTGTGGATAACGTGTTTGTTGGTCCAAATAGCAACCCAAGAGGGGGGGTGAATTGGGTATCTCAAATATAACGCGGAATTTTAAAAACTAATTGCAATCTATTCAACCACAATTCCAATTTCAATGATATATTATTCTACTCATGCAATATTGATATGCAAAATTGAAAATAAAGAGAGTAGGGAAGAGAGAATCAAACGTAAGAATTTATAGTGGTTCGGTTCACAACTTCACGGCCAAGTCCACTCCCCAAGTGTCCAACTTGGGATTTGCTGCACTATCTCCAATAGTTACAATCCTCTAGCTTCGCGGGTGCTAGACAACCTTTACAACAAGCAATCTATCCTCAATCGCTCCGAATAATTTTGACTCCAGTGCTAGTCACACCTAACCCATACCTAACCCAACTTGTTTTGACTCCGGTACTAATAACACCAAACTCCAAGTGATTTTCTCTTCAAAACTACTCACAAAAAGATTTAACTCTCACAAGAGTATGGTAAGGGTGTACAATCCCTTTTACAATTTTTGGCTCAAGAACAACACTCAAACTAATATTCAATGCCACACCCTCAATTTTTAACATAATTATAAAGGGTTTTCATAAATAGAAACCTCGCAATAATTCGTCCGTTACCCCGAAATAGTTCAACGTCTCCATATTACAACTATACTTTATCCGTCATAAGTTACCGAAAGATTACAATTTTGGCTTCGAGGCCCAAATGAACATAAGTATTGGTCATTGACAAGTAAAAAGTCTACAACACTTTCGAACCAAAAGAATTGTCAAAAGAAGTTACAATTTCATCTTCTCAAAAACAAATTACAAAGATGACTTGGTAACTTTTCTATGTTAGCTTTCCAAAAGAGTGTCCACATCCAAGCACACCAAACATGCATGCCTCTACTGCCCTGGGTTAGTACCTGAAAATGAAGGAAGGTCTGAGCTACACTAGCCCAGTAGAGAGCTCTAATTTAACAATGTATGCATATGACATGTAGGAATAATCACGAGAAGGAAATGGCAACAAGTTCTGATGAATAGTCAATCATAGCAATTCGATTCCAATGTTTCACTTTCAAACCAATCATATGTCCCATTGAATAACCTTTGAAAGAACCATGTGTCAACACGTGTCTCGTACATGTGTCATGAGCCGAAACTCCTGCCGGGCCAGTTAAAGGACCCCGATGTCCTCTACCAGGCACCTTACCCATAGAGAGGTCCTGAAATATCATATATGAGCACATAACTCCTGCCGGGCCAATTAAAGGACCCCGATGTCCTCTATCAGGCACTCACCCGTCGATGAGTCCTGAAGTGCTCTCGTCGTTTTCGTAATGTTCCAAATCCTTTAACCGTCATGATGGTACCATTTAAAATGCAACTTTGATATGTATATAAAATAAATCTCGGGAAAAATCAGGTATAACCGGACATTAAAGATCATGGCTATGTTCTATGATGTCACAAGGCAAGAGTAATCAACTTTAAGATCATTAGGATTGTGTTTAAGATAGGCTAGACATAATTAGGAAACCCAAATAATGGAATAGGAATCAAGGTGGCCAAAACAGTACCACCAGGAAATGTCATCGATAACAAATAAAGGAAGGTATCGATAACTCACAGTTGGAATCAACAAAAGCATAACGTTATCGATAACAAATGAAAAAGGTATCGATAACTTCAGGGTCATGGTCATTCCAGACGCAAGGGTAGCGATAACATTGACCAAAGGTATCGATAACAATAGAATTTCTGGGTTTTGGAGCTCAAGGGTATCGATAACGAATACAGAAGGTATCGATAACAATGTGTCCGAGCAGATTCTCAGCAGACTTTCATGGGTTTTTCAACAACAACAACATCAACAATGACTACAACGATTCAATGGCTCAAACCAAGCAATAGATACAAGTCATTTACATGTATTGAGATTTAGAACCTCCTACCTCAAGATTCGAGAGCGAAATCAAATGATCTTTCAAGCCCTAACTCCAATCTTTGAATTCGAACGGGAAGCACCACCACCGAGCCCAAACCAACAATGTTCAGACTGCAATACGCGTAGGAATGGAAGATTTAAGGTAGCTTTTGTGTGGGTTTTAGGTTGGATGGGTGAAATTTTGGATGAGAGTGAGAGTGGGAGAGTGAGCCGAGAGAGAGAGGAGAAGAACGGGGAGTTGGATTTGTGGAAAGAAATGGGGAAAATTTATTCTCTATATTCACACACACATGCTATACACTCACACACACATTTACCCATCAAGTATTCCACCTTTCACATTAATCCCAATTCTCAATGTTTCATTTCAATCTCATCCTTTTATTTTCCACAAAACATTTAAATAAATTTTAGGGAATTACGGGTCTCTACATTCAAGATGTACGCGCGGAATCGACAGATAAAGAATGGTAAATGCAAATTTTGTTCTTCAAGCTTTTCTGTCGCCTTTCTTCTTCTCTATTTCTTCTATTTAAGCATGGAGTGAATGATATGATTGAAGGAGGCTCTAGCCGTTGGAGCAAATAATGCAACCAATAAATCTTCCATTTGATTGTTTCCTTTCTTCAACTTTGAAACCAAAATTCCACTGCCGCAATGAATCCACAACTAGCCGTTAGAAACCAATTAGGTAGCCATATTCCACTTGAGAAGTTCCATAAAATCATGCAACCAATAATTCCATCCATTTGTATCAATCTCTAGCCAATTAAGTTAGGAGAAGATTTGTCCTTAATCTTCCTCCTTTCAATTTATCTTAGCTATTGAAGCTAGTAATTTGGTGTAGCAATGTTTCCAGTGTACTTCAACCAAATCCTACAAAATAATCATGAATTCAAATGAGTGCCAAATATCACAATATTAATTATATTTCAATTCCAATATGTTTTGTTATCATCAAAATCAATAAGGTATTCTATAGAAACCTTTGGGCTAACAATCTCCCCCATTTAATGATGACAAACCATTAATGATTTTATTCAGATAAATTCAGAGATATAATTATAACCAAAAAAAATAAAGATACTCCCCCTGAATTTATGCATCCTTTGCTTGAGCTTTTTCTCCCCCTCTAGCTTTCACAATATTTCTCCCCCTTTGTCATCAACAAAAAGATTGCGGGGAAGACATGATAGAATCATCTCTCTTTTAGTCATTCACAAAATTTCTCCCCCATTGTCATCAACAAAATGTAGGGGACTCTTTGTTCAAGATTCTCCACAAAAATTCCTCATTTTCTATAGAGTTTGAAACTCCCTTTCAATCTTGTTAGAAGAAATAAAGCTTCATGCTCACCAAAAAATCCATAAGCTGCCTTCACTTGAAAAGCTTGTTAGACATTAACACCTTAGCAATGTTTCAATAAACAGAGGAGGATTGATCACGTCAATATATTGTAATGCATTTATCCATTAGAAACAATCATTTGAAAAAGATATTTTCACATAAGCTTTACAAGAGTAAAAAAAAAAAAAACTTTTCACATAAACTTTGAGACTGTTTTTTTTTTTTTAAAAACTTTTCAAAATCGCAGGAGGAAATAAACTGATAACTCATCAAAATCAATACCTTAAAATCGATTATCGATCGCACCTCAGGCAACTAAAATTACCAATTAACAATCATACCATACGAATCGAGTTGGCTCTACCAATCCGTTGAGCTTACTCCATCACAGAAAGTCACTTTCCTTGTTGTCTAAAAATCATCTTCCAACATTTACCTTTGAGCGCACTTCAATCTACAAAAATAATTCATGTGTATTTCTTTGGTACCCACAGTTGCTTGAGTCCATAAGGGTTAGTAACAAGATGTTTAGGAACCCACATCTTTTTCGTTCCAAGATAAATATTTTTACGAATAGGACAAGAATATAATAAATGACCAATCATTTCACAATAGTTTCAAGTAGTGTAAGCATGACTAGAAGAAGTTGATTTCACAAACAAAGTTTGATAAAACTTTTGCTTTTTGGTTGGATTAAAACTGATGCCCGCTTTGTCAAAAACACATCTTTGTTTTCCAATAAACATATCCAAATTTTCTTTTCCTTGAACAAACATAGAAAGAGATGTTGTTAAATCCTCAACTTAATTTTTCAAAACATCACTTTCAAGTCTCAAATTATTTTCCAATACCAAATCATTTGTGATCTCTTTTGGAGAACAAACTTCTTCAATCTTCCCTTTCAAGGCATCTTTCTCATTTTTCAAATATTTTGTAAGGACCAAATTCTGGAGTCTTTGTATATTGGCAATTCCATATGACAAAACACATATTTTTTATCGAGTTGTAATTTTATTATTTTTAATAAGCTAGTGAGTTTGTATAAGATTAGAGTGGAAGGAGTCATTATTATTTGTATTCGAGAGCGAACGTTTTAGATAAAAAGGAAGTCGGCTTCAACGAGAAGAATTTTGGCAAAGAAGAATCGATGGACGGATCAATCGGCGCCTTCTGCCTTCTTAATAAAAAGCCACGTGAAAAACAGGGGTCTATTTATGGACATGGACTTTTCTTCCTAGGTTTTGAAGATAGCCTTATAAAAAGAAAAAGAAACGGCAGCCACTAGGAGAGCCTTGGGTTTAATATCTCAGAACAATATACTGTGGGCTATATTCATTGATCTTGAAGAATTATGATACCTGGGTGCTAATCGGTCAACTTCAAGAGGTTCTATTTATTCATCTACATATCTACATTTGAATCGTAGAAACAATTAAATCCTTTCGTGGAGTTCGAAAGGTATTTCAAGAAGGCTTGTGGATTCAAGGCAGCGGCAATTAAGATCACTGGGTGTGGTGTACGTGTGACTCGGCAGGTAGTGCTTAGAACGTTGTGAGGATTTACTACGTTTGGATAGGTATATCTGTAACTGCACAATGATTATAGTGATTTGATTCCTTCCCGTGGTTTTTACCCATTCTGGGGTTTTCCACGTATATCTCTGCGTTATGTGATTGATTGCTAGCGTAGTTTTTAATTGATAGTATTAATTAGTGATTCACTTTTATACCATTAGGATTTTTACGAATTATTAGCGAACTCTGATTTTTCAATTGGTATTAAAGCGGGCTGCTCCTTCCGTTAGAATTTATTTTATTCTAGAGCAGATCCATCATGAGTATGAACATGAATCACATGTCTAAAAATTTTCCTATACTTGATGCTGATAATTTTGATTACTGGAAATCTAGAATGAGGGCTATAAAGAGATCAGCTGGTGAAGAAATTTGGGACTCATGTGTTGTGGGGTATACTCGACCTGTGAAAACTATAGAGGATAAGCCAGTTCAAAAAACTCAGTCGGAGTTATCGGACAAAGAAAAAGCTTTATTTCAGGCTAACAATCGTGCACTTGATTTTTTATTTGCTGCTGTTGATATAAATGAGCACAGGAAAATAGCTAATTGCGAAATTGCAAAAGAGGCCTGGGATATTCTGGTTACTTGCCACGAGGGGACAGACGTTGTAAAGCAGTCAAAGCTACAAAGGCTTACCACGGAGTTTGAGACCATCAGAATGCAGGAGGAAGAAACCTTCAATCAATTCTACTCCAAGCTCATTGCCATCGTCAATAGCTGCGAGAACTTGGGTGAGCCAATTCCTTCTTTCGTATTATTAAGAAAATTTTGCGCTCCTTACCTCCTAGATTTAAAATTCAAGTTACTATGCTAGAGGGTAAGAGAAAGTTAAAAGAAAAATTTATTCAAGAAATAGTAGGGATTCTCCAAACTTACTGTAAGTGCAGAAAAACTGAGAGTGGTTTAAGCAGCACAAGAACGTAACGGCTACTTCGGGGTCCTCGCCGGAACCCTAATACGTCGCCGGAGTCTTTATCTGCAAATCAGACAAAGGGTGAGTGCACCTTTGCCTCTCGTGGCAAAGGCCCTCCGATGCCTAAGTTAGTATCACGTACTGATCGAAAACCCTAATTCAAGTAGGAGAATACGTAAAACCGTAATGTATTGTGTACCTTTTCCCTCTAGGTTTACCTTGTATTGATAGGTTTATGGATGCTTGTTGCCCAAGTTCCCACGTTTCCCTAAGTTTCCTATCTCGTATAGGAAACCCAGAACACCTTGGATCCTCGTTCCCTTATCAGTTCATCACTAGAGTCCGTTTAGGACTCTTTTCCATAACTGGCCGAACTTCCCATTCCCGTCGGGTATCTTCCCAAGATCCTATTTTATTGGGATCTCATTCCTTCACGGAATATCTCTGTTTCTGGAACCTCCTGGAGAGTTCCCTGTGCCTGGGACTGCTTTCGTATAAATCCCTCCTGTTCGGCCCCATTGTCGCCGAACAAGCTACCTGGACCAATAACTTCACATGTTACTGGTCCTTTGTCAATCCCTTGGTCCAATATCCTCTCGTGTTATTGGACCTTGACTTCGCATAGACTCTCTGGACCAACGATTTCTCATATCATTGGTCTCTGTCGCCGACCACCGTTTTGCACGGCGACTGTCCTCATCATGATTATATTGTGGTCCCACGTGCCACGTGTTCGGGCACTATTTGTACTTGTTCGGGATTTACTCCCTACAATTGCTCCCCAGCTTTATTCGTTATTTACTCTTAATATGACGAGCAAAGCTTTTCAGGATCAGAGCATCATTCCTTTGCTCTTGCACCCTTTATTCCTCAAAGTTGGTGCAGAGATCATCATTAAATCAAGCAAAACGTCTAATCGTTTGGGCTCTCCTAGACGTTTCCTGCCCCTTACTTTACACATGGCGTTTATCGTACCATTCGCATTAAATGCAGATGCACACCTTTTGGGGAATAGAACGCCCAAACGGCTTCTGGGGTGACGTTTCACATACGCCACCCCACTTATCAGGGTACATTTGGGTTTTCGTCCCAATTCGAACCCTCATTTCTATTCCTAAGTTCCCTCTGCAAAACAAAGCCACTACGCTCCCGCCATTGAAGCTTTGTTCATTGTCTCCAAGGCCCTTCGTCTGTGCACTTAGAACTTCGATCGCCATACTCGTAAGTCATCGTTCCCCTTTTGCCCCCTCTTTCTCGTTGTTCTAGGGCTTTCTTCCATCCATATTTTAGGGTTTCCTCGTACCCATTGCTTCTGCAAACCTGCTCTAATCCCACCACCTAAACAGATGGGTCGTTTCAGACGACACTGTAACACTCCTCAAACCATGGCTTCATTCAGATCTCGTTACGAGATTCCTGACAATGTTGCCACTGTACTGGCCCACGAGGATGCCCTCCGTGAGAGCCCTGACAACGACACACTTCACATCCCTGTAGTCGCCGTCGTAGAGGGTGGCGTTAGATTCCCCCTGGCCCCATTACTCCGGCAAGTTCTAGCCTTCTATAGGTTATCACCAATGCAGGTGTCTGCCAATTTTTTCCGCGTTGTTATGGGTATCAACGCCATAAACCAGATGTTAGGCACATCTCTAGGTTTGCACGACATTCACCACTTGTACAGTGTTTCTCGGACCAAGGATGCCTTAACCTACTATTTAAAGAGTAGAGATTCCAGGAGACGCCTCGTGCTCGAACTGCCTGACTCCGCTCACGGAGATGACGATGATTTTCTTATCGTTACTGGGAACTTCGAGCCCAGGGACGAGGATGGCAGGGTGATAGGATTCCATGCCCCTCACAGATTTGGGCAGCCACGTTAGTTCTTTTTTCCTTGTAGATTTACTTAGCAATTTTTCATATTGCATTCTGATTACTTATTTTCTAACTGTCAACTTTTCGTGTTGCAGCCGAAAACGTCAACCAAGGGCACGCCATCATCACGCCCCAAGTACATGTGGCACACATCACCCAGGCCCTAAATTTCAACGGTGAGGGCACCTACTTGGCAGGCCAAGCAAGAGCAGCGCAAGTGCTCCTGAGTTACAGAGCATCTTACGGGGGCTTCATTGATCGGCGCATCCGAGCAGCAGACGACCCGCCAATCCCTGGACCTGCCGCTGCACAACCCGCACAGCCCGAGCAGATAGAAGAAGAAAGACGTTCTCAGACTCCTCCATTCCGTAGTGCCTTTGTGGAAATTGTCGAGGAAGCATCCACATCGTCAGACGGTTATTCCCCATCTCCACATTCTCAAGAGATGAACCAACCAATCAACCTCGAAAGTCTCCTCACAATCCCTGGAGCTGGCCGAGGAAGAAGCCGCGGCACTGCTCGTGGCCGAGGTCGCTCCCAGAGTCCAGCGCCTTCACATGGCCGCCGAGGAACAGCACAACTCGACGCTCCCCCTGGATTTTCTCCCGAAGAACTTGAGGCTAGCCACAGGGACAAACGCCCGCGTTTGGAAGCACCTGGGGGGACCTCGACTCAGATACCCATAACCCAAACTCAAATCTGGGCTCCCCAACTTTCACATGGCAACAAGACTGTCACTGTCCGGGACAGTGTGGAGTCTGAAGGGACCGCACTGGCCCTATCCCAGGCTCTTATGCTCCCCGGGGACATGCAGAAGGAGGTGGTGAGCTCTCCGGACAACTTGCTTGGATCTTTCATGGTGCACAGCTTTAAGGTAAACCTATTTATGTTTTTTTTTTTTTTTATAATTTAGCCCCTTCTCAACTGTACTACCGAGCCATGATTAATACGTTTAGGCTGCGCAAAAAATGGTGGCCATGGCCCAAAAGTTGGGCCACTCAGAGCCCCAGCGTGCAAAGCTGGCCAGCGAAAACGCCAAACTCCTGACCTCCATAGCCCGGCTTGAGAGAGAGAGAAACCAAGCTCGAAACGTGGCAACTGAGTTGAAGAACAAGCCGGATGGAGCTGAAGATAGCCTGAACCAGACTCTGATAGAGCTGGAGGCGAGCAAAAGCGAGGCGAAGATGTCTTACCAGCAGGGGTATAACGAAGGGATCAACGTAGCCACTGAAAGCTACAAAAATCAGATGCCCAAGATCCAAGATCAAATATTTGCTGCTGGTTGGACTGCTGGCCTCAGGAAGTCTGGTACAGCTGAATCTTCTTCCCTGTGGACGGAAATTGATCTTCCGAGCACTATAGTAGCCCAAGATGAAGATGAGATCGAGGAAGAGGAGGACAATCTGAATGAGGAGCTCAACGTGGATGTTTCCGAGCAGCTCGGTGCTGATGCCAACGGCAACGATGAAGCGACCAACCCTGGCCAGAAGGAAGCCAGTGGTGGTCCAACTAATGAGAGTACTGCTGCAAAGGATACCCCTGCAGAAACCCCAACTCCTGCTGCTCAAGATTCTGCTGCGGAGCAGTAGGTATGCACTCTAACTCCAAGAACAATTCAATATTTGAAACACCGTGGTGGCCCTGCGTGGCTGTAAGTTTGCCCTGTGTGGCACAGATACATTCTCAATACTTTAACTTATGCATTTGGCCCTTCGTGGCGTCTAACTGTGTTTTGCCTGGTCTTTCGTGCCTTTTGACATTGCTGGTGGCCCTTTCATGGCCAACTTTTTGACTTTCATTAATCTTGCTAGGGTGCTTCTCATGTTAACCCGTGCCTGGATAATTAACCAAATGGATTCGAGCTTCAGCTTTTCGCTTAGCATGTTTTCGAATGCTTGCTGAATTTTCCTCGTAACTTGGAGGTGACTCTAAGTATGTTCGTACTTAGATGATTTCATATTTTCGTCATACGTCTCTGAGTATTTCGTACTTAGTTGAAATTTGCATGTATTCATATGCTGCCCAAGTTTTCCTCATGCTTGGGGACAACTCCAAGTGTATTCGTACTTGTACACATTCGTCTGCTCCCCATTCTTTATTGGTTTGAACTAAAAAACTATCTAAGTTTATTCGTGCTTAGATTCCCAAATGTTTTCGTATTTGGGGGAGCTATGCATATTTTCGTATGCACGCCAAACGTTCGTACGTAAGTCTAAGTGTATTCATACTTAGTTTATCCAAATGTCTTCATATTTGGGAAAAGTGTGTACATTCACGTATGCACACCAGGTTTGTTCATACCTGTGTTCGTAGTCGAGTATATTCGTACTTGCAAAGTTTTGAATCTGCCCTAATATATTCGTATTTGGTCGCTTCCACCGTTCTTGATTGAAACGAGCCTTCGATATCTGGGTTGATTTCTATCTCCATCCCTTGAAGTGATGTTGGGACTATTGGGATGAGTTTGAATCTGGGTTCTGTGTGTTAGACGTTGTTTACTTCGTTTGCATCTGTATTGAGTAGGTACCATTTAAATAGCAAACGAATAGCTGAAATAAGGACTAAAGCTATCATACATGCCACGATAATAGAAGTTGTTAAGTGGGTTCCGATAAATAATATTAATCGAGCCATTGGTTTAAAAAGTTAAATTGAGAAGAGGTATGAATTTATAAGTGTTGAATCAGTCTTGTTGTTCTGGGCTATTTGTTTGTTGTAATGGTTTAATCTGAGCCTTTGATTTTTTGGGTATGATGTCAGCAAGTAGATCCTACGGCTGTCATGAATGGTGGAACATAATAAGACAAAGTATCGAATAGTAGTTTTTTTAATTACGAGAATGCCACTGGAAGAGAAAGAATGGTTTAGATGAGGACCACGTGTCCTTGTCAGGTAGTACTTAGAACGTTGTGAGGATTTACTACGTTTGGATAGGTATATCTGTAACTGCACAATGATTATAGTGATTTGATTCCTTCCCGTGGTTTTTACCCATTCTGGGGTTTTCCACATATATCTCTACGTTATGTGATTGATTGCTAGCGTAGTTTTTAATTGATAGCATTAATTAGTGATTCACTTTCATACCATTAGGGTTTTTACGGATTATTAGGGAACCCTAATTTTTCACATTCACTTTCAGCAAAGAGGGAAAAATTAGTCTTTTTGAGAGACTTATAATTTGAACTCAATTTTGTGAACTTCGAATGTAATTCTTCAAATGCATCTAACAGTTCATCATATTCAAATTGATCATTAGATGAATCACTAGAATTTACCTCTTCACTGTAAACACCCCAATTTGGCCTAACGATTATTTCAAGTCCCACCTTAGGGACCATCCCGATGATAAAATAGATCGATACAGTGATTGCTGATTGACTTCTTGTGAACCCATGGACTTATGGTAAGAACTTTGAGCCACTTAGAGGACCCAATCCAGAGCCAAAAGCAGCCTTTTAGATAGAAATACAGTATCCTAAGAGAATCCATCTATTGGCCGTAACATTGATCTCTGTAGACACCCCAATCTAGGTCTCCCAATCGTTTTACTTCGTTTTACGATTTTCTTGTTTCCCCGATGATGAAATCGGATCAAACAGAGCTTGGATTGGGAATGGATCGAGCTTGGAATGCTTTGAACCCTTCTGAACCTTCAGTCAAACCCCCAACACCAGAGTTGACCCTCGCGCGAGCCTTTGTGTCCCTCGTGCGACACTTAGCTTGCCACGTGTAGTCAAAGTCAAACTGTTGACTGTTTGACCCTCGCGCGACACTCCCTGACACTCGCGCGATGGTTCCCTCCTGTCCCTATCATAGAATCCAGCTGGACTGGTGATGATTGCTTGGCACATGGGTTCCCATGGGCTGGAACCCCGTTCTCCTCAGCTGAACGGCGTGCTGGCAGGTTCTAACCCCATGCAATCCTCCAACCACTCTCTCACCTTGTTGGCTAGCCTCACAACCAAGTTGTGACCAGCCTTGGTGGCTGGTCCCAAGGCCTTGTTTGGCTCCTAACTAGTCCTTACATCCCCCCTATAAATACCCCCATTGGTCTTCCATGTTAAGGGTTCCAAAAAATTGCTTAAGAGTTTCATTACTCATTTCACAAATCCTACACTAGCTAGCACAAAGTTACTAACCCTCAAACCACTTCCTAAGCTTCTGAACTTAGTGTGTTCATGCACTCTTGGTAGCAAGGTCACACCAATCAAGCCAATCTATTCCCAAACCCTTTCCAAGCAAAGGTATAAGGTTTAACCTGTTTCTGTTTTGATCCCTGAGGGGGGCTGATCGGACCAGGGCTGGTAATCAATACCATGTCTTGGTCCTAAAGCCAGCAAAGTTACAAGAATTCGTGGCTGCTACACCCTCGCGCGATGGTCCCCTATGCTCGCGCGACACTTGTGTCAGCAAGAGAATGGACCTCGTGGGGAAGGGAGGCTAGCCCTTTTCCTGTTTTGTAGTGTTTTCATGTCTGTTGTACTTTACTTTGATTTTTAGATCACTGTTATGCATGCAAAAACAAAATACAGTAGCTAGGTTATTTGTTTCAAATAGTTTGGAATGCCCTTGGGATCCCCTGAATCTGTCTCAGGACCTCAAGTATGCAAAGCAATTCCTGGAAGTCCAGTCAGGAGTGTCGCGCGAGATTCACTCTCTGTCGCGCGACAGTTCTCTGATTTCCATGGGTAGCCCTTGCATGGGTAACTAGGCCCTTGGCCTCTGTTTTGATACCCCCACTGTTTAGGGGTTGTGTTTCATTTCATTTGGCTCCTGCTTTGAGTATTGTGTAATAATTAGTATTTTACAGTCTTCCAATAAACTGCTTGGTTTGCTTCCTGGGTGTGCACTGGTCCTTCCAGAGCCCAGAAGGGGATGATTTTGGGACTGTGGTGAGATGACAATACTCGCGCGAGGGTCAGTGTGTCTCGCGCGATGGTTGACTTGCATACAGATCGTTTCAGGCATGCAAGTTGGTCATCGTGCAGGGCAAATCTGCCCCGAGCTTGGTTTCGGCATCTGATCACTGTCTCAAGATCATTCCGTTTATTTTTCATCATGCTGTCCATTCATGCCATTACTTGATCACATTTTGCAAATTGTTACAGTTTTAATCCCCGATTAACTGTTCCCCCGCCCTATTTGGCTAAAATCAATTAAAAGAAGAAGAATCACAAAGGTTTTCATAAAAATGCCTAAGTAGAGACCGATCTCCGGATTGGGCGAGAGGGGTGCCATAAAACCCTTCCCCTCTCGTAACCTGGCTCCCGAACCCAGATATGGTTATGACGGACTGGTTTCCTTAACTTTTTCAAATCAAACAGCGCGGCAGGTGCTTCGAAATACGGTTCCTTGAGTGTCGGACCTTCAAAACTCAAGTGGCGACTCTGTATTTTTGAGCACTCGCCACCGGCGCTCGCGCTCCCTCGATTTTCAAAAAAGGGCCGCAATGGCGAAAAGGAACGGAATCCTTTTTCCAAGGGCACGCTGCCCACAGTGGCGACTCTGCTGGGGATAATCGAACCAATATTGATTCACACTTAGGATTTAATACGCTTGGGAACAATCCCTTAAAAGCCTGTCAAAACGGTGAGCTTCGCGCTGCCGAAGGTTGGAACGGTGATTTAACAGGACCTCGTGTCCGGCCATTCTAATCTGGGGCTTTTTCGATTGTTCGCTTGCGTAGTTTCTTCTAAAGATGGACTAAATAAAGTGAGCCAAATTTGAAAAGGCGCTTTTACGACTTTGTGATTCTTCTTCTTTTAAATCAAATTTTAGCATCTCATTTGCATCGATGTGGGAAAGCCTCGTTGGATCGTTTTGGCAATCCGGCACGGTTTACCGGAGCCCGGGGACCCCGAATGACCGACAACCTTCGACGATGATGGGTCATGCTACCGTTCGACTGTTATTCTGCGAAAAACGCGGGTAACGGGAGGTATATCTGTGGCCCTAGTCCGAGGAACCTGTTACGAACCAAAACCGGCCTTTTGCATATACAAAGCATTAGAACTCTCCAAATTAAGACAGGTACCCACAGGTTAAGATCTACTTGCATCTAACCCCCTAAATGCCTACGTGTTACTGCTTTCCTTATCGCATGAACTGTACATACATCTCGTTCAGCGTAGAAGCATGTCTAGGATGGCTCCTAGGTTCTCAATCTGTTCCGAGTCTGTCTTTTGGCTTAGTAGGACACTGCTATGGGCCCGATGAGGAGTCGTGCATCTCAATGGTGCGCGTTATCATCTTTTAAGTCCTTTTACGGCAGGACTTTAGGAAATCAGAAGCTTTTCTGCACCCTTGCCCGTGTACCTGTTTAGGGTTTCAAACAAAAAACGAAGAACCACGGAGTAAAATACCATGATGCTTACACCAAAAGGTAACAAGTGCCTCGTCACTTACACCACCCGGCTAATAGCACAGTGCTGCTTACGCCAACCCGGTTATGGCATCATGATATTCATACCGAGTTATTCTGGCTTCAAAAACTTGAAACCCCGAACATCGAAACGGACAAAGGTTTAGACTCCTTTTGACATCCTTTAGGACCGCTCGTTCCAAACAAGGATACATCTTCGAAAAGAATTCTGAGGGCCTAAAACGGTGTCCAAAACGTCGTAAGACAGACTTGTCTTCCGGTTCTAGAGTCTAGGGTGACACTCTCGACATTTGGCTGCATCCGCTTTAGTCTTTTATTTAGATTAAAGTCACTGCAGGACCCTTATTAAACCTCCTTTTCCCTTGCAAGCAAAGATCTGAATCATTGCACCACCAAGGAAAGTATCGAGGCCAGTTGCCAAACCCGCTTGGGAACGTCTGCATCTGAGTTCGGTTCAAAGGCTCGTCAGGTTACGGTCCCAGTCAGTCATCACGGAAGACTCTTTGCGCTCACCTCCGACAGCACGGCACTCGGAATCTCAGTCAGGTTCTCAGTCAGGTTCACCTCCGGCTTCACAGGAAGGACGTCCGACTACCCCGGTATCCGCCTCAAGCAGCTCTGAAACGCCCGTCACAATGGAACAACCACAGCCGGAACCTCTTACCTTGGAGACCATGCTCATGAACCTTCAGGACAGCATCACCGCCATGCAACAGTGGGCAGCTCAGACCGACACTAACATTGCTCGCTTGAACGACCTCATCCACACTCGCCTTCCGCCCCCTCTCGAGGAGGAAGGTGGGGACGATGAGTCTGACCAAGAGCAGCCCGTCTTGGTCCCAGATCCACTTCACGCAGGACGTCTCATGGTCTTGAACCCGAGGGAAGCTCGCAGGCCCGCTGCAAACCTTGCAGGTGGCAGACTGCCTCCAAACCCAGAGGAACCAGCTCCGAACCCGGAAATGGTCGCGCTCATGGCCAAACTGGAGGAATCCATTGCTAAGACAGAAAAGATCAGTGCCGGAGGGATCGATCTGGATCGCCTTTGCCTGTACCCCAATGCCAAGCTTCCTGAAAAGTTCAAAATGCCGGACTTGGCTAAGTTCGACGGGAGCGGCGACCCCAGGACTCATCTATACAGCTACCACGCCGCCATGAAACTTCTTTCTGTTGAGCCAGAGGCCATGTCACAGCTCTTTCCTCAGACCCTCTCGGGCCCTGCTTTCCATTGGTTTTTGTCACTCGACATTGCCAAGAGGAGGACTTGGGAAGACATTGGGACTGCGTTTATTTCGCAGTACAATTACAACTCCCAGCTGAAAATGACTACTCGGGAACTCGAGTCTACCAAGATGGAGGCTAAAGAGACCTTTGCAGACTTCGTCAAAAGGTGGAGGGCTAAAGCTGCACAGATGACTGATCGCCCGAGCGAGAAGGACCAGCTCCGTATCATTTCTCGCAATCTCCAACCAGACTATGCTAGGCACCTGGTTCTCGCTCAGGCCTCCGCTAACTTTGAAACCTTCTTCGACTCTGGCCTGGCCATCGAAGACGCTCTGCAGAGTGGAATTCTATCGAAGGGTGAATCCTCGCACGCCCCCAAGTCAAAACCTCGGGCTTATTCTGGAAACGCCAATGCACTGTTCGGAACGGGGACTTACTCCAACACAGCGACCGCCGGTACTAATGCCGCTTCCTCCAGTGCTGCTAATCACGTCGTGGACGTCAACCAGGTTCAAAATCCGCAGAACAACCGACCTCGGAACCAACCCCGTAGCTTTTCCGCTATCGAGGCACCTCTGTCCTCGGTCTTGGAAAAGTTGGTCAAATCAGGGCATCTGAAGCCCCTGGATCTAACTCCTCTACCCAAGAACCCTTCACCCGGCTTCAAAGCCAACCTTTACTGTGCTTACCATCAAGGAGCGGGTCATCTCACTGACTCCTGCTTTCGCCTCCGTCATGCGATCCAGGATCTCATCGACGATGGCACGCTGGAGACTCCTCCACCACCTCAAAAACCCGACGTCATTGCCAACTCTCTCCCTAAGCACAACGCTGTACCCCACATCAGCCAGATATCTCTCAGCTCCACCATATTTAACCCCACTGACTATATAGCCTCAACCGATCAACCCAGGCCCGTCGTGCCTTTCCCGCTCGAGCCGTCCACCGAGGTTTCTTATATACAATTGGTTGAAGGCCAAGTTGTTGATACAGATGCACCTTCCGAGCTCTCACAAGCTGCTTCACCTGTCTCCGAAGAATCTGTCAGCTCCCTTTTCCATCAGTCAATCCCTGCTGTACAAATCGGCTCTGCCTCGTCACTTGACAGCCCGTACGCAACCATCACTGGCCCATTTCCTGATCCCTATCAGCCGTGGGTTCCTCCCTCAGATAATAACATGCAAGCTACTGGCTGGGCCATAGCGGACCATTGGGACTATGCCGCTCCTCTCCTCAATGAGTGGTCCACCCTTGAAATGAACGGGGTTCCTCCACAGCCCGGAAATATCCCGTTCGATCAAGCCTGGTATGATGGCTGGTTGGCCGGTTATGAAGCGGCCTTGCTTGACCCTTTGGACGGTTTCTCCTTGCACATGCTATTCAACCCGATCGAGCCTCCAGTGCCCGAAGCGGAATATTGTTGGGATCCCGAGCCCACCTGGTTTGCTCCCATGGATGTCGACCCTAACCCTTTACAGGGCTATGCCACGCCGGACTACATGCTTCACTACGCGGAGGATGAGCTGGTCCAGGATGATCCACGCGCTTTGGGAGACCACATTTCCCTCTTTGGTTCGGTCTTTAATTCGGTTTGTGATACTAACCCCGACACTGACCATGACCCCTGTTCCTACATCGTCGACGAAGAAAATCCGCGCCCTCAGGTACCTTACCCCAACAACAGGGACTGCAGCGTCATGGTTATAGACCGTGCTCCGCCCGCTAATCTGTGGGAAGTTAACGACATAGTGGACGTCCAAGTCGGGAATGAAGTCTGGGCTGTCAATCGTACCCTGGCTGATACTGGTTTATGGGATGTCCCTTTCATCGCAAATCCAGAGCCCGTTGCTGAAGTGGCTACTGTGAAAGACTTAAGCTTCTGGGACTCCTTATTGATGAAGGATCTGGCTGAAGATCTGGGCTTAGACATGGAAGTGCCCGTCTCTGCACCAACTACTGACAAGGGGAAGCGCAAACTGGGAGATGTGCCAGCTGATCTCTGGGATGTGAAGGAAAGCCCCCAACTCGTGCCCTCTTTGGGAAACGTTCTCAATGTTACAAGGAGTGGACGGATCTTTCAGCCTGCTAATCTGCAAGCCGGGAATTCCTCCAATCCTGCTAATCAAAGGAACGAGCCTGTTTCTTTCCCAAGGTCTGCACCTTTTGAGGTATCAGCCGGCAATCCAGTTCCTGATCTAGTTCAGCGGCAACTCGAGCGGATTCCTGCCGCCATTTCTATCTGGGGACTGATCTGTTCGTCCAAGGAGCATCGTCAGAGGCTGTGTCACGCCCTATCCCGCCTTGAAGTCCAGGCCGACGTCACACCAGAGGCGATGATATCTCTCATCCTCCCTCCAACCTCCAAGCATACGGTGATCTTCACGGACAAGGACCTGCCAGTCGAAGGAGTCGACCATAATCGCCCCTTGCATATCACCGTCAAGTGTCGAGGACTCTGGGTCCCAACTGTTCTTATTGACAACGGCTCCGCCATCAATGTCTGCCCTCTGAGGGTCGCTTATCGTCTGGGGCTCACCAAGAAGGATCTGGCACCTTCCAATCTGGCTGTCAAGGCATATGACGGCACCCGTCGCGTGGTCGAGGGTATCTTGAAGCTCAAACTCGATGCCGAGGGTTTCGAGATGGACGTGGAGTTCCATGTCGTGGATATTCCTGTAACTTTCAATCTTCTGTTGGGCAGGCCATGGCTTCATCGGTCTGACATCATGGCTGTGCCATCTACCCTCCACCAAAAGGTCATTCTGGGACTACCCACTGGCACTTTAACCATCTGCGGGGATTCAGGCATCCGCCCGCTCAAGGAGGACGGGACTCCTGTTCTGGGAATTCAACACGGCGAAGAAGACGTCGATCTCGGAGGTTTCTCTTTCGATACTTCAGGCATAGTGATGGCCATCAATGTGGACGGGAACTTCCTCATAAGCTCTGTCGCGCTGGACATTATGAGAAGGATGTCTCACTTTCCGGGCATTGGTTTAGGCTCTCGCCGTCAAGGGGTCCCAGAGTTCCCTACTTTTCCTTTCAACGAGGGCCGCTTTGGTTTGGGGTATATCGCCTCTGCCAAAGATGCCAAACGGAGGAAATATATGGGAAAGCCTCGGACTCTCTGCAGCGGTCCCAAATTCGTGCGTGAAGTCGGAAATGCCGCTTACACCGGGCAGGCTGAGCCCTTCGTTCATTCCGAAACCGGGGAGCTGCTTCCTGGGTTTGAGATTTTCGCTAATGACACCTGGTCAAGTAGTGATGACGAACCAGCAAAGGAAGAATTCAAGAGGAAGCTTAATCAGCTGAAGACCAAGGCTGACTGGCTGGGATCTATCGATCAAGGAAATCTGGAGCTGCTATTTCGGGAATTCTCCCAAGTGGGTTTGGCTGGGGAAGCTGAAGAGGCCGACGTGCTCATGCTCGGGCCCGACGCCCTCGAGGATCCCACCTCTCTCATTGTGAAAGCCGAGGGCTCTTTGAATAATTGCATTTTTAGGCCACGCCTGACTTGCATTGACGACACGTCTGAGTCCGAGTCTGAGTCTGAGTCTGAGTCTGAGTCTGTCCCGTCCTCTAAGTCTAGCTCTGAGTCGGAGTTTGTGCCTCTAGTCCCTCCACGTCATAGCTTTTATTTCGAGTTTGACTCTCTTGTACTTGGTGACCCTTCAGGGGCTTGTGAAATGAACGAGGCATCTTCTGACTATTTCAATGATCTTTATATAAACTGTGTCGACCCTGACGGTGAGGGGATAGATTTCGATGGGGACATTCCCAAGGAAATCCGTGCCTTCATCGAAAGGGAAGACGAAAGGCATGCTCAGCCATTAAAAGAAGAAATAGTTTCTATAAATTTGAAAGATGAAAATGATCCCCGAATGGTTCAAGTGGGCTCCACGCTTTCACTAGAGGAGCATCGTGATTTCAAAGAGCTGCTCACCGAGTTCAGTGACGTTTTTGCATGGTCCTATCAAGATATGCCCGGAATTGATCCCGAGATCGTGGAGCATCACATTCCTTTGTTTCCGGATGCCAAGCCTGTGAAGCAGAAACTCCGACGGATGAGGCCGGATTGGGTTCAGAAGATTAAGGAGGAGGTTACCAAGCAGATCGACGCTGGCTTTCTCATGGTCTGTCAGTATCCCACATGGGTTGCCAACATCGTCACTGTTCCTAAGAAGAATGGCCAAATTCGAGTTTGCGTTGACTTTCGGGACTTAAACAAAGCGAGCCCCAAAGACGATTTTCCCTTGCCACACATCGACGTGCTTGTGGACAACACTGTGGGGCACGCTTTGCTCTCGTTCATGGATGGCTTCTCTGGCTACAACCAAATTCTCATGGCGCCCGAAGACCGCGAGAAAACCACGTTCATCACTGAATGGGGGACTTATTGCTACCTGGTCATGCCTTTTGGATTGAAGAATGCTGGGCCCGCTTATCAGCGAGCTGCTACCACCATCCTGCACGACATGATGCACAAAGAAGTCGAGGTCTACGTCGATGACATGACCGCCAAGTCCAAAACTCGAGAAGGTCATGTTCCGGTACTTAGGTTACGAAAGTTCCGCATGCGTCTAAATCCTCAGAAGTGCACCTTCGGGGTTACAGCTGGTAAGATGCTCGGTTTCATGATCACTTCTCGTGGAATAGAGGTCGACCCGTCCAAAATCAAAGCAGTCCTCGAGATGAAGCCACCAGATTCTGAAAAGGGAATGCGAAGCTTTTTGGGAAAGATACAGTTCATCAGCAGATTCATCGCCAAGTTGACACTAACTTGCGAGCCGATGTTTCGTCTATTGAAGAAGAATACTCCATTTGTTTGGACGGACAAGTGCCAGGCAGCCTTCACCTCCATTCAAACCTATCTGCAGAACCCTCCGGTTTTAATGCCACCGATGGCAGGGAAACCCTTGATACTTTACTTGTCCGTGAACCCTTCGTCTATGGGGTGTTTGCTGGCTCAAGAGGGAGAAAAGGGAGTCGAAAAGGCCATTTACTACCTGAGTAAGAAGATGGTTGGCGCTGAAGAACGCTACACCGCTCTCGAAAAGACATGTTGGGCTCTTGTTTGGGCATCCAAGAAGTTAAGACACTACATGCTGGCTTACCCAGTGAAGTTGATTTCTCGAATGGATCCTCTCAAGTATCTGTTTGAGAAACCTGCGCTTACTGGTAAGTTAGCACGTTGGTTGCTGTTGCTCGCAGAGTTCGACCTCGAATATGTCACTAGGAAATCTGTCAAAGGGCGCGCGGTCGCCGAATTTCTGGCTGATCATCCCGTCGAGGGGCCAGAGGACTCAGATTTTACGTTTCCAGATGAAGGAGTAATGGCAATTGTCGAAGACACCTGGACTCTTTACTTTGATGGGGCAGCCAATCAGAAGGGATACGGGATTGGGGTTTTGCTTATAACCCCCGACGGTGCTCATATTCCGCTTGCATTCAAACTCAATTTCGATGTCACAAACAACCAAGCTGAATATGAGGCCTGCGTTGTTGGCATGGAAGCTGCTCTTACGCTCGGTGTTGAAAAGCTTGAGGTTATTGGTGACTCCAACCTTGTCGTTTCTCAGGCTAACGGGGATTGGAAAGTTCGGGAGGACAGATTAAAGCCTTATCACCAAGACCTGGAGGACCTCATTCCTCGTTTCAACAAGGTCACGTTCATGCACATCCCTCGGATGAAGAACTAGTTCGCTGATGCTCTAGCAACTCTGGCTTCCATGGTCGAGCTTCCGATTGGTGTCAAGCTTCGTCCTATTCTAATTGAACAGCGGGACTTGCCTGCTTATCAATATGTCGATGACGTCGATGACGGCCTACCCTGGTATCACGATATCTGGAACTTCGTCGAAAGTGGTCAGTTTCCAGCCCACGCCACTAAGAAGGATCAAACGGCGCTCCGAAGAATGGCCGCTCAGTACATTATCTGTGGCGGGAGACCGTATCGGAGATCTCACTGCGGAATGCATAAGCTCTGTGTCAACGGCACTGAGGCCATCAAAGTCATGGAGGAAATTCACGAGGGAATTTGTGGCCCTCACATGAGCGGGGTCATGCTTGCCAGGAAAATCTTACGGCAGGGATACTTTTGGTCTACCATGGAATCCCAGTGTGTGGATTATGTGCGCCGCTGCCATAGGTGTCAAATCCATGCCAATCTCATGCACGTCCCTCCTTCTAAATTATTTGGCATGACATCGCCTTGGCCCTTTTCTGTTTGGGGCATCGACGTTATCGGCATGATCAAGCCTTCTGCTTCGAACGGGCATCGGTTCATTTTGGTGGCAATAGACTACTTCACCAAGTGGGTCGAGGCCGAATCTTACAAGACCCTGACGGCGGTTCAGGTTGCTCAGTTTATCCGAAAGAACATCATCTATCGGTATGGGGTTCCACAGGCGTTCGTTTCTGACAATGGGGTCCACTTCAAAGGCAGGGTGCTGGAGCTTTTCGAAGAATTCCAGATTCAAGTTCATCACTCAACGGTCTATCGCCCTCAAACGAATGGGGCAGTTGAAGCAGCCAACAAGAACATCGAGACCATCATCAAGAAATCCGCAGAGTCCGCCAGGGACTGGCACGAGCAGTTGCCTCTAGCTCTTTGGGGGTACCGCACGTCAATTCGAACATCAACGGGGGCAACCCCTTTTTCCCTAGTTTACGGGATGGAGGCTGTCCTTCCCATCGAGCTGGAAGTGCCAACTTTGAGGATCATGGCTGAATGTGAACTCGCGGAGTCCGAATGGCTTAGCGGGAGGTTTGTCGAACTCATGCTCTTTGACGAGAGAAGGCTCCGTGCCTTGTATCATGTTCAGGGGTATCAACGCAGGATTGCTCGGGCGTTCAACAAGAAAGTGAAGTCTCGTGACTTGGCTGAAGGGGACATGGTTACAAAGGAAATCCGGGCTCCCATTTTCGATCTACGTGGCAAGTTCCGCCCAAAACGCGCGGGACCTTACATTATCAAGACCATCCTCTCGGGTGGGGCGGCTCAGCTCATTGATCTGGTCGGCAACGAGTTCAACACTCTGGTCAACCTGGATCAACTTAAACGTTACTACCCTTGAGAGAAGCTCGTTGGGCCGAAAACCACAAGGGTGGGCGGTCCCAAGCAAAAATTAGAGCAAGCCTGCTAGACTGAAAACCCAAGGGGGCAGTTTAGGCAAAAATAAATAGGCATTCAATCAAAGCTCGCTAGGCTGGAAACCTGCAAAGGCAGTCCTAGGCAAAATTTAGAGCGCAAAAGGAGAGCCAAAACACACGAGCGAACCTTAACCTGAACTACGTTTTGACCTGATTCCCTAGCTTGGGATACGTAGGCAATCTCTCTATGAGATTCGGTCACAATCAATCAACTCGATCCAGGTTTTCCATTCCGAAGCGTACCTCAACATTCAGACGATGTGGCGTTCAACACTTGGACCAAAGAGGGGAAAATTCTTAATCTTTCACCTTTATTCAAAACTATTATTTCTATTACATAGGCTGAGCAGAGCCCCAAGAAAACAATAAAGCATCAAAAGCAAAACGAAATGCTGAGAGGCCCTCGCGGGCTCACAGTTTATTCTAGATCATTGGATTCGAGTCAGGAGTCAGTCTGCGTTTTGCCTGCTTTCGACCTCTTCTCTTAACCATGCTACATAGCGATGTTTGAGTCTTGTGCTGAAGTCGTCTTCCGCTCCTCCGAGTTCTCTCAAACCCCAGTTGTATTCATACCCCGCTAGATGTTGGGCTGTAAAAGCTGGAATGTGGAAATCTTCTATCCCAGCTCGATGAAAGCCTTGGCTCATGCCTAGTTGCCGCAGGATGCGACCTGGGATGTAGAACGTGAAACTGGACAATCCAGCAATCACCATTCTCTCGAAACCTGCAGAGTGCAGAGCCATATCCGGGATGTTCAAGGCCCTGTGCCGCCAGACGATCTCGCGCGGAGACATCTCTCTCATGAAGGTGTACCACTCCTCCTCAGACATTTCTGGGTACAGCATTCCCCTTTGGTGCATCCGCCCGGGTAGACGGGGCCAGTCCGCTTCAGGAGCCGAGATTAGTCCGAGTTTGTCGCATAGCCACAACTACATGAGCGAAAAGACAAGTACGGAACCACATAAGCCTGAGCGAAAGAAAACAAGTGAGAAGCTACCATACAGCCTTAGCCGAGAGTCGAGGTAAAAACAAACTGTGCGAAAACCGGAAAAAGGTGAGCTGAGTGAGATTTTGCCTGTAACAGGATTGGACTGCCACCGAATGTGTTTGTCTGACCTGTGGCTACCAAATCCAAACCAATGAGTGTCTCAGCGAGTACCAGAGGTACCACGTTCTTCCGAGCGCCCATCTCCGCAGCCACGTGTACCAACGAGGGGTCAGGCCGTCCATACGGAGACACCAGCAAATATGCAGCCAGTATGCCAATTGACATGGCAAATCGACGTCGAGCCTGCAGAACAGTATCCACTGGATCGCCGTCGGGCCCGTACCATTCCGTTAGGCGCGCGACGTTTATCTGTCCGCCAATCAGCAGACCTTCCGCCGCACCCCTGGAAATGTTCAGACAGGTTTTCAACAGCTTTGACATGCTTTGCCTGTAAGGTGGCGCGACAATCACACTCGAAGCAAAGCCTTGAAGATATGCCTGAAATTCTTCTACGGTCGGGCACAGCTCGTTGTCCCCAAATCGGAACACATGGACGTCTCGGTCCCAAAACTGCAGGGCTGCTCTCAGAATTTCGGGGCGGAGCCTTACACTTTTTAAGAAGCGAAAGGCTGCCAACCCATGAGAACGGAAGCATAGCCAATCGCTCGCAACAAATTCTTCGAGCCACGAGCCAATTAAGATGGGGAGATGATTTGCCATTTGGGGAATGGTGCTAGAAATTTCCCACGGAAGCACATCCTTCGTTCAGAGACTCACCCTTCTTTATAAAGCCAAGGAAGGAGGCATGCCTTTCCTATTGAATGAGGTGGCCTTGCAAGGTGTCCCTCCACTTACTAAAGATCAAGGGAACATCTCTGGGGAAAGCCAGGAACCCCCTGCACGCCCAGACCTGCTGACAAAGCCTGCCACCCCTTTTTGTCCGAATGAGTCAAAGCTGGCCACTGTAACAGGAATTCTCCATCGCGCGAAGGTCTTGGAGTGTCGCGCGACTGTTCTTGTTCGCGCGATGGTGTTGAGTGCTCGCGCGAGTGTTCAGTTTAATTCGACACAGTAGGACAGGCTACTACCTTTTTGGGGTCATTTTCCGGATTTTGACTCGGGCCAGATTTTGAAATTCCGATGCTTCCAGTAGGTCATTATGAGTGTTTATGACTACGTCGAAGCGTTGTTTGTTCAAATTGCACGTTCGATGACAAGTTCGGTCCCTCGAAGGAATAACGGCCGGATAATTCAAAGGTTTTATTTAGCTGATCAAGCCGGGCAAATTGGCATACAATTTACAAAGCAAGCGCTGAAAAGCGGAGCCTAATGGCCTTACTAATTACAATTTGTTCTCCCGCGGGATTCAGAAATATCCCCTCAGCCTTGCTTCGACTTCGACACGGAGCCACCTTACGTAACGCTTTTCCAGCCACGTCCTGAACTCTGGAACTGATTCCTTCAACGTCCTATCGCCCCACTTGTAGACTGGACCGTCGTCACCTTCGATATCTGAGGTTCGGGAGCTAGGTTACGAGAGGGGAAGGGTTTTATGGCACCCCTCTCGCCCAATCCGGAGATCGGTCTCTACTCGGGCATTTTATAAAAACGTTCATTTTTCTCTCATTTGATCATTTTTAGCCAGTTAGGGCGGGGGAACAGTTAATGGGGATTAAAACAGTAACACATTTGCATTTATGTACAAATATGTGATAAAAATATTTATGGATGTTTGGAATAATGAATAATAGATTGAGAACAAGCCGCTGTGAACGTTTTAAACAAACTAGAGCCCGCTGGCTATGAAGCGGTGCACACAGGGGGAAGCCTGCATGCGCCATCCCACAACTGGCGTGCGCTGGTAGGCTTAAATCCACAACTTCTGTTATCAACCCTCTGGGCTCTAGAAAGGACCAGTGCACACCCATGACACACCACGCAGTTCACATAAGATATACTAAGTTATTACAGACAGATAAGGGCTCAAAAGCCACCAAATAGATAAACAACCCCTTAAACAGTGAGGGGAGAAAGATCAGAGGCCTGGATGGAAGATCCATGCAAGGGCCAAGCCACTGGAACTTGGACCACTACTGTACGCCAGTGGAGTATGGCCGTACGCCAGTGAACCTTTTTGTCCCAGTGCTTTGGCTTTGCATCATCCGGGCTCTAGAGCATGACCAGAATGATCCCAGAGGCCCTACTAAACAAAAATACAGATGGAAGAGAAAGCAGCTCTAAGTACAGAAAGCAATAAACTGATTTTTATCATGCATCAGGGTGATCAGAACATAAATAATACAAAAGAAGGATGATTGGTGATCCCCACGCCAGTTTTACTATACAGCCATGACTGGCGTACGGCACAACTAACTGGCGTGCGCCAGCCTATCATCACATATGGTTTTGAAACCTTGCCAGCGTTAGGGCCAGGACTGGTATAGATTACCAGCCTTGACCCTGCTAGCCCCCCTAGGGGTCAGAACAGAAAACAGAAACAAAAGGTGGTATACCTTTGCTTGTGAGTTTGGAGATGATTTTGAGCTTGAGCTTTGAGTATGATGGATGTAGTGGATGTATGGACTGTGGAGAATGTGATCCTTGCTTGCTCTTTCTATGGGAGAAGAAAGGAAGCAAAAGGAAAAAAACAAGAGAGGAAGAGAGGAGAGATTTGGAACCTTGATGTGCTTAACCCCTTGTAAGGATGAAGAGTGAGGGTATATATAGAAGGAGAGGGAGAGAGAGGGGTTAAGGCCAGGCTGGTTGGGGCTAGTTCCTTAGCCCTTAAGCCTTGCCTCTCATTGGATGAGAGAAAAAGGTGATGGGATGGGTGTGTAAGAGATGTCCCCCGGCGAAAACTGATTTTTCGATGGATTGGAAGGTTCTCATGTGCTGTAGACCCCTACCTATGGCTTCTGGATGCTGAAAAACACAAGTTTGACCGGTGGTTTGATTGGCGTACGCCAGTGGATTACTGGCGTACGCCAGTAGATGACTGGTCAACGGTCAAAGTTGACCGATGACTGACACGTGGCAGAGGACCAGCGCACGCCAGTTTGGTACCAGCGTATGCAAGTAGGGTTTTGTTGAGGCTTTTTGGCTCTGGCTTAAAGGGTTTCAAAGGGATCTGAAAGGGTTTTGGAATGCTCAAAGCTCAAGCATGCTAACAATCTCGAGATGTTCTTGACCCGTTTCATCATCGGGGAATCAAATACCGTAAGTAAGCTAATTTGGAAAGTCCAAAATAGGGTGTCTACAACAGGAAGCAATAAACTGGTTTTAATCATGCAACAGGGTGATCGAAGACAATATGAAGCAAGAGATAAATGATCGGTGATCCCTACGCCAGTTGTGCCTGTACCACCATTACTGGCGTACGGCGTGAGAGAATTGGCATGCGCCACCTACCATCATACACAATCATTGAATCCTTGCCAGCATTAGGGCCAGGACTGGTATAGATTACCAGCCTTGACCCTGCTAGCCCCCTCTGGGGTCAGAACAAGAAAAAGGACAAGGATGGTATACCTTTGTTTTGGAGGTTGCAATGAGTTTGAGCTTGAACTTGAGGTTATGAAAGGTGAATGGTGGATGGTATGTGTGCTATGGGCTGCAGAGTATTGCCCTTTTGCTTGTTCTTTCAATGGGTGAAAGAGAAACAAAGAAACAAAAGAGAAGGAGGGAGAAGAAGCTTGAAAGCTCTTAATGGTGTCTAACCCTTTGCAAATGAATGCAAGGGGGGCATTTATAGGCATATGGACAAGAGAAGAGGCTGGGATCAGTTTGGCCTTAAGGCTTGTTTGGCTTTGAAGAGGCCTTCCCATTAAATGCATGGGACTTGGCTTGAAAGGTGGTGTAGGGATGGAGGGAGCAGCTCTGGATGAAGTAATCATCAGGAGACTGTGGCTGACATTGGGGTGGCCACAAAAGTCCCGCGCGTTCGGCTGAATAAAGTTGATTTGACTGGAATTGACAGGCGTACGCACCTTATTGAGTGGCGTGCGCCAGTGGAAGCAAGGTCAACGATCGATGACTGACACGTGGCAATTTTCCAGCGCACGCTAGTCAACCACCAGCGTATGCTTGTAGGGTTTTGCTGTGGCCATTTGGTTCTGGCTTGAAGGGTTCGAAAAGGAGTTCGGAAAGGTTTGGATGAGGTTCGGGACGCTCAACGCTCAAACTCATTAACAAACTCGGGATGTTCTTGACCTTATTCATCATCGGGGAATCAAAGACCGTAAGTAAACTAATCTGGACAGTTCAGAATGGGGTGTCTACACACGCAGGTATAGAACTGGCGCATGCCGGTTAAGCCCAGTCAAATCAACTTTATGCGATCACGTACGCGGGACTTTTGTTGCCACCCGACGTCAGCCATAGTCCCCTGATGATTGCATCGGCCAGGGCTGTCCCCCTCTCTTCTACAAAACCTTTCAAGCCAAGTCCCATGCATTTAATGCATGAGAGTCTCCCTCCTAACCAAACCAGCCCTTAACCAACTGGTTTCCCCCCATTTTCAGTCCCTCTCTCCTCTATAAATCCCCCCCTTGCATTTATATGTAAGGGCTTAGCCATCATAAAGAGCATTAAGTCTTTTTTTCTTGTTTCCTTTCCTTTTGCTTTCATCCATTGAAAGAACAAGTAAAGGGAGCAACATCACACTCAATACTCAACCCTCAAACCGCAAGTTCCATCTCAAGCTCAAACTATTCCATCAACCTCAAAGCCAAAGGTATACCACCTTTTGCTGGTTTTCTGGTCCTGACCCCTGAGGGGGGCTGGCAGGGTCAAGGCTGGTAATCTATACCAGTCCTGGCTCTAATATTGGTAAGGTTTCAAGGATCGTGTGGGATCATCGGTGGCGCACGCCGGTTCAGTACCGCCGTACGCCAGTAATGGCAGTACATGCAACACTGGCGTGGGGATCATTGATCGCCCATTTTCTGCTTTCCTTTTCATTTTATCACCTTGTTGTATGCTAATAACCAGTTTACTGCTTTCTGTACTTAGAGCTGTGTGCTTGTCTATCTATTATTCCTTTTTTAGATGGTCTCTGGGGTTCTTCTGGTCATGTTCCAGAGCCCAGATGATGCAAAGCCAAAGTACTAGACGAAAGACCAACTGCACGTACGACCCTACTCCACCGGCGTACGGCAGTTAGGTCAGGAGCCAGTGGCTTGGCTCTTGTATGGGGGTCAGATCCAGGCCTCTTTTATTTTCCCCACACTGTTTATGGAGTGTTTCTTGCCTTTTATTTCTTTAGATCTAACTCCTGCTATCTGTAACCATATATTGTTCATGATATAACTGCGTGGTTTGTCCTGGGTGTGCACTGGTCCCTTCTAGAGCCCAGAGGGTTGAGTACAGAAGCTGTGGGCTTAGATTTACCGGCGCACGCCAGTACGAGTGTGGCTCACGCAGGTCACCTCTATATGCAGTGGCATGGCCAGTGCATACAGGCTTGCTCCTGCGTGTATCACTCTGAGTCAGTGTGTTTCAGTTTATCTAAAATGCTCACAGGTGCTTGTTCTCAATCTATTATTCATAGCTTCATTCAAACCAAATATCCATCACATTTTGTCACATAATACAACTTGTTGCAGTTTAATCCCCCCTTTAACTATTTTCCCGCCCTAACTGGCTAGAAAATGATCAATGAGAGAGAAATGCACGTGTTTTACAAAATGCCTGAGTAGAGACCGATCTCCGGATTGGGCGAGAGGGGTGCCATAAAACCCTTCCCCTCTCGTAACCTGGTTCCCGAACCTCAGATATCGAAGTTGACGACGGTCCAGTCTACAAGCCTTTTCAAAATCAAACAAACGTAGTAAACGTTTTCAAGTTCGGTTCCTTGGGTACTCTCCGCAAAACCCGAGTGGCGACTCTGAATTGTAAGCGTTTCGCCGCGCTTTCCTAAAAAAGGGACTCCCCCAATTTCACACTAAAAATTAAATTTTTGGGCCGTGTGCCCACACTCTGCAATTAAACTACAAGTAGATATCATCCAGTATTACTAGAACCACGCCATCAACAATCCACTTTTCACTAATATTTTGAACATCAAGGACTCCAACTACTATTTTGAACGTAACCGTGAAATGGATGCCTTCTTTTTTCAAGAAATTACAGGCTGTTCCCATTTTTTTATTGGGGTTCTGTGCCAACCCTCTTTTGTCAAGACCTCCCGTCCAGACCCATTTAAAAGATACTTTTACCATTTTGCCTTCACACTCTCTCTATGTTCAGGTCATTTCCTAAACCTCAACCTCCCACCACCATCGCCCTTCTCTCCCGTCGCCGATCACCGTCGATCTGAGCGTCGTCGCCACTGGTGGATCTTTTCTGGTCGTCTTTGTATCTTGTCGGACATCATCGATCCACGTTCTGTGCCTCAGGATAAATACATATAGTTACTGTAAGGACAATTTTATTCTCCTATAAAATTGAAATCGTCTACTGGAATAAAAATAAATGTCAATCAGAGAGATTACCAACCCGGGACGGAGGGAGAGGCTTGGACTGAGCGGCGGCGGAGGGCTGCGCCACCACCGGTGATTTCTTCGACGCCGCCGCGATTTTCTGTTACTGAGCAGCGATGAGCTGCCTCGAGTCCCCTAGTTTTTGCTTTAACTCCATAATTTTATAGATCTTACAACAGGTATAGCTTAGATAGAGAAAGTAGATAGGTGAAGGCTGATGAGAATAGGGAGGGAGAAATGGAGGGGTCTGAAAATCGTAAGTCGGAGCTGAAGAGTATGTGAGATTTTTTTATTTTGGCAAGTTTTTTTTTTTATTGGGTGTATTTGAGTGTGTGCGGCTACACTAGAATAACAAGTAGGTTGTTTGATTTTTTTTTACAGAGATGTGAATTGTGTACAACATGAGTTTAGGGGGTGTGAATTTTTGCCCGTGCAATTTTAAAAGTATTACCGCTTCACATTTTCTTATATCCAAAGTATTGGAGGTGTGAATTCTTGGGATCTTGGGGTGTGAAATATTGGAGTGTGAATTTTTGAGGTGTGAGTTTTTTTCTTGTATTTTTTCATATCTTTTAAATTACACAATTTACATCTCATCTACACTATTCACACCTCTAATGAGCTTGCTACTTACAAAATCTGAAACGAATTACTATAATTCCTAAATGTAGAATTCGAACCAAACACAGGTACGAAACCAGGATATATCCAATTGAGATGAATCTAGATTAAAGCAAATGCATTAAAGAAGAAAATGACATATAATTCAATTAAGGTGGGTTTTTACTCGGCTAATCCATAAACTGAACCTGAGATTTAGAATCGGAGATGGGTTATGTGCAAAAAAAAAAAAAAATTTGAGGGTGTGAATTATTCGTTTGAGAGGTGTGAATTTTGCATTTTAATGGGTGTGAATTGTTTATTTTGGAGTGTGTGAATTATGCCTTTGAAGGATGTGAATTCTTTCATTTTGGGTGTGAATTTTGTATTTTGGGGAATGGGTTGCGTAGATTATGTATGAATTTTGCATTTAGGGGTGTGAATTCTTTTATTTTGGAGGGTGTGAATTCTGCATCTAAGGGGTGTGAATTCTCTCATTTCGGGATATGAACTTTGTATTTTGGGGATTGAGCAGTGATGTGTAAAAAGACAGAATTCACACTCATAATTTAACAAATTTAAAGAATTCACACCTTCGAAAAAGAAGGAATTCACACTCACAATTTAACAATTCACACATAGAGTTTAGGCACTTTCATAAGGGTACCTATAGGGTTTAGGCACTTTACACCCTCAAGAATTCACACTCCAAAAAATTCACACTTCAAAAAATTCACACTCAAGAATTCACACCGAATCTTGGCCGATTTTTCACAATTCACACCTCTAAATGCAAAATTCACACTTGTCAAATTACACAATTCACACCTCTAAAGATGTGAAAAATAAGGCTTTCAAAAGTTAATAAGTAACCAAATGAAGAATTCACACCTAAGTGAAAAATTAACACGTTCAAAAAAAAATAGAATTCACTCAAATTTAAAATTCACACATTCAAAAAAGATACAATTCACACCTATAAAAAGAATTCACACCCTCGAAAAATGAGAAATCAATTGAGAGACTCGTGGTCTTTACTGAACAAATCAATTGAGAATCTGAATCATGCACAAATTGAACAAATCAATTCACACCACAGAATTCACACCCCTAAGTATTCACACCTCCTAGAATTCACATCCGTTGTACAATTCACACCCCTTTACAAGAATTCACAACCCCCAAAATTCACACTTTTTCTCAGTATATCTCTTTCCAGAATCCACATTTGTTTGCACAATTCACATCTTTTTTCAAAATTCACACCCCTTTTCAACATCTAGAATTCACACTCTTTGCAGAATTCACACCATTCACACTCATCTAAATTACACAATTCACACCCTCTAAAATAATTCACAAACAAACAAGCACTTAATCTAAATAAAAACCAAAAAGCAAAATCACCCCCAGAATTCAAAAGTCCTCCATTTCAAATTTCCTTGCTGTTTTCATTATCAATTCTTGCAAAATTCACACCCCTTTGGAAGAATTCACAGCCCTTTACAGAATTCACACACTCAGAATGCACACATTTTTTAGAATTCACTCCTCAAGAATTCACACTAATTTGCAGAAATTCACACCCCCTAACTTATACTCCCTCCGTCCCTTTATTACAGTCCAGTATTCCATTTTGGGCTATCCCTTAATAAGCGTCCATTTTGTAAAGTTAGTGGGTAAAAGTTGGTGAATTGTCTATTTTGTCCCTAAAAGTAGATTTCATTTTGAAAAGTTAGTGAGTAAAAGTGTAATGATGATGGGTAAGTAGGGAAAGTGGAGGAAAAAGTTGATGTGATAGGTATAATGATGATGATACAATCACTCCCACATAAAAGGTAGATGGTTCTGATTTTCAAAAAACAGCTCGGGCGACCCTCAAGTGGTGCATTATAGGACTTTAACGCATTTGAAAGCACCGAATGTGTTCCGATCACGTGGTTTTTGACATTCGATTATCACCTATATAGGGGAGGACGATAAATTTGATAAGATATTAAATCGTAACGGTTTAGATCGAACATTTGAAAAAATGAGTCTTCAGCTACCTTTCAAATCTATACATCCAACTTATTTGGTTGTAAACCAATGTATTCCACTATAGTCCAATGTACGGTAGCCACACGATTGCAACACAACAATGACGATCCATACCGTTCATTTTGTTGTTCATAGTGTTTTAATCACTCTCGCAAATTTTTGGGTCTATCGGGTTTTGGAAGCCCTTTCATCGGGATGTAGATTCGTTAATAGAATTTTTTTTGTTATGTGCGATCAATTATATAACGATAACCAATTTACTTCATTTTTTGCACAAATGATATAATCACTCCCACATAAAAGGTAGACGGTTCCGATTTTCAAAAAATAGCTCGGGCGGCCCTCGAGTGATACATTATGGGACTTTAAGAGAATTTTCCACTATTTGGTGGCATGGTGCACATAGATTGTGGTGTGACATATACACACAATCACACCCACATTTGGTATATATAGAAAGAGACCGGCTGCCCTAGCAGCCCACCCACCTCCACAACTCTCTCGTCTCTCTCACCACTGAGGATCCCTGTCTGAGCCCAATCCGGATAGGGGCCTGTCCCACCCCTCGGAGCCGTTGATCTCGTAAATCAACGATTGAGATGTGCTGAGCCAAAATGATCTTGTTTTGGAGCAAAAAGTGTTCGGCACATCTCAACCGTTGATTTGCGAGATCAACGGCTTCGAAGGGTGTGACAAGCCGCTGTCCGGATTGGGCTCGAACAAGGAATCTGGACTCCTCTCTGATAACGTCTCTCGAGTGTCTCCAATAGCATCTCCCAGACGCAGTAGCCTCGCCTCACAATCGTCAATTGTAGCAGCCGCTACAGTAGCTCGCTGGTCCTGCCGTGCTACTGTAGCACTCGCTCCTAGCGATTTCCCCCCCCCCCCTCTCTCTCTCTCTCTCTCTCTTCCCCCTTGTCTTCACAAGCATCAGATCTGTGTATTTTACGGCATCGTCGCCGTCGTTTGGCTTCGACGAAGGTAAGAAAGGTTACCCCTCCCTCTCTTGCCTTCTTCGTCTGATGTTCTATTTGAGTTTTCCGGCAGCAACTGCGAGGAATGTGGCCGGAATCGAAATGTTTTCAGGTTACTCCATCTGGGTTTTGATGCTGGATTTTCATATATTGTGTATTTTTGATTCAAAGGTTTTTCAGATTACTCCATCTGGGCTTTGATTTTCCGGCTGATTTTTAGTGTATCAAAATCGAAGTTAAAATCGATAGAGTTAGGCAGTGGTTTTGATTTCGATTTGGATGTCGGTGGCCGGTGGGTGTGCCTCTTTTTTTTTTTGAATTTGGATAATTCCTGAACATTTAGACAGTTCAAGACGTTATTCTTAACAGTGGAAATACAATAATAAAAGTGGGGAGAACAAAAAACGAATTTGCAAGGGAAGAGTCACTACAACAAATTGTGTTCTTTGCGACCAACTTTTTGTGACTAACAAAATCTGGGTCTCTTTTGTTATGGTACTTGCGACCAAGAGGTTCCTTGGTCGCAAAAAGAAGAAAATTGTTCCCAAGAGCGACCCAATGTGTTGGTCGCTAAATACGAGTCACCTATTCTTTGGCGCCAAACTTTGCCGCTGGCGGGAAAACTTTTAGCAACCAAACTCAAATACATTTAATGACCAGGATGTATTTTGTCACGTAAAAGAGTTGAATGAATAAGTATTGCGACCAACATATGACTATTTTGCGACCAAGAAGAAGCTGGTTTCATTATATCTCTGTATTAAATGTTTGAGCGACTAGGGTGCTCTAGTCGCAAAATCTTTCCTATTTAGTGACCAATTGTGAGTCACTAAATGCTATAGCAGAACTTTTTGAGGCTTAGTTATTTTTTGTTTTGTTTTGTGACTTAGAGTATGTTTCAGAACCCATTTTAAGTACTTATTTTTTAAGAAGATAATTTTGAACTAAAAAATAATGTGTTTATGCAAATAATTTTTTTAACAATATGGATCTTATTTGATAAATTTCATTAAGATCTTTTAAGTGGTGCAAAAAAATAAAATAAAATAAATTTCATTTACATTATTTTTAAGTTTAAAAATGTAAAATAAATACTCTTTTTAAAAGCACTGTAATGGAATGGGGCCTTTGGTCTCAAAACATGATTTTCGGCATAGTTGAGGGTAGCAAAGAGTTGTACAAATGAACAATTTTGATAAGAACATTAGACTTGGAGGAAAGGAGCCCAAAAAACTCAAACAAAATGGTCTGTTTGCACTATGGGAATGAAGATAATCCATTTTCTTGCAAAAAATTTGTCTCAATCCGTATGTTATACTTAATTGGTATGTTTGATGGTGGGAAAAAGATAGGTGGGATCTATCAACAGTATTGAGGGTGGACTCACATAGACCCTCTTTTTTCGTACTCCATAGTTCGGTGTATGTTTGCACACGAAAGTAAGGGCAATTGGACAATAGTGGACTATTTGCGATTGGGGGATGGTGTTGTACAATGGTGTGCGCAGTACCGTGGTGCGCACCTCCAAGCCGTCGGATCGTGCATCCGACGGCTCGGATCTCATCTCTACAATGAACGACTCTCGATCGTTGGTTGCTGAGATGAGATCCTAGCCATCGGATGCACGATCGACGGCTTGGAGGTGCGCAGCACGGTGTTATGCACCTCACTGTGGTGCTGTGCAGTGACGTATGCAGCACCGTGCTGCGCACCTCCAAGTCGTTGGATTGTGCATCCGACAGTTCAAATCGTATCTCGGCAATGAACGGCTCTCGATTGTTGGTTGTTGAGATGAGGTCCGAGCCGTCGGATGCACTATCCGACGGCTTGGAGGTGTACAACATGGTACTCACTGCACAATACCAACCTGAAGTCTGGACTATTTATCCATTTAGTGTTACATTTAACTAATTAATGGAGGGGATACCCTCATCATCTTTATCTCCGCATCCAACGGTCGAAAATTACCCTCATCATATTTATCTCACCTAACCAAATACAATATAATTAATTCCAATATGCATATAGTCTTATCTATTATTTTTGTGAACCCAACTTGTCCCATCTATTCATATTCTTAATCTCCTTTTATCCAATCCTCCATTTTCAATTCAAATTTCGATGATCAAACAGTTCAATATGTTCAGAATGTGATTTTAAGGATCTTCGTTAGAGATCAACAAAAAATATGACTGGAAAGTGCTTGATCTGAGTAGTTTTTTATTGAACCGTTCAATAAAAACTGCTCGGATGAAGCACTTTCCGATAATATTTTTTGCCGATTTCTAGCGGGGACCTTTAAAATCACGTTCTGATCACAGTGAATGGACTGGATCATCAAAATTTGATCGGGATCTATGAGGTCTGCACTTATACTAAGTAGGAGATTCCTTACAAGAAGCTGACTCTTTGTGTGTGTATTATATATATACACCACAGATCCTATAAGAAATCCCTTATTTTAATAAAATATGGACCTTCTATTTCTCGATCAAATTTTGATGATTCGAAGCGTTCAATATGTGCAGAACGTGATTTTAAGGGTTTTCGCAAGATATGGGTAAGGTTTGAACCAGTGCAAAGATCTTATTTTTCTTATCATTTTATTTTAAAGGATCATAATTAATTTATAGCTCTAGGGCTCTCGTTAAAAAGCCCTAAGAGAACCATAAAACAAAATAAAAAAATTAAGTGTTCCGATTTTTAATCCGTTTGAACCGGTGCAAAAATATTATTTTTCTGATTATTTTAAATGTTTCAACACCAAAAAACATAATCCAAAACGCCGTCGTGTTATACAGGTATCGGTGGAATTTTTTTTGCCTCCACCACTTGGCGCGTCCAAGATTCACTTCCCGCCTTCCAATATTCTCTTTCCGCTTTTCCTATTCTCTGACACTATAACTTTACTTTCTTTCCAAAATCAACTCCAAAGAAGAGAACCCTAACTCTCCGAAAATGGTTACGGGAAAGCTACCAGAGAGATCGTGAAGGAGAACAACTCGTTCCTGGTGAAGGAGTTCGGCAACGGATCCGCGACCGTGGTGTTCAGCGAAAAAAGCAACAATCTCTACAACCTCAACTCCTACAAGCACTCCGGTGAGAAAAGGGACTGATCAAATTTTCCAAAATCAATATTCACTTCCGCTTCCCAATATTTACTTCCAGCTTTTCCTATTTTCTGACCCTATAACTTTACTTTTGTTTGCAAAATCAACTCCAAATGTGAAGAGAACCCTAATCTCCGAAAATCATTACAGGAAAGCTACAAGAAAATGGCTTGATTTGCTCCTTCAGTTATGTTTGTGCGGTGTCCTCTATGATTTCTTCGTCTAGCTGTTGATATTTCTGGGTTCAGTTTCTCTCGTCACGGTACGTATTCCTCTTGTACGCATTAGGAGTAAGACTAGATTTTCAGAATTTGGGATTTATTGTGCGTGTTATACATTTCTTTTGAAGTTTCTATTTGGGTTATCAGTTCGTAGCCCTACAAGGGAAAGAATTCGTGTTTTGTGATTTTGCATTTGGGTGATCTGAAATCTTTGAAAGAAGAGAAAGAACTTGGTTCCTCTATAAGCAACATCTTTTTGTTTGTTAAAAAAAGGATGGGTTCTGCTTTTGTTTGTAGTTTAGAAGGCCTAGTGGCTATGGTGTAGTTTGTGTGTACTTTTGGTTGATCTGCTAGTATATGCTAGTAGCTTGTTTATGTTTTGCATGTGTTCTGCTTCAGGGGATGTCCCAGTGGTTATGTCTCCTATTTGTTTCAATAAAATTTATCTGACCAAAAAGAAAAAAGAAAAAAAGTAATCGGGGAACAACTGTGAGGTGCTACTGCACTGTTTTATGCCATTATGCAGAGCACCAAGTATGGGAAGGCATTAGGACCACTAAAGCTTTTATTCAAGCAAAAAAGGAGAGTTTGTTTACTAGATTAACCCAAAAGAAATGTGCCCAGTGACTGAATTTGATTTAATATCTCAGAACTCGTTGTTCGAATGAGACTAGTAGTGTTAACCACAGTTTTAAACATAACTCAGTTTGCTAGTTCTAGGTTATTGTTGCAAATTTGTTGAATTTGTCTCAAATGGGAGAAAAATAGGGAATCGGTTCCTCTATAAGCATCTCTTGTAACATCTTTTTGTTAAAAAAAGGATTGGTTCTGGTTTTATTTGTAGTTAGTAAGGCCTAGTGGCTGTGGTGTAGTTTGTGCGTACTTTTGTTTGACTCTTAACAGTGACTGATAAAAAGATAAGGATATCCATGGTAAGAGGGGGAGGGGAGAAAGGGGAACAGATTATAGAGAAAGATTACGTTGATGCTTTAGGTTATGTTGGTAAGTGTATGCCTTTGGCTATGAGGGTTGGGAATGATGTCGGTTAGTTGGAAGGGATGAATGACAATTACTATAATTTAATATGAGGAGTTTTGGGATGTTATAAATTGGTATCAGAGCCTAGGTGTGTTTTATGATTCTGTAGACTGTCTAAGGGTTAAAACTTAGGACAACGACCTGTGGTGTAGATTGATCGTGTGTATATTGCGTTGTGTGTATTAGACTTTACAGATGGAAAGCTTTCTTCGGCGAAGTTTTGTTAAGTGGTTTGTTGTTAGTGAACTTGACTTGATTGTTAAAAAAAAAGGTATTTTCCTGATCATGGGCTCATAGTTTAAGAATATTCTCCTAGTTTAGGGGCAGGAAAAAAAAGAGTTGTGTTAAGCATTTGGTGTTCATGGGTCATGAGCGGATGGAGATTATTTTCTTTTCATTTTGTTTCACTCATATAGCTAGAATAATGTCTGATTTTCTAGCTTTTGATTTACTTGTTTTGCTTCGAGAGAAAAAACCCCAAAACTGAGTTATGAGAAGAGGTCTTTCACTGGGACTAATTATATGATTGGGTTATATGATTGGCTATTAACTGAATGGTTTGTGGAACATAGAAAAAGAATACATTGATTTAATATGAGGTGCAGGGGTGAAAGAGCTTTGCTGTGGTGGGTTGAAGGGTGGCCAACAGTAACATCCCAAATGAGAGTTATTTTTTTTTTTGTGTGTGTAGGTTAACGCAAATGAAATGGATTTACGATGTGCCCAGTGACTGAATTTGCTTTAAGGCACTCAGAAGTCAGAACTCTTTGTTTGAATGAGACTAGTAGTGTTTACAAAAAAATAAAATGATACTAATAGTGAAGGGATGTGTAATTTTATCGGACTAACAGTGATGAGATTAAAAATGTTACCTTCCCCATTATACTGTAAATCTCAAACTTTGTGAGATTATTTCAGGTGTTGTTTGGCTAAATAAGCCACTTGACTTATTGATTATTGCTTATTCAATGTACATTATGCCTTATTTCTATCCCTCCGACCGCTCCCCCTTCTTTGAGTCACTTACCATGAACTACTATGTTTGCATAACAACTTTGTTGATGTTTTTTTTTCTTTCTTGGGATTTCTCTATATTAATCTTCGTAGCGTTACAAAATGGATAAGAGTTGGATACAAAATAAGAATAGATGGTGTGGGAGCTACATAAATGGGGTAAAGCAGTTTATCCGATTTGCAAAAACCCATGCAAGTGGAAAGGAGAAGATTCGATGTCCATGTCAAAGGTGCAATAATATGTATTTTCGGGATTTCATTATCGTGGAAGATCATCTTTATGAACATGGGATGACTCAAGGTTACTTTCAGTGGGTACATCATGGTGAGTCCTTTGAATTCACTAGTGGTGGCAACGATGATCATAGTGCTGGTGTGGGACACGATAAAACGCCAAACCAGGACTTTGTTCATGAAATATTGGAGGATGTATGGGGAGGGGAAATAAGGGATGCTGATCAAGATGAGGCATTTGACATCTATTCTTCTCCTGTGTTTCAAGATGAACCAGAAAAGTTCGTTAGGCTAGTGCGTGATGCAGATTGTGAATTGTATCCAGGCTGCCAAATGTTTTCCAAGTTGTCTTTCCTTATCCACTTTCTTCATGTGAAGACAATGACTAGAATGTCTAACAAAGCATGTAGTATGATGCTAGCTTTAATCAAGAAAGTACTTCCGACAGGTGAGACATTGCCGAAGTCTTATAGTGAGGCCCGAAACTTATTGCGAGACCTTGGGCTAAGTTATACAACTATGTTATACAACTATCCATGCATGCAAATTAGTAGCAGCAGCAAATAGTATGGTACAAGTACAGCAGCATGTACAGCCTCTTATAGCTGAATACGTAGCAGTAATATGTGACCCATGGTGGAGCCAGCCCTTAGATGATATCCAACCATGACCCTTCTGCTCCACAATAGGTCCTTCAACTTGAACTCCACCCAAGCAGTGGAATGGTGGAAAGATCTTGAGTATCAACCCCCATTTTCAGCTGAGTGCTGGACTAGAGTTGGTCCTCACGGAACAGCAGCAACATAATAGGGCAGCAGAGCCAACAAAGAGGTGTTGGATTGTACCCAACAGAACAGCAGCCGTAACTATAGGAAAATCAGCTTACAGGCTCCGGATACACCATCCTGTGACAAAACAAAAACTATAACATAACACCTGCAACTATACACCAAGCAGAGGACGTCCCTTTCGGCTTGTGTACTTCAAATGTTCTTACCATTTCGGCTTTCTTGCTGTATCATAGTTATGCATACGGTGCAGCTCCTGTGGCTGCACACTCTCTCTGTGCAGTAGCTGTGGCTGCTGTTTGGAATGTTTGCTGCTGCTATTTTCATACCAAGAGCACTCATTAGTTGTGGATTCTGGTCACATGTTTTCAAGTCATGCTCATGCTATCTTCTGCTATGCTGTTACTGCTGCATTCTGCTTGTGTAGTGGCTGCGTGTGGACTGTTGCTGCTTGTGTAGTGGCTACTATAAACTAATAGATCTTTGCCTTCTCGGCTCCATTTTTCTTTCAATTTCATGGTGTGTGGATTGAATTAATGTAACTTTGAGTTTCTGTCACGTTTCTGTGGGTGTTTTTTAGATTTAGTTAACGGCTAGACTAGCTGACTATCTCTTTTAGCCTAGACCTTAAGTATTTTGTGCATGTGCATTTAGATCGAGGTCTAATCTTGCTCTTTTTTCGTGAAATGTGCTGATTAGATCCATCCAACTGTTTTGCTTTGATTTGGAAACTACAAAATGCAAATTCCCTCCCTCTGCCCATTGAATTTTGGATGTAAAATGTATTGACTAAAGATCCTCGTTATCTTGGCAGATTTTGCGGATTCTGGGGGTGTTCAGCAGCCAATTTGATGGACTTTTGAGTTGGAATATTGGTACCGCAGGTATTTCTTAATCCTGGTCACCTTCACTGTAATTTCAACTAGTTTTAGTTGTTTTGAATTAGTTTTTTGGGTCTGAAAGTTTGGTTTGGTTGTTCAGTGAATAGTACAACACTGTTGTCTGTAAGAGAGTATGAGTCATTTTAACCTGCTGAATAGTTGGCGTTCCATTGTTTCCAAGTGGGGGTACTTTCCTCTTACCCTTTAGGGTGTAGCCTAATAGGCAACGTAGCTTGCGATTGTTTCGGGACTTGGGTGCACTCTTATCCTGTTGGCTGTGTGTCGTCATGCTCTGCCTGCGCTGCCGATTTTCATCTTTTTGGGGGTTATGTTTTACTTCTTGACTCGGTTGTTGATGGAACCTTTTGTTGTTGGGACTTCCACTAATTTGATGATGTTTTAGTGCTCTGTCTCACTTGCACAACGGCGATTTCGAAAATGAAGTGATACATACTTATCCATGGTCTAAGATGGGGTGGGGGAATTCATGCTCTGACACAATCTGGTATGGGATTAATGTGTAATTTGACTGGCTGCTCAGGTTGGCGTGCATTACTTATCAGGCAGCTTTTCATTTTTAGTTCTTAAAGATAACCTGTTCATTCAGAATAATTGCAGATGGTTCAAATACAAGCACACCGGACATATTATACATTAGAAGGCATATAGAGAGTATGACGTTTAATTGACCAAATGGATTCTGAAGGAAATTACTTATTTGCTTCTTGCTGTTATCCTTATACTTAAGTACTAATTGGCTCTCTAATTTTGAATCCTTGCCAAAACTTCTGCCAAATGTCCTCTAGTTGATGTTTAGCCACTATGGGTTATGATACGTCGTCTAGTGTGATGAATATCGTATTTTTTAGATCTTTTAATCCAAAGGCAGTAGGTTTGTGTCCCATTATATCCTTAAGTTTGCTAACTCATACAAATTAAATAATTGCTCACTTTTGGTAGTAGAAGTTAGTAACTGGTGGCTGTTGAGTGTGGATTAAAAGCTTGTAGAGTTTACAAAAGCCCTTACAAGGTTCAAAAAGCTTTAGTCTGGGCTGTAGTTAATAACTTGTGAAAAGCTCAACCATGCTTAAGGAAAGACCTTATCTTAACTTTTGAAAACAAGTGCATATTGCGCTGTTGAGTAAGAGAATGGCTGTTGGGGTTGTGTGCACTACTAGTAAAATAGTTTTTTTTTTGTTTTAAAAGTGCTTAGAGGTAACTTGTTCGTTCAGCATTATTGGAGACGATTCAATTGTAAGCACCCATGCTATTATACATTAGAAGGCATAGATAGAGTATGGCATTTCTTTGACAAATGGATTCTAAAGGCATCTGTGTATTGGCTTCTTGCTTTTATCTTTGTATTTCCAATTCTACTGGCTCGTCTGAATCGGGTGTGTATCCGGAGCGTATCCGAAACGTATCGGGATGTCAACAAATAATTCTAAAAGTAGAATACTTTAAAAAGCGTATCGGATACGTATCCGAAGAGTATCTGAGAGTATCGGTATCCGATACGGATACGATATGTGATATGGAGGCCAAAATAGAGTATTCGTGCTTCATAGATGATGTCATTGAACTTATGGCATTTCGTGGATAATATTATGACATTGGACTATTACTGCATTTGGGTTTCTTCAAAAGTGGCTCGTTACTTTTATTACCTTGCAACTCCAATTGACTTTAACCATTTTGTACTCTAACCATGTTTTGAACTTTGCAGATGAACTCTGAAATCACTTTTTGGCAGAAAGGAGCATGGAGTCACTTTTTGCAGTTGTTCAGAACTAACTTGGACTTGGTTACAGCTTGGAGTACGAAGTCCACTTTTTGCTACTTTATCGTGGACTTTACCTAGTATTTATAGTTATGGATGTGGTGTTACTAAACACATTGGAAAACAAGTACGTTGTGGAATTTGTTGTTTTTGGGGATGGTTGATGACTGTTTGTTGTTTTTGAAAAACATATATATTATGTGGTTATTAATGTTGTCAAGGATTTTATTGTTAATGGTGTATCTTGTGACTACGTAGTTGGTTCTTGGTATTTTTGAAATACAAGCTAGTTGTAGTTACAAAAGATATTTATAGCAGAATTAATTTTATGACCAGCACAATCCATCGCAAAAAAAAAAAAGTGCAGCAGAATTAATTTTATGACCAGCACAATCCATCGTAAAAATAATAATAAATAATAATAAAAAAAGTGCAACAGAATTGATTTTGTGACCAATGCAATCCATTGTTAAAAAAGAAAGAAAGTGTTTTTGCGACCAAACTCTCTAGTTGTCAAAACAGGTAGATGTGAAGTCCAAGGATCTTTTTTGCGACAAAAGAAAATATATTCCGTGACCCGCTTTTGAGTCTTCAAAACATGTTTTTCTGAAGTCTAATGGACCCTTTTTGCGACCAGAGCTTGTATTTGGCGACCAGATTTTACTTCTTTTTGCGACCAGCAGTTGGTCACAAAATTGTATCCTTATTGTGACCGGATCCATGTGGTCGCCTAAGGTGGAACATATTGCGACCACATCGTAGTTTGGTCAAGAAATACCAAATACGACTAGCTTGTTGCGACCAGCTTGGTGACCACACTTTTTGGTCGCTGTATCAATTTGCGACCAAAATGATGACTTTTGGCAACCTTCTTGTTGGTCGCAAACAACACAATTTCTTGTAGTGTGCAATATGTGTGATCTAATTGGCATATTTGCTAAACCAACAAGGTGCAATTGAAACAGGGAAATAGTGAAATGCACTACAAAGCCAACTGTTATAGATACACAATTGTGAATTGTGGGATTACATGCTCTTCCTTCCGGACTTCAAAATGAAGAATGTGATCAAAAGGTATATAATTAGGGGTGGCAAATTGAACCCAAACCCATTAATAAACCCAAACTCATCCACTAATAAATAGACCCAACCCAACCCATATATTAGTTGGGTCCCTTTATTATTGGGTTTCAATTGGGTCTCAATTGGGTCAAGTTAAGTGACCCAACAAGTCATAAACTAACCCACCACAGGAAAAAAAAGAAACGACCACTTGTTTTCTACAAATTGTTTTCCGTTTCCATGGTGAACTCCCCCCCCCCCCCGCTCTCTCTCTCTCTCTGGTTTCCTACAAATTGTTTTCCGTTTTTTTGGTTTTTTCTTGGGTAATTGAAAGAAATTTATATAATCAAAAAAGTTTCCATCAATCCATACTTGAAATTAGAGACGGACAAGAGAGGGAAGTCGATTCATTTGGAGAGAGAGAGGTACCAGTTCAATTTGAGATAACGGGCTAGTTTTGATTTTGATCAAATGGAAATTTACGGATACAAACAAAACAGATATATATATATATATATATACACACACATCCTCCAACAATTTATTATATAGAAAACCCTAGCACTTTATACAAGTCTCAAATTTTTCTCTGTACCTGCACTGTGAAATGTGTTTAGAGAGAAAAAATTCAACTTATAAATGGAAAGCTGGCTTGTTCGTGGCTTATTTTTTTTGTCCTTATTCAATATTTTTTGTATTTGTTTGTTTTTAGTTAATTTTTTGTGGATTATTGTTTCGTCATGACAGGAGGAATCTATAAATTAAAAAATTATGATCAAAACCTAAATTTTTTGAATGAAGACAAATAAGCCAATTTTTTCGTCTTTATTCAAAAAAATATGAATTTTGATCGTAACTTTTTACTTTTTAGATTCCTATCGTCATGACAGCAAAAATTCTCAAAAAATTGACAAAAAACTAACAAATGCGAAAAATATTTGAATAAACACACACAAAAAAAGCCACTTGGCCGGATACGCTACGATTCGGTAATTAAGAGCAACCAATATGGTAATTAAGTGTACAGGGGTAATTTGGTCATTTTTATAGTAGAGGGATAGTATGGTTATTTTAGTGTACATGGTATTTTAGTCCTTTAAATTTACAGGGGTAATATGGTCATTTTATTGTACATATGCATTTTAGTCATTTTAGTATATATAGTATGTAATTGGGTTAATGGTGGGTTGGGTTGGGTTTGCTTTTAAATAAATGGGTTGGGTTGGGTATGGGTAATTAGACCCAACCCACTTGCAACTTACCCATTTTGGCCCAAACCCGCCCATTTGCCGCCCATATTATATATCAATGCTATACCTCACGTGTACCCCTAAACACTCCTTTTTTTTGGAATGTTAAGCTGAACATGGCTAGTTTTCCCTGTAACCTTGTCATTAATTCAGTTTTGAGAATGGATTGTAGAAAAATGCAATCTCATTTATGAAATCCAAATAGCTAGAAAAAAAAATATAAAAAGAAAAAGTCAAAAATTATGCTTCCAAACACCCCATTGTATAGCATTGATATATACCTTTTGACCAAATAAAACGGGCACGGCACGATTGAAAAATAGAACGACACGACACGATCAAGTAAACAGGCCGGCATGGCACGACACGATTAAATAACACGCCAGCACAGCACGACATGATTTAAGTAAATGGGCCCGGCACAGCCCGACACGATTGAAAAACGGCACGACACGACACGATTTAAGTAAATGAGCATGGCACGGCACGACACAACATGAAACTACGGTTGGCACGAAGCTAAACGGGTCAGGCTGGCACGACACGGCCCGTTTGACACCCCTAAGTGCAATGCAAGGCCATCCTCGTCGTTTTCTAAATTTAACATTTACGGTGAGTTTGGACTAACTTTTTAGGGGCATATTGCTTATTTTAGATTAATTGACTTTGGTAAAAGGTAACTTGTTTAATCTAACTTACTTAGTTGTGAGGTAGTTGACAAAAGCCCAAGTGGTGACAGGTAAAACAACCAGAAAATGTCTTTGCATTTTGCCCAACTATGAACTTATAGTAATTCTGTTTGCTCACGAAGTCTAAAAAGTTCAATAAGTAGTTTGTCCAAACTTAGCCTTACTGAATGTGCTTGACGATTTCCTAGTCCTAAATTAATGGGTTGTCCCAAGCGTAGGGCGGAGACCGATATAGCACAATATCCGGTAAGACCGGAGTCGAATCCACTAAGGACGGTGAAGTGTGTGCTGTGGAACCTCGGGTTGTAGAATTTGAAACGGCTCTTAGGTAGCCACCCCTTGTCGGTTTGATGAGAGATTAACTAAAACAAAGAAATTGATTATACTATTCAGATAATTAAAAGGAGGTATGGTCGTAGGGTTCATAGCACTCGTAATCAGCCCGGATTAGCCTGCTCCAATTGGCGTTCTTAAAAACATTTAACTTTAGTTTAGAAAAAATACTCCGAAAGATGCGAACCTTTATGGTCGCCGTATACCCATGCGCAACGAAGAATGAGTTTTGGACCCCCATTCCCCCGTTCACATGGGCTCCGGCGATGCCCCGGGTTCGTCTAACGAATGTTCTTATTAATCTAAAATTACTTTTTCATTATTTAAAAGCAGGAGCAGTACCCGAACTGATCACGGCGTGCTAATCACCCCGCGACCCTACCTATAAGACTACTCACTCATTATTATATACGAAAGAAAGAAAAGAAACCCTAGATTGCATCATGCTTCTGTTACGGGAAAAAGAGAAATAAACGAAAAATACCAACTAATTGAAAGCCGATAAACAGCTTTAATTAAGAACGAAAATTGAAACGAATTACCGGAAGATGTGTTCTTGAACAAAACTTGAAAACTAAAAAAGGAAAAAGCTCTGGAACGAAAAGAACGAAAAAATAAAGCTGCTATGTAAAAGTACGAACCCTAAAAACGGAGTTTAGAGGGGTATTTAAACAAGTCCCCGAATAATCAAAATAAAATAAAAATAAAATAAACGACGAAACCAAAATGTCCCGCTGTGGATCTCGGTATCGATACGGGTGAGGTAAGTATCGATACCCATTTAACTGTTCAACCGTGGACCACTTGTTCACCATTTTGTATCGATACTGAAATTGGTGGTATCGATACCGACCGTGCTAATGCCTTCGTAGCCCTTCCTCTTTTCTTTTTAAAGTGCCCCGTGGTCCCCTCTTTTGATTTGTCTCCCGAAACAAGTATCAGTGGGACCAATTTCATTTGGTCCAATTACTATTCTTGGACCCACTTGAACAAAGTCCTTGTCAGCTTCCTGGTCCAAGTAAATTACTAGTACATATATGCCTTGACCAAATTTTCAACCAAATTAGTACGTGGACCACTGTCAAAAATATGTTGTGGGCAAAATTGGTGCTTCTCTTCTTGACCTCTAATAAGACCCACCATTCGAATTAAGTTGTTTACGGGCTTCGCTTTGACATCAACTAAAATTTTGCGCTTTTAACTCCAAATATCATCCATCGGCATCAAGAGTCCTCCACTTTGACACCCCGGCAACGTACGAACCGGCCTCGAGGCCACTCATTCCAATCTTGGCGCTAAATCTGCCTTATTACCTGCGAAAATAACAAAAACACAGAAACAAAGGAAAGCGCGCATCAAGTGGAAAATGGAATAAAACGCGCCTCTAACGCGCTAATTCGCCCTACTTAGGCGCTCATATCTATGATATCACGCGCCTATCAGAATGTTACTATTTGTATGAGAGAGAGAGAGAGAGAGAGAGAGAGAGAGAGAGAGTGTGTGTGTGTGTGTTGAGTTCAAAAAATGTGGTTGCAAATGCCAGGGCGTTATTTCATGGCGATCTCCTCTGTTTCATCCGGCTGTGATTAGATCTTACATTTGTAATGAGAGTTGTGGGTGGAAAAAATGAGATATATTGAACCCCACTTGTCCAGACACAAAAATGGACGGCAAGGCAGTTGAGCCCGGGCGAATCGGGGACCATCTTACCTACTATTCGACTATTCACTAGATTACAATATTTTTTTCCTCAAAATCTTTAAAATTATATAAGTCCGTCCACCCCACATTGATTAAATAATCAAACAACTGTCCAACCAAGAGTTTTGAGAAACAAAATGTTATTCTTATCAATACTTTAAGTTTTTGGAATACTAGTTGCTATTTAATATAAACGGAGAATACTAGATTATATGCATTAATTTATAATTGCGAATGATTATATCTTAGTAATTAAATAGGTTGATCAACATCTGTGTCATAATTTTTTAGTCTTATTTTCAAATTTTAAATACATGCAAAACTAATATCGCTTTTCTTATGTTATGTTAGTCCGTGCAACCTTAAAATCATGAGTTCATCCATCTCAAAGCACAGATCCAGACACATGCATGTCCACAACCTTCTGATGCTTGTGGGTCTAAGGCGTATCGTCTAGGATTCACGTCTATCGAACAGCTCAAGACATATCTTCGTTCCGATATATGTCCGAACATACCAGTGTTGAATAAATAATAAAAAAGCATAGGAAATTAAGGATCGGAAAGGAAAGAAAAGACAATAAAATGTACTATCGTTTATCCAATTTCTTTTCTTTTTTGAGTGGCATGTGGTGTAGGAGCCCATCTTTCAAATGAATTGACCGTCACTTGTAAACTGATCATGTTTTTCTTGGTATCAAAGGCTGCTAAGATGTTTCCCTTCTATAATATAGCAATTCCGTGTGCCTAGTGCCTACTTTCTCAAATCCCTCACTCTCCTTTTATCATTTCAGTGCTATAAAGTTTTCATCTTTTGTCCTTAAAGCATATTGGTATTGCTAGCTGAGGAAAAGTTTAATATATGGCCTTTTATTGACTAATAATACATCTAGTATTTTTTGATCGGCAATAATACATGTATTATATATTACTGGTTTGACCAATCATGAATATGTCTTGCATATCATGGAAATATATTCTAGTTACATGACCTTGCATAACTCAAGGTCTGTATCCATCTGTTTGTAGAGTCATGGAAACACTTCTTTATTCTCTATTTTTAGCTCCATGGAACAATATGCTATTGCTGAAACATGGAAGAAGTGAAATCTGAGATCAAAACACTATGTATGGATGGTATGAACTGTTTAAACAAGAATTCTTGAATTGCGAACTTCAGATATTCACGACCAAGAAGTATTGGATTCTCTTTCAGATAGGCCCGGAAAGGCGAAGGAAGGCTGAAATGCCAATATGCGTCTATTATTGAATTCACCCCACCCTAGAGTACCTATTTTTGGAACGTCCAGTGCCTATGTCACTGAATGGTTAACTCACCAATCCTTAAAACAGACTATGTAATGTACTTTAGCTGCTGGGTTACGAACATGCATTTTACCAGAGGTTTCTTTCTAATTTATATTCTTGTTGAAACATATACTAGGGGGGGTGGGTGCAGGGCGGACGGTTTTAAAGCAGACTCCCCATTCATTCGATATGGAAGATCACCAAGATCTCGTGATTTGCTGCTGAACTTATTCCAATTCCAAGAGCTCGGATCGAATCGGTATTGATATACCGACTCGATCTGAGCTTTCTTATTGATGAATTGTTCATTCAATGAGCATTCTCAATATTATGCCTTGAAGAGGATTCAAACCTCCACGCTTTTTAGCACGAGATTTTGAGTCTCGTGTGTCTACCATTTCACCACCAAGGCATCTTGGAAGTGAAGCGTATTCCATGAATATGATATCTATCTAGTGTGATGTATGGAATATATGACAAAGGTGCGGTGTTGGCTTATTGCTATTGATCGGTCATGTCATGTCATATAGGCCCAAGTCGGACACCCAATTGCTTTGATTTGCATTATCCGGAGGATGCTTTAATATATCAAATAAGGTGAACAATCAAATCTACTAATTCTTTGATTCCAGTTAGTAAGACAGATCTTGAACTAAGAAATAGACCCTAGAAACTAAAAAGGGTATCCTGAGCAATTGAAATAATCGGGTTCATTGATATTCCTAGTATAGTAGATGCTATCACACATACAATCATACTCAATTCGATGGAATTCGTTGATCTTGAAGGAGATCGTCAATAATTTCGCACGTAAGGGGTTATTTCTTGGTTTCGTCCAATCATTAATAACTTGATTATTTTTGGATAATAGTAGATAGAAAGAACGCTTGTAATGAGTCCTATTAAAACCAAGAAATATAGACCTGCCTGCCATCCACACCAGAATAAATAGAGTTTTTCGAAAAACCCTGCTAATGGAGGAAGACCCCCTAGGGAAAAGAGACATAGAGCTAAATAGAGAGTCAAAAAAGGATCTTTCGTGCATAATCTCGAATGTTATCAGTTCTGGTATGGAGACCAAATAATACAATGCAAGCAAAAGTTCCTAAATTCATAGAGATATAGAACAACATATAAATTATCATGCTTGCATATCCATCATTTAAGTCTCCAACAATTATGCCAATAATTACATATCCGATTTGACCTATGGATGAATATGCAAGCATACGTTTCATGCTTGTTTGAGTAATAGCAATGAGGTTTCCCAATATCATGCATAGCTAAGATTTCGAGAAGAAGATACCATTCGTTTGACGAGAAATAAAAGGGAATATCGAAAATTCGAGTGGCTAAAACTGAAGTAGCTACTTTCGATGTAACAGAAAGGAAGGCAACGACTGGAGTGGGAGAGTCAGAGTCGAATTAATGATTATTCGGATGTATCATGGAAATTCTTTGAAAGAAAAGAATCAAATAATTTTTATGGGGTCGAACAAAATATCTTTCATTTCTCCTTTGAATCAATTCTTCTTTTTGGTTTCCAAAGGAATGTTGTTATGTTGTCTTAAAGGGGGAATTAATCCTTTGAATCCGGTACCAATGGGTATCATTCCCCCCAGAACAACATTCTCTTTCAAGCCTTTCAACCAATCGATACAACCCCGGAGAGCAGCTTTTGCTAAAACTCGAGCAGTTTCTTGAAAACTCGCTTCAGATATGAAACTTTGAGTATTCAGAGATGCTCTTGTTATTCCCAATAAGACAGCTCGGTAATGGATCGCTTCTTCCAAAGCACGCCCCATTCGTTCCACTCACAACAATCCAATTAGTTCTTCGGGTAAGAAAACATTAGACATTCCATCTTCTAAAACCAACACTTTTGATGTTATTTGACGTACAATAAGTTTGATATGCCTATTATGGATCTGCACCCCCTAGGATCGATAAACCTCTTGGATCTTATTAACCAAAGAGATACTTTTTTGCACTATAGTTAGCTCGGCACCAATCAAAAATCCCCAAGGAATTCCAAGAATTTTTGTTATACATTCGTTCCAAGTCTCAACCCTCTTTTCTAGATTCATCGATTTTGAATCAATCGAACGCGCTTCGAACATTTTTTCCACTTTTGGAAGACTTTGCATTATATCACTAGATCTCGATTTTCCATATAGAAATGTAAGTAATGTATCTCCTTCGTAAAGGATTTCCCCATATTGGCCATTAATAGTTGTTCCTGGAGTGGCCAAATAGGACTTAACTGATCGTATTACTATTACAGAGTCAATTTGAACAATTAGAACTTGACCTGATTTTAGGTGTGGCCCGTTTTTGGCTATATATACATTTTCACAAATAAACTGTCCGAGGCTCATTTTTATAGATGTTTTTTCACAGTAATTGTGATAGAGAAAATACCAATAATCGTCAATTACTGACAGTGGTAAACGACCCAAAGCAATTTGATTATAATTCAACTCGTGATGATCATAAGTAGAAGGGCAAAGTACGGAAAACCTCCTTGAGTTTTGGACATTTGGCAGATAACCTCCTTGACGTTAAGTAATGAGCACATAACCCCCCTATGGTTTTGGAGTAAACTGCAACCGTAACTCTGTTAGCGGCAAAGAGCGAAAAGACCTCGTTACCCTTGTGATAAATAAAGCACTTTCACTTCTTCATACGCACAAATCAGTGCAATCCCGAGGAAAAAAAAAGAAGGGTTTCGGTTGGTTTGTGAAATTGGATGCACGGGTTCGATTTCTTTTACTTCTAAACATAAAAATTAACATATTAAGACACTAATATACTTAGGGAGAGGTAGGAAAATTTTTCAGTGCCGATATCTGTTGCCCCCATTTTTGTTGTTGTTACTTTTCATAATTTTTCAGTGCCGAGTTCTGCTGCCCCATCTTTTTTACTTTTCTTAACTTATTGGTCCAGAAATTATTTCGGTATTTTTTTACTTTTTTGCAACTTTTTGTTTTGCTTTTCGTCGTAATCTTGGGGTTAATTGTTCATCTCGACAAAATGAATCGAATTTTAGCGAAATAATCCAAATGGATTATTTTTTGTCCTTTATTCAATTTTTTTTCCACATTTGTTAGTTTTGCGTTGATCTTTTAACATCGAAACCCATTTTTTTTTTACTAAAGACAAAAAGAGGCCACTTATTTTGTCTTTATTATAAAAATGGATTTCGATCGTAATTTTTTACTTTTTAGATTCCTTGTCATGACGAAGCAATAATCTACAAAAAATTGACGAAAAACTAACAAATGCGATTAAAAAAATAGGTTTGGACCATAATTTTTTTACTTTTCCAATTCCTCTCGTTGAATCGAACCAATAATCCACAAAAAATTGACGTGAAACTAACAAAAGTCCAAAAGGCAAACTTTTACAAACCACGCAAATAGAGTAGAGTATAGTTGGTATCTCTCTTATACTCTACGCACATGACCAGAGTTCGATTCTCGTAAACATTCATCCTCCAAAGAGGCGCCAAACCTTTACAACTACACAGCCGCACAATTTGAAAGACAAAAAATATTCGCATTTGTCAATTATGCGTCAAACTTTTGTAACTTTTTTATTCGTCTTGTCGAGAGGAATAGAAAAAGTAAAAAATAATGATCAAAACTCATAATTTTTTGACTAAAGATGAAATTAAGTTTAAAATATAAAATTTAAAAAAAAGAAAAGAAAAGGAAAACGGTTCGGGCCAGGCGGGTTTGGGTTTGACTTGACCTATATCCGACCCGACCCGTCTCAACCCGTTTACTATTTGACCCGCCCATATTTGACCCGTGACCCGTTTCAACCTGCCCATTTACCACCTTTAGGAGAAAGGATGAGAGAGAGAGAGAGAGAGAGAGAGCCGAATCTTTTTTGAAGGAATGAAGATGGTGGCGGATCAAAAAAAAATAAAATGAAGATGGTGGAAAATGTTATGATACATGTGGCACACCACACACATATGAAATTTTAAACAATTCGATTTAAACTAATATAGAGTATGATTTATAATTAATTAACTTCATAAGAAATAATTCTTGTATAAAATTATAATTTAACTCATTAAAAATTTTCGGATCATTGTAACATATGGGTTAAAAAAAAAATTATTGATAGATACTAGTCAGAAAAAATTCAAAATAAAAATGTAAATTTTTTTTTTATTCGAGAAAAAAAAAATAGGGTCGTTACAAGTAATAAAATATTTTACCTTAGAACTTGGTAAGGAAGTTGGAAACCTGGTATGAAATGGGAGGAGTAAACTAAGGTTGGTCTTTTATAGAGATAGGTAAAGGTCATTAAGGGAAAAAAAAAGTATCATTTTTGGAGGGAAACACGTTTTTTAGGTCTATACTCACAATCCAGGGGCGTGCCACACACACGCCGTCAAATGGGATGGAAAATCTAACGGTTGCAGTTTACTCCAAAACCATAGGGGGGTTATGTGCTCATTACTTAACGTCAGGGAGGTTATCTGCCAAACGTCCAAACCTCAGGGAGGTTTACCGTACTTTGCCCAAAGTAGAAAGTTCATATTCTTCAGTCTTTGATAAACAATTTGTCGGACAATACTCAACGCAATTGCCGCAAAATATACAGATTCTGAAATCAGTACTGTAATTAAACAACCATTTCTTTTGAATATCGGTTTCCAATTTCCAATCTACAATGGGTAGATCTATAGGACATACACGAACACATACTTCACAAGCAATGCATTTATCAAATTCAAAGTGGATTCGACACCGGAATCGCTCGGATGTGATCAATTTTTCATAAGGGTATTGAATAGTTACAAGAAAACGATTGATGTGGGATAAGGTACTCATATTCTTTGTGAGTTCCTGATCTAACTTCGAAGGAACAAAAAATCATGTAAGATGAAACAAAAGCACATGCAGAGTACGTATATGATTAACGAAGAATCTTATTAACCAAAAATCATTACATATCACCATATAACCCATCTCAATTGACTATTTGGCTGCCACCACCAGACTACCAAACTCGTTATTGACCCTTTTTTTATACTTTGTATAAAATCATAGTCCAAAAAACATAACCCCCATATATATATACCCACAAACAAGTATGCCTTTTGTTTTCCAACAAAAGTAATAAAAAAGCTTGATCATGAGGAAGCACTACCATCACATGATTGTGCAACCAGAAGTGTTTTCTTCATTAAAGTACTCATCGCAACGACTTACTCCATAACAAGCCCTATTCCTACCATACCCATACCCATCATAGGATGGTACTGGCCTCCCATACCCCTCATAACATGGGCCCCCAGGGATACCCGCGTAACATTGCCCACAACATACCGGAACCGGTACACAAACAGGGGGAGGTGGGGGAGGCGGGGGCGGTGGGGGAGGCGGGGGAGGCGGGGGCGGTGGGGGAGGTGGGGGCGGCGGGGGAGGCGGGGGAGGCGGGGGAGGCGGGGGCGGTGGGGGAGGTTTTTTTTTTGGAGGCGGTTTGATCTCAATGCTCTTGATTGTTTTCCCACCTTTGCAACACAACTTGTCACGAATCTTCTCCGGACTGCAGCATACTACAGTGATCGTCACCGTATTCTGCTTCTCGTCATAAGCCTGGCTTCGAATTTCTATAATTTGTCTCCAAAAGTTTGACATCGCACAAAAGTTAGTTTCTTATACAAAAAGTTTAGAAAATATCGAAAAGCAATAGTAGTTGTTGTACTTACTTTTTATCTTGTTGTACTCTTGTTCTCATCTTTATTCGCGTAAATGCATCAAATTCTTCTTACCTCTTTATTTGATTTTTATGTACAGATAACAATTTTGTACTATTTGTTGTTTCGTGTGAATGAAAGCAAAAAAAGAAGTGTAAAAATCATTCTCCCTTCGATAAATATATCGGTGGTATGAATGAAGAAATAATGAATAATAATAATAATAGGTGCGGGTCTCACGGGGAAATTTGGCAAGAACTTTCTTGATCTTCCTGTAGCAACTAGGACACTGAAGGTCCACCTTCAGCACCATTGTTGTAACCTGTTACATGATTGAAAAGAAAAATACAAGAGTTACATATGAACAGCAATGCTCGGAAGCAGGGGATATTAACTCAGTGGTCTATCATAGGAGATGTATAATTGAGAAGAAATAGAATCAGGATTGGTGGAGTAGACTATGAACAAAATAAAGCATATATATATGTATATGTATAGCTAAAGAAAGCAATTAATCCACGACCACAGAAATGCTGAACTATATATCTCGTGTGGTATTTATGTATATAGAGAGAGAGGGAAATGGTGTTTACAAACAAACCTTCTCAGCCATAATTGAGACCTGGAGAGAGAGAGAGAGAGAGAGAGAGAGAGAAGGGGAGAGGGATGGGAGAGATCAAGAAGGCCTTGCTTTAAGAATGTTAAGAATAGAGAGAGAGAGAGAGAGAGAGAGAGATTGAAGGGGAGAGGGATGGGAGAGATCAAGAAGGCCTTGCTTTAAGAATGTTAAGAATAGAGAGAGAGAGAGAGAGAGAGAGAGAGAGAGAGAGAGAGAGAGATTGAAGGGGAGAGGGATGGGAGAGATCAAGAAGGCCCTGCTTTAAGAATGTCAAGAATGGAAAAAACGCTGTTGTCGTAGGTAACGGAAATTGGCTTAAGAATGGAAAAGGATTTAATTGAAAATTAGGCTGGAACCAACAAGGTGCTGACACGTGTTAAGGACGATTGGCTTAAGAATGGAAAAAGGTAGAATTGAAAATTAGGCTGGAACCAACAAGGCGCTGACACGTTTTACGGATGATGGAACTCGATGCGATCATCAAAATTGTCTCCTTCACTTTCCCATGGAGGTAGAGGTGGCCTGTGATTGCTGACTCTTCAGTCTCCTCCACTCCACATTAGAGCATAGCATGTGCTGCCCTTTGATTGACAGAACCATCTCACCTTCCGATTCTTCAATCACTTTGTGGACAAGACCCATAGCCTCCAATAACAATCTATCTATCTATATTCTATACGAATCTAATTCTCTCACTATTTAAAACGAAATTCTCTCACTGACTCTCTCTCCTACTTGATATATTCTATAAGAATGTTGTTACTTAAATTAAAACGAAGCACTCTCCTTGACTCTCTCTCCTACATGGAATAAGTGTGAGCTTTGTGTGAAATTGAATAATTTCGAACACGTTTTGTGTCCAAACATTTGTGTCTAGAATCTCCGCCGGCAAACAAATTTGATGCCAATCATTGGCGAAGTCTAGTCGCATAAGGAAATGTTATGGATGTTTCCTTTGGATGACAAAGGCGAAGGATGTTTATTGCGAATGGTTTGTACCTATTCTGTGTTTTTAGGACATAGATCATATTTCTCCTTGTCTTTGGGAAGACTAATCATTAATCCAACAAAAATCATTGCTAGTTCAAAAATATTTACACTTTGGGATCTCCAACCTAGTGGTAAAAGAAGTCCTAGGTTGGATATAGAATATTCCACTTCCTAAAAACAAAATCAAACACAAAAGGGATTGTGCTCACAGCTCACGAGGGAACGTCTTAACAATCCATTTGGATGCCTCAGTAGTAAACAGTGGGATTCTTCATTGGATAATGGAAGAGGTGAAGATTTAGCCATGAAATTCGGAATCGAATACATTGCCACGGGGATCGCCGATGGAAGACAAGGCGATGGAGCCTGAAAAATTAAGAACTTGAATCGCTTCTCTTATGGAAGCTAGGCCGGAGCTTGCTATGGGGATGGGTGCACACCGGAGACCAAGGACCGACAATCTTTCCATTTCGTGCTTATTGAAATCTTCACCCAGTTTTAAGTCTGCAGCTACAAGCAGTTTCCCCCTCCCGTACAGGCCCACTCCACCAAATTTGTTGTCTCGTCTTCTTTCACCGTATGGTCTCTGCCACATGCTATTTTCAAAGCCATGACTCCAAAGCTATAGACACCCGTCACATTCCGGGCGATGTAGCCTATTGTCCCTGCCGCCATTGTTGTGTGACTCTTTTTTGGGATCAACAAGCCTAGCAAACCCAAAATCTCCCAATTTGGCATTGAAATTCGAGTCCAACATCACATTGCTTGATTTTGCATTCCTATTCATAGTGGCGGAGTCAGGATTTTGAGTCCGGGGGGCGGCTTAAAAGACATATTTTTTATCAGATCGGAACATATACTTATTATATCATAAGGTTTTTGCTTTTCGATTCACTACATTTGTACATTAAAATGATTCTTTAGGTTAATTCAACTGTCATGTGCTTATTTTTTATTTATGAGAGAAATTGAGAAATGAGAATGTAAAATAACTGATTTTTTTATCAAATCGAACCAAAATTATTCAGATTATAAGTAGCTATACACGAATAATTGTCAATAATATTAATAGTTATTTACAAAATAAATTTTTTAAAACTTGGACGCTCGGGGAGCTGGGACCGGGGGGATGGGCCCCAACATAGCTCCGCCCCTGCCTATGCACCACACAGTGCTCCAATATTCTTCGTGTAGATAGCGCAATGCAAAGGCGCCCAAACCTTGAGCAATTTTATATCTTATTCCCCATGTCAACAAGCTTTTCCTTTGAAGAGATGAGAATCTAAGCTTTCAATTTCCATGTACTCATAAAGGAGTACGCAATAGTTCTTTCTTCTTTGAACCAAATTCCTGTGCCTCAACTGGCTGATGATGTTCACTTTTAGTGTGTACTCCTTCTTTCCTTGTTTTGACACCTTCGATATTCTCTTGACAGCATTAATATCACAGTTCGATTCCCTCAGAAAACCTCTATAAACTTTAATTTGCCAAATCCTCCCTTTCCAAGCTTTTGTTCCTCCACAAAGTTATTTGTCGTGAGAGAAACTTCAAGAAAAATTATTGGGTGGTCTTAAGGCACTGTCATGTGGTGCTCAACGCTCTTCACCACCACGCATTTCTGTGGAGCCTAGTACTTAGTGTATAGATCCCACAAAAAAGTGTGATGGAGAAGGGCATTGGTGGCACGACTCCAATCTCTCAAAATCTGCGTTGCGACTAATTTAAAGAGACAAGAAGTTGGGGCACATGCAATGCATGTGCACGTTACAAATCCAACAAAGACCCAAAAAATATACTCTCTCCGTCCCATTTTCTTTGTCCTTTTTCGTTATCCGTGTTGTTCATTATACGCTTATATGTTCCAATTTATAATATTTTTCATAATTTTGAAAACTTTGTATTATAGACCTAATCGATAACTATCAAACAAGATCTATATTGCATATTTTTGAAAATTCATATTAGAATATATAAGCGATTGAAAACTGATACAAACTTCGAAGACAAAGAAAATGGGAGAGAGAGAGAGAGAGAAAAGACTCTGTACCATTATGGCCTTGTGGGAACGTGGGAAAGTAATTTTCCTGGGCTCTGCTGCTTGGCGTTGGTGGCTGGTGGTTTGGTTGTGTGCGGCGGACTGGTGGTGGGGTTAGGGTTTGATTGTGGTGTTTGGGCTGGGGCAAGCCCATTTATGTGCTGTATTGTTTTAATCTAGTGCTAGCCTGTGCCTACGGCACTACGCATTCCGGTTGGAAGGGGATGACAGTTGTGTGATTTAGATGAAAACCATGGGCACTTAATCGGGAAGTGGGAGGATGCACTACAGCCTTTAGATCAAATGAATCTAATCCGTTCCAACAACTTGTCCCAACACCCTTCTGTTATATAATAGAGATGGGTTTCAGACTCATTTAGGCTGTTTGGGCTTCGGCCTATTCAGGTGTGCTTGGTCCCAATTAGGTGTCCTCTGATTGGTTTCTTGTCAATCATAGGTTTTGGGTCTAGGATTGGGCAGAAGATTGTTCTGTGAACATGATGTTATTTTCTTACTCCTATTAGTCTTGTAACAATTTCAAGATTAATGAAATTTTTTTGCAGTTCAATTTTTTTCCCTATCATACCCCTACATGCATTTGTTATAGATGCTGTGATTAAGTTCATGAATTTTACAATTTAATTTGTCCTATTTAGGAAAATGAAAACATGAGCTAGCCTCGATTTTGAGTCTATAACAACCAAAACTTGAAACTCCCACTGTTATTTGTCTGCGTTCTTATGAACTTAACTTAATTAAATATGAGAATTTTGTCGTTATTTGAATTTTTTTCGCTTTTGTTACTTTTACGCCAAACTTTTGTCGGCTTTTGATTTGTCTTGACGAGACGAATCAAAAAAGTAAAAAAATTTCACTTTTACCGAAGTATTTTGAGAAATAACTACTTTTTAGCACAAAAAGTGACATTTTGCACTAAAAAATGGTTATTTCTCAAAATACTTGGGTAAAAGTGAATTTTTTATACTTTTCCGATCCTTCTTGTTGAGACGAATCAATAACCCACAAAAATTTGGCACAAATCTAACAAATGCAAAAAAAATTCAAATAAGGACAATTTTTAGATTTAAGTTAAGTTCATAAGAACGCAGATTCTCATAGAGGAATGGTTATTAACTCAAGTCCTGGACCTGGTAGTACAGGAAAACTACAAAGATAAAATTCAGGAACATAGATTTAAAACACAGATACCAACACAACTGTATTTGGAACCGTCTAATGCATGTTAGTAGGTGTGCATTGGACGTACAGTTTCAGACACATGCAGTTCTGTTTGGACCTGTGTTCCTTGCAGTGCTCGATCAAAAAGCAAATCTATACCATGCCTAACAACTGAATCAAGACATCTAAACAATCAAGACCAATATGGATAAAAATGGACGTACTTTTTGAACCTGCTTACGTTGTATGTAAAAGTGACATCGATGGAGATGAAGCAGTAGAAGACGAGGTGAACTTGGGAGAACCTGTCTTGTAAGTATTGCTTGAATATTGGTTTTTGCTGGTGTCCGAACTGGTGGTGGTAGTGTTCAATGGAGGAGGAAAAAATGATAGCGCGGGCTGTTTTTGTGGGAGAATGGGCGGAGGAGCTTCAAAATTAAGCACATGAATCGCCTGTCTAATTTTAGGCCGAAAATTGTGATCCGGGTGAGCACACCAAAGACCAACAATCATCAATTGTTCCATTTCTCGGTCATCAAAATCCGGTCCAAGTTTGGGGTCTGCTGCTTCAAGTAACCTTCCCATTCCATAGAGGTCCCAAACCCATTCCACCATTACCATTTGACATTCTGGCACCTTCGTAACAAAGGGTTTTCTCCCGCAAGCTATTTCCAACGCCACGACTCCAAAGCTGTAGACATCTGATTCCTTACTAGCTTTACCTGTTACCACACATTCCGGTGCCAAGTATCCCATGGTCCCCACCAAAGCAGTTGTATGGGGCTCTTTCTCGTGATCAACAAATCTAGCTAAACCGAAATCTCCCAACTTGGCATTGAAATTGGAGTCCAACATCACATTGCCTGATTTTACGTCCCTATGCACTACACATTGATCCCATTCTTCATGTAGATAGAGCAATGCAGAGGCCAAGCCTTGGGCGATTTTATACCTTGTTGCCCATGTCAACAAGCTTTTCCCTTTGAAGAGATGGAAATCTAAGCTGCCATTTTCCATGAACTCGTAAACAAGGAGTAGTTCTTTCTTTTCGTGGCACCAACCGACACTACAACAAATATGACTTTTGATAGCATAATACAATAGCATTCTTTTATGAATGCTATGAAAAGTTGCCAACTATTGCGTTTTATACTCACGGAAGAAAGAGGAAAGACTTCTATAGCGTTCCGTAAACACGGAATAATTTTACAGCGTTTTCATTAAAATGCCATCCTCATATATAGCGTTCAACCCAATACTGGCAATCAGAGAGAGGGAGAGGGAGAGAGAGAGAGGGAGAGAAGAGGCGATTTCAGAAGAACCACACGAACGATCCAAGAACGACGACGATCGGGCTGCCAAGGTCTCTCTCTCTCTCCCCCTCTCTCTCTCTCTCGCTCGAGCTCTCCAGATCTCTCGATCGATTTCCAGAGATTAGGGCTTTTTGGATTTGTTTTTGTTTCGAACCAAAAAAAAGGGGTTATTGTAAACGCACATATCCCTCTGAAATTTCACTTACCTTTGAAATTTTCAGTCGATAGAGTCCGAACAAACCCCAGATTTCTGAATCATTATCCGTGCGAACTGGTTCGGATGGATCGGCTGTTGTTCTAGGGTTCTGTTCGTTTTAGGTTGCTTCATTTTTCTCAATCGTTTCTCAGAATCGGTTTCCTCTACGCATGTCTCTTCTCAACCGTTTCAGCCTTTTTTTCAGGTAAGTTCGTTCTTCTCTATTTTTCTAATAGCTATTGGGTTCTCTATTTTTCTGATGCTGCTCTGAATATGACTTGTATTTCTGTACTCCCTTTTATGCATATCATATTTATGCCTGATTATTTGGTTGCTCCATAGTGTTGATTATGGCCATTTCTGTCTTACTCTTAGTAAGTTATATGCACAGTTCAATACCTATATTATTCTTTTATGCTAATAGGTGCACCATGGCTCCTACAAAGGATGGATAGCATGAGTTGTGCCGCAAACGAACACCAACGCCAAATTAGGACATGCCCGGCCCCGAAGTACTGTCAGAGTTGGTACTCTCTAATACCTATTTTATTCTTTTTGCTCAATGATTTTTTACTGTATGATTTGTAGATGGAATTGAAAAAGGTTGAACAAGATACACCATATTCATATTGCTTATGATGAATATGAAAGTAGGACTCTACTGTCATTATAGGTGCAATGAAGGCTATTGTAGTCTGAAAAACATTGCCTGTTTTAGTATGTTTTGTATGCTTTAGAGATGCTATTAGTTGGATTTTTTACTTTGTTGTGGTGATAAAAAAGGGAAATGATCAGAAACGGCAAACAAAGCTTTGTAGAGTTGAACGACCTATCGCGCTATTCTCTGGTTTTCTCGTCTTTTTTTTTGACCGACAAAAAGATTTTATTAAAAAAACTTGTTCTGGTTTTCTCTTTTCTATTTGGACAATTAACGAATTCCCTGTTTTTCAGTCCCTTCTCTTTCTTGCTCTTCGTACATATGCTTAGATTTGTGTAATTGGTGTGTGCAACCTAGTCTTAGTGCTGTTCTTGATTTCTGCAAGAAATTTTGTATACAAAGCTCTATATAAAGTAGACATTAATATTTGGTTGAAAATTTGTTGGGCCTAGCTTATTTTGTTTTGTTTTGTTGAGTTATATTATCTACCTACTCACAAACTTCACTGGATTTTAATTTTACTTTCGTTACGCATGAATGCCTTAGGACCGACAATTTTGAAGAAAAATTAAATCATATGAAAAAAATACGTACATTTTTTTGAACCAAGCGAACCCCCTCTGGATATAGTGGAGCCTGCATATGTCGTGTGTGGATTCGTACGAATGTTTAGTGGACTTGTTGTTTATGTTGTGGCAGACATGGATTCCATACAAAGGGCAAAGCTCGAATGAGAGGTTGTCCGATAGAGGTTAGTCCTACATTTCTGCTTTTTAAATTTTTGTCAGTCTATGTCAAGTGAAATGTAGGTCTTTTGTTTTCTTATTTTTTTGTTATGTGAGGTCTCATACAGATAGGAATCTCTATACGATCAGGGCAGTACCTTTTACAGATGTCTGATCAATCCGTCCACACACTCCTCCTCTTGGGTGGTAATACCTAATTGTTGTTCTGTCATCAGGTAAGCAAACACATGTGGTTCTGTTCATATACTAGTTTTTTGGGGTTTACTGTTTCGAGTGAATTGTGAAATGAAACCTCAAGCTTCCAATTCGAGATGCATATAGCCAAAAACATGATTTATAGGATAGGAAGGTCTCTTGCCATTTTGGAGCTCTTGATACACCATTATAAATTTTTTTCTCTAGTGTCCGTTTAAGAGGATTTAGATTTGATTTTCTAGTTGCCATAGATAATTATTACTCCATGTTATAATTTTCTTCTTTACAGAATCCTAGCTGCACCTTTATCCTTTTCTTTCCATCTTTAAGGTGTTGTGGATCATTGTATGCAGGTCTTTGATGTTTATTACTGGAAGATGGGTTTGTTTGTTGAAATATGTTAGTGTAATGTCTGGTTGTCGTCTACTGAACGATAGATGCATGCCTGTGTTAATGATCTCCATGTTGGAGGGGAAAGGACTTAGGCTACTAGAATTTATGGATCGCTAGTATAGCTCTCTATAGTGGAAGGGCAGTGTAGCTCTCTATAGTTTCTGCTTTGAATAGGACAGTGCTTGTGTTCTTGCCATCTTATCTAGCTTAAAACTTTTTCATCTTTGGAGACTTCTCGATCATGTTAACTGGTAGGAGAAATGACCTGAAATGAGAGGGTCTGAAGCATCATGAACTGCAAAAGTTCAGCTATCTTGTTTTTTTTTTTGGACTGTTAAGTGTTATCTACTAAGTCTCTTTCTCATATGGAATGTAGGTTGATTGGTTCACTTTTTGCTGAAGATGGAGATGAGATATCGTTGCTAGTATTGGTCCACAACAATGGACAAAGATGACCTCATATGGTAACCAATTTAACTTCAATGTCAATCCTAGTATCAACATCATGATTGGTTCAGTTGGTTGCCCCGGCTCATTCTTTATTTGTGTGTTTTATTTGGTATATGAGTTTGAAGTCATTTATATTGGTTTTCATTATGCTATTTTTAGGAAGATATGGAAAAAATTGAATGGAATGAACGGAAGAAGCTGTGGGAACTACCATCGCATGGCCTGCTGACAAAGTTATTATGGACTCTTCTTCGCCAGGGTAATGCACTTTTATTCCCTCCTCCATAATTTAGTTCTCTCGGATGATAAATGTATCCCTGATTGCCCGTGTTAATGATCGCCATCCTGGAGGGCAGAGTGCTATAACAGCAATTATGCATACCTGGTTTTACCGTTGTCCATTTTTGGCTAGTTTAGTGTTGTCCTATGTTGTTTGAAAGCTCTGACTCTTGCACAAGTGGAGCAAGGAAACATCAGTTGACTATTTCGAAGGATTTTGTCATACTGACTCATACACAATTATCACGGCTCATGAGTAAAGCTGAGGTGTGTCCTCTGGGCAAAATCCAAGAGTGAAGCAAATGAGTTATCACTTAATGACTTGTTAAAGTTTCAAGTGGTGGCATTGTTGAAGCAAAATATTTGCAGTTTTGTATTCTATGGGGATTTCTCATTTGCTGTTTTTTTTTTTTGGTTATGGTGCTGCTATTGTTCTGCTCAGGCTGGAGTTAGTATTTGCATGTGTATGGTCATGTTTTTTCTGTTTTTGTTGGTCAAGTTGGTATCTTAGATAACTTAGCTGCCTTATATTCTTCATCTGAAATGCTGAATGGGACTTTCCATAGCTTTCTCTGTGTTTGCTGGGTCTTCGTCCAAAACATTGCTCTCTCCAAATCTGGTGCTAGCCAGCTTAAATTGTCTCTGAATCAATCGCGTGAGAACCCTTTCGTCACTCCAGAGGCCATTCTTCTCCACCCTCGTCTTTGAAGCAGTGGTTTGAATCTTCCCCGCTGCTCTCTCTCTCTCTCTCTCTCTCTCTCTCCCTAGATCTCTGTGTGTGTGTAGCTATTTACGATGTGAAGATACATACAGAGTATATTGTTTAGTATACACATGTACGCGATTAATTTTTTCTACAAACATATCTTATTGATGTCTGTTTTTTGAGTTGTATTGATTAACACTCTTGTTTTTGCAGAGTACAAAATGAACAAGAGAAGTGATGCTCATTGCAGAGGACAAATTTTGATTGGGTTGTACAGAAGCGTTGCATAAATTGTTTATTAGTCGACATTTGTATAGGTTTTTTTTTTTTTTTAACTAGCATATGTAGTGAATTATTTTTGGGATACCTAATTTTTTAGGATAATTCTTTTCTTACTTTGGATATATTTTTTTCCAGATATCGACATTAGTAGCTTGACTTTGTTATGTCAAGTTTTCACTTTTATCTGATGTAATTTATGTTTTGACAAATTGCTAATTTCTCGGTTTTATGATATTGGCTTAAAAGTTCAATGATACATGGATAGTTTTTAGGTTTTTAAAGTTAGTTTCGAATTAAATTTATCAATAATACAGAATGCAAAAGGATAATGTAACAAAAGAGTCATTGGTAGGTAAATGTTTTTATTTTTTGCTGACAATTGTAGCAGGCATCCAACGCTATGTTAGAACCCCCCCTATTATAGCATACAAAGAATGCTATTGAAGAACACTCTATTGTAGCAGGCAGTTTACGCTATAATAGCTTCCCAAATTGACAGCGTTCCATGAACGCTATAATATGTCTAGTTTTCACAGCGTTCCTATGAACGCTATAGAATGTCCAAGACTTTTAATAGCATGGGCTAATACAGCGTTTTTTGGAACGCTATCTATCACTTTTTATAGCGTTTTTTGCACGCTGTAGAAAGTGATTTTTGTTGTAGTGCGATGAGTTGCACCAAATTCTTGTGCCTCAACCCAGGGCCGGCCTTGGGCTGAAGCCCAAGGTGCCATGGCTTTAGGCCTCCAAAAAATACAAATTTTTAGGGCCTCAAAATGTCTAGTGGTCCTATATAGTATTATACCCAAAAAAATGGCCCAATCCAAGTTTAAAACGGCCCACAAGGAAACAATGAGAGCTGGGCCCAAAAATACACTCGGTGGCAGTTTTGTAAAAAAGACAACTATAGATGGTCCATCTTAAAAGAAACAAAATCAAAAGTTGTCACGTTTTTTTTTCGTCTGAAAAGGAATTGAAGCCAGAGAGGGCCTCTGAGCTCTGAAATTGAAAGAAGAACAAGGGTTTTCCTTTTTCCCCAAATTAATCGGCTGAGGCTCACCGCTCACATCACCACGACACCACGTCACCACGGCACCGTCGGCACTTCGCCACCAGTGAAGAACGGACAAGGGTCTCTTTGGTTTGAATGTTTGATCCAACATTCCAACTGCTGATTTCCATTTTCCACTCGTAAATTGTAAGTCTCTCTTCTTTTTAAGCTTCGGATTACAATTTCGGATTGGAATTTGGGTCTAGGCGCCGGACTCGTCTGATTGTTTGAATCGTATATTTGTTTTGTTTAATAAATTATATTGCTTGAAGTTTGAAAGTGATTTTATATTGCTTAAAGCCTTAAATCTTGAAGTCTGTGATTACAGTGATTTACTATTGCTTATGAGAAGTGAGACTCTCTTTAATTAATAATTTTATAGTCTTAATTATTAGATTATGTTGGGGATTTGCAGATTTTTAATTATGATGCCCAGAAAGTTTATGTCCGGGCATGAAAAAAGGAAAAGAAAGCAAAAAATTGATACATTAATTCAATCTCAAGCGGGTTCACTCGATAAGTTTTTCGGTAGCAAAAAACAAAAAGAGAGTTTAGATGTGGTTGAAGATTTAGAGAATGCAGAAGAACAGGAAGATATGGGAAATGAAGAAAATGAAAATTTGGAGGATAATACGGATGCCGGTGCAAAGGAACCAAATGAATGCGTAGATGATGGTGACCATGAAGAAAGGTTGAATGGGTTATCCCTCCTATCCATTGAACATGAGATGGTGGATAAGATTGATTGTGAAGATATTATTAGTACTTTTGCTGCCAAAACTGCAAGAAGGATAATATTTAAGTGATGCCTCTAAAATATTGCAAGTTCGGTAACTTTTTTAGACTATTGATATTTAGATGATGCTTTTGAAATACTGAAATGGTCGGTTATTTGAGATTTTTTCTTATTGATCAGTGCTATTTTGTTTTGGAAAAGGTGATTTGTTTATTTTGTGCTTGTCTTCAAAATTCGTAAAAGGCCTCATTTTTCATTATGGCTTTAGGCCTCCGAAAACTCAGGGCCGGCCCTGCCTCAACGGCTAATGATCTTCACTTCTGTTGCGTACTCCTTTATCCCTTGTTTCGACCCCTTCGATATCTTCTTGACAGCAATATAAGAATTCAATTCCCTTAAGAAACCTCTATAAACTCCACCAAACCCTCCCTCTCCAAGCTTCTGTTCCTCCTCAAAGTTATTTGTTGCTCGAGATAATTGACTGCAGGAAATTTTTTTCGGCCCAGCACCGGACTCGAATTCGTTTTCCATGGACATCTCAACTTCAAACTCGCGCGTCCTCTTCTTTTGCTTTACTTCTCTTCCACAAGCCAAATCCAACCAAAACAAACCCACCAACCAAAACACCCGAGCCGACAACCAATCCCACCACAGCTCCAAGGGAGATTTTATTCGAACCCGGTTTGACTGGATCTGTGACATTTTTATTGGTCTCATCAATTTCCAAACTTGAACTAAATTCCCATGATTTTACAGTATTTTTCTCAAAATTTGATCCTGTGGCAGCTGAGAACCCAAATGTCACCCATTCAGGTAAGTAATCCCTCAGATCAATAATTAAATTAATGGTATCTTGCACTCTGGTAGTATTTGTAGAACTAGTAAAAACTACGCCTAAATTGAATGAACTTGAATCATACCTTATCCAAGCCTCATTCTCAGTCCCATTAGTTATATTACAGTACCAAACAGCAGTAACATTTGATTTAAGAGAATTGACATCTATACCTACATGAGTAACAGGATTGATACCGACTGGGTCCACACCATAATTCTGAAACGTATCAAACTCCACTGCAACGAAAGGGCTAGTAAGGTTTCCTACATCAACTGGTAGGCCTATTGCTTCACCACCCCAGGAATTCGACCCATTTGGGGCAAGAAAGAAGGTAATTCCATCGGCGAAATCAGTTTTCCCTTCCGAGTCGATGACAAAAACGAAATGGGTATAGAAATCTGTTAAATTTCCTGTGGAATTATCCCAAAGGTGAAGGGATTCTTTGTAAGTGGCTTTACCAGCTGTTTGCGGCAAATTTGCTTCATTGACATCGGATGTGACTTGAAGGCCTTGGTCTGATATGGAGGCAGCTAAGAATACTGTTATGTCGACGTTTTGATTTTCAGGGCCTATGCTGGTCAGGTTGAAGTTTAGTGCTTTTGTTTCGGGAATTAGAAACCAGAATATGGAGAGAAAGTATAGCAGAATTTTGGAACAGTGCATTGTTTTAGCTGCTTGGGCGGAGCTAGGATTTTCCCTCAAAATGAGCGAAAATGTGGATGAGGAAAAAGTTTTCGAAAACTCATCACTTACTGAGTTTACATATTCGTTGATATCGTAATGTAACGCGTTAGACATAGTTATTCTATTTTGTTTGACCTAAAAAAAAAAAAGAAAAAGAAAAAACGTGTGGAATATTTTGCAAAATGTAAGGTAAGCTATCCGAATGGAAGACCTACTAAATTTGTTTCCCGTTTTAGAGATGAGTTTACTAATCATATCATTTAATTAAATAATGTAAACTATGGTAAGTATACCATATTTTTGGTCGCCTAAGTATTTAGTTTCAGCGACGACATTTTCCGTTGGTTGCCTAATTAAAGTGTTAGATTTCAGCGACTAAATATTTCATTAGCCATGGTATTTGGTCGCCGTATATGTAATTTCTTGTAGTGGAGTACGTTTGGAGCTAAACATATACTTCTAACAGTACCACCGATGGAATCTTAACTTTAGCCCAAACATAGGTGCAGTAGAATATATATTCCTTTATAAATAACCGTGTGATGGGACAATACTTCTGGCGGAGTTGACACATATCATATGTACTTGCCCTTGCACTTAATGTACCAAGAAAAATTACTTTTGATTGTCTGCTTAAAATATTTCTATGCATTGCAGATGTTATTGCTAAGTATATTATTGCAGGGACACTTTTCGTGAGGAGCAACGTGGTTGCGAAAAGTGGCAAGCATTGATAAGTTAACAGTTACAATTCTTAAAAGTGATAAAAGTGAGAGAATTCTACACAGTCCAATCTATACTATCTACACTATCTTATATATCTATACTGTTGTAACGAACGCTATGAATGCAAGCTAAGAACGAGAAATTGAATACTAAACAAGAAATCACAAAGACAAAAGATATACGTGATTCCCCAAGATGGGTACGTCCACGGGCGAGGAGAGAGGATTCACTAACCAACGTGAAGAAGAGATACAAAGAGCCGGCTGTAATCCGTAACTCTAGAAAGGCCACAATATGAAAGCCCAAAAGATACTTTAGAAGTTCCCCAAAAGCCTTATTTATAATAGGCTACAAAAACGGGAACAACATAATTAACCAATGTGGGACTAAAGAATACAAGGCATTCCCAACAATTCTCCACCTTGACTTGAATTCCACTAAACCAAATCACCAAATATAGCTTTCCCCTTCTAACCTCTCACTCGCCAAATGCCCCCGAGGGGCGATCAACTGCAAATACCAAGCAAGCCCAAGCAATGCTTGAACTTGGCAACCGGAACCGGTTTAGTCAACATATCTGCTGGGTTATCTGCCGTACCCACTTTCTTCACCTCAACTTGCTTCTGTGAGATGATATCCCGAATGAAGTGATACCTGACATCGATATGCTTGGTCCTTTCATGATACATCAGATTTTTAGTCAAATGTATAGCACTCTGTGAATCACAAAATACTGAACTCACACCCTGTGCAAGACCAAGCTCACAAAGCAAACCTCTCATCCACAATGCCTCCTTCACAGCTTCAGCAATGGCCATATACTCCGCTTCTGTTGTAGACAGCGCGACTGTAGCCTGTAAAGTAGCTTTCCAACTAATGGCACTTCCGGACAGAGTAAAGACATAACCTGTCAGAGACCTCCTCTTATCGTGGTCACCGGCAAAATCCGAATCAACATAACCAACAGCATGATCACCAGAATTGGCAATCCCAAACAATAGACCAACACCTGCAGTTCCGCATAAATACCGTAGTATCCATTTCACAGCCTCCCAATGTGCCTTTCCTGGACGCCCCATATAACGACTAACGACACTAACTGCATGTGAAACTGCGCATGAATATGGAACCTGAGACATATACTTCTTCTCATCCTCCGACTGTGGTGACAACTCAGCTGAAAGTCGAAAGTGTGCTGCCAAAGGGGTACTGACTGGCTTCGAGTTCTGCATGGCAAAGCGCTCAAGCACTTTAAGAACATAAGACTTCTGATTCAAAAATAATTTGCCAGCTACTCGATCTCTGCAAATCTCCATACCCAAAATACGTTTTGCCGCACCCAAATCTTTCATCTCAAATTCACCACCTAACTGTTGTTTCAACCTGTTGATTTCTGATACACTCTTGGCAGCAATAAGCATATCATCAACATACAACAGTAGATAAACAAATGAACCATCTGGAAGTTTTCGAAAATACACACAACTGTCATACTCACTCCTAGAATATGACTGGCTTATCATAAAAGTATCAAACCGCTTATACCACTGCCTTGGGGATTGTTTAAGGCCATACAAAGATTTACGAAGTAAACAAACGCAATCCTCCTTACCAGAAACAACAAATCCCTCAGGCTGACGCATATAAATCTGTTCCTCAAGCTCGCCATGCAAAAACGCAGTTTTGACATCAAGTTGTTCTAACTCAAGATCATAACAGGCAACAATAGCAAATAAAGTGCGAATGGAACTATGTTTTACAACAGGTGAAAATACCTCATTGTAGTCAACACCCTCCTTCTGGCTGTATCCTTTCGCCACTAGCCGAGCTTTAAACCGAGCGTCTTCTACCCCTGGAATACCTGGTTTGCGCTTAAAGACCCACTTGCACCCAACAATCCTCTTCCCTTTCAGCGGTTCTACTAACTCCCATGTCTGATTCTTCTGAAGAGACTCAATCTCCTCATTCATAGCAACAAACCACTGTGCAGACTCAGTGCTCGAAACAGCTTCCGTATAGCTGGAAGGCTCCTCATACTCAACTGTCTCAGCAACTGATAAAGCATAGGCCACCATCTCAGAATAAGCCGAATACCTTTCAGGAGGCCGAATCTCCCTCCTTGGCCTATCTTTAGCAATAGTGCGTGGTTGCTCAACTAACGCATCAACCTCTGTGTCTGAACTCTTGAACTCCTCTTCAATTGGCTTCTCAATGTGCTTCTTCCCTGAGTCGAAAGATTCACTCAAAAACTCCACCTGCTTTGGAACACTCTGTTCCTGAACTGTATCATCAACCTGCTTAGACCCCTTAATCAAATAATTTTCATCAAAAGTCACATCCCTGCTAATCAAAAATTTCGAATCATCAGAGCACCATAACCTGTACCCTTTGACACCTGCTGCATAACCCAAGAAAATACACTTCTTGGCCCGTGGCTCCAATTTACCCTCATTCACATGAGCGTAAGCTGGACACCCAAAAACACGCAACACAGAATAATCAGCTGGATGACCTGACCATACCTCAAACGGAGTCTTACACTCAATAGCAGTCGATGGAGACCTGTTCACCAAATAGCATGTCATGGAAACGGCTTCAGCCCAAAATTCTTTGCCCAATCCGGAATTGGACAACATACAACGTGCCTTCTCCAAAAGAGTCATGTTCATTCGTTCAGCCACACCATTCTGCTGAGGGGTTTTTCTCACTGTGTGATGCCTCACAATGCCCTCATCACTGCAAAACCTATCAAACTCGCCAAGACAAAACTCCATACCATTGTCAGTTCTCAAATGTTTTATTTTCTTACCAGTCTGATTCTCAATCAAAGTTTTAAACTGTTTGAATGTATTAAAGGCGTCACTTTTATGTTTCAACATATACACCCAAACCTTACGAGAGAAATCATCGATAATACTCATAAAATAGCGAAAACCACCTTTAAAAGTTACCTCTGCGGGACCCCAAAGATCTGAGTGAAAATAATCCACTGTGCCTTTGGTGCGATGAACAGCTGTACTGAATTTCACCCTGCACTGCTTGCCGTAGACACAATGCTCACAGAAATCCAGCTTCTCAGTTTTCTGGCCACATAGCAAACCCTGTTTGCTCAAAACTGTCATCCCCCTCTCGCTCATATGCCCAAGGCGCATATGCCACAAACGAGTCAAGTCTGAATCTGAAACCTTGGATGAAGCAACCGTTGCTGCAGCACCTAGAACTGTACTGCCCTGGAGTGTATAGAGGTTACCACTCTTCTGACCCTTCATCAGTACCAATGCACCCCTCAAGACTTTCAAAACTCCACATTCACCGAGGAATTTGCAACCATGAGAATCAAGAGCACCCAGGGATATAAGATTTTTCTTCAAATCTGGAACATGTCGAACCTCAGATAAAGTCCTAACAATACCGTCATGCATCCTAAGCTGAATCGTTCCTGAACCAACAGTCTTACAGGCCATGTTGTTGCCCATCAAAACTGTACCACCATTGACCGCCTCATAAGTAGAAAACCACTCTCTATGCGGACACATGTGGTATGAACATCCAGAATCCATAATCCACTCGGTATTAGAGCGAGAATCGCCCTCTGTAACTGATAACACATTATCTGACTCATCTGAACTTTCAGCAATTCCAGCAATTACTTTACCCCCTTTCTGGTCTTCTTTTTCCTTCTCCTTGAGTTTTAAACAGTCTTTTACATTCCCCCCGTTCTGGTCTTCTTTTTCTTTCTCCTTGAGTTTTAAACAGTCTTTTTTCCAGTGCCCGGATTTCTTGCAATAATTGCACTTTCCCTTCCCTAACAAACAAACCCTCCGCATGTGCATCACCCTCACCTGACACTTTTTTCCTCAATTCTTTCGAATATAGGCTGGCCTTAACATCCTCCATGGATATCGTGTCTTTGCCATACAATAGGGTTGTAACAAAGTGCTCATACGAAAGTGGTAAAGAACATAGCAAAATTAGGGCTTGGTCCTCATCCTCAATTTTACTATCAATATTTTTCAGATCCATAATAATACGATTGAACTCATCTAAATGATCCTTAACAGGTATACCTTCTCGCATACGAAACGTATAAAGACATTGTTTAAGATATAACCTGTTGGTGAGCGACTTCGTCATATATATGCCTTCCAACTTCAGCCAAATTCCTGCTGCTGAAGTTTCTTCTTCCACCTCGCGAAGAACATCATCTGCCAGACTCAACTGAATAGAACTTAGAGCTTTGGCATCCGTATCATCCCAATCTTCCTCTTTGATTCCAGAACTAGTCTTGCCTGACAAAGCCTTGTGTAATCCTTGTTGGGTTAATAGAGCCTTCATCTTTACTCTCCAAAGACTGAAACTGCTGCTCTGCCCATCAAACTTCGCAATCTCGAATTTAGCCGCCATAGCCACAATCGGAAACGAAACCCTAGTTTTTCAACCTAAAGCTCTGATACCAGTTTGTTGTAACGAATGCTATGAATGCAAGCTAAGAACGAGAAATTGAATACTAAACAAGAAATCACAAAGACAAAAGATATACGTGGTTCCCCAAGATGGGTACGTCCACGGGCGAGGAGAGAGAGGATTCACTAACCAACGTGAAGAAGAGATACAAAGAGCCGGCTGTAATCCGTAACTCTAGAAAGGCCACAATATGAAAGCCCAAAAGATACTTTAGAAGTTCCCCAAAAGCCTTATTTATAATAGGCTACAAAAACGGAAACAACATAATTAACCAATGTGGGACTAAAGAATACAAGGCATTCCCAACATATACTACATCGTACGAGAACACTACATTGTCCAATCTATACTATCTCTAATAGCGATAACAAGTATATGTTATAGACACATCCAGGGGTTGTCCCAGTGGTAAGGGCGAGTGCCAAACTTAGGGAATAATCTCTTTAGTCTGGGATTCGATTCTCCACCGAGTGAGTATACTCTGGTGTGCTATAGCTAGCTCTCCCCAAAGTTTGAGTTGCGCAGCCGGATCTATTTAGTGGCCTGACTGTGTAGGGTTATTCCTCGGTAAAAAAAAAATGATAGGTTAACAGTTATAATTTTTTGGTAAAGTCTAATCATCTAAGAAAATGTTATTGGTTGATAAGTCCACTTGCATGATTGCAAAATATAGAAAAACAAGTGTATGCCGGCAGGAAAATCAAATACAGAAAAACAAGTCTATTCTTTGGCAAAGTCTAGTCGTCTAATTAATTAAGAAAATGTTAATTATATTACCTATGGATGACAAAGGCAAAGGATGTTTAATGTCAATGGTTTGTAACCTATTCTTTGGGTAACGTGTTAAGTGATGTAGGACAAGATTCTTAAAGATTTTATATTCAACTAGCAAGACAAATCCCTTACTCCGTATTATAGATAAATATAGGAAAACAAATCCTCACCGGCAGGCAATCTTGAACCCAAACTTTTGCAAAGTCTAGTCGTCTAAAGAAATTTGATGGATATTTCCTTTAGATGATAAAGGTGAATGATGTTTAACCTGAATGGTTTAATTGTACCCATTCTTTGAGTGATGCATGTGTTAAGAGTATCTACAATGGGGAATGACTTCGGTGTCCCCGGTCATTTTGGAGACACTGTAACTTTTGACATAACAAAATCATTATGAGCATAATCAAAACCTATTACAAGCATAACAGAGCAAGGCATAATTTGTTTGTTATGCCTTGGTTGGATTTGGTTATGCCTTGGTTGATTTTTTGGATATTCCTTGGTTATGCCTTGTTTGGGTTCTATTATGCTTGTAATAGGTTTTAGTTATGCTCATAATGGTGAAGTTATGCCAAAAATTACGATGTCCCCAAAATGACCGGGGACACCATATAGCACCATCCCAATGGGGAATGACATAATACTAAAGAAATAAAAAGTTGGGGGAATGATTTCAATTCGGTGATCCCAGTCATTTTGGGAAACACCGTAACTTTTGACATAACAAAACCATTATGAGTATAACCAAAACTCATTACAAACATAACAGAATCATAACATGCAAGGCAAAACTTGTTTGTTATGCATTGGTTGAGTTTGGTTATGCCTTGGTTGGTTTTTTGGATATTCCTTGGTTATGCTTTGTTTGGATTCTGTTATGCTTGTAATGGGTTTTAGTTATGCTCATAATGATGAAATTATGCCAAAAATTACGGTGTCCCCAAAATGACCGGGGACACCATAACATCATCCAAAAGTTAGCAATATTAATCCAAAATATGGCTTACAATAGTATAATCAAACTTTGCAATCTCTTAGCCAATAATCAAATTTTGGCCTTCAAAACTAGCAACTTTTTTTCTATGGATAACCAAATTTAATGGGGACTATGGATAACCAAATTTAATGGGGACAACTCTCTCTTTTTCCTTTCTCTCTCCTCCCATCACTATTTATCAATGGATTCACTCACTTACATTTATTTCCAACTCTCCCTATCTCTTTCTACTAAAAATGAATTTTTAATTATGAACTATTGTGAACCTCAACATTGTCAAGCTCATGTGGCAACTTTTAGTTATTCAATTTTTTGTTATAGCATTGGAGAGACCCTAAGCAAGTCCAATAGTATGCGAAATCTCTTGTTATTGCTAAATATATATAGAAGAACGAATCTCTGTCGGCAGGCAAACTTTGCTAAATATATATATATATATATATATATATATATATATATATATATAGAAGAACGAATCTCTGCCGGCAGGCAAACTTTGCTAAATATATATATATAGAAGAACGAATCTCCGCCGGCAGGCAAACTTGACTCCAGACTTTGGTAAACTCTAATCGTCGAAGAAAATGTCATAGATGTTTCCTTTGGATGCAAAGGCGTTAATAGTTTGTAACCTATTCTTTGGATAACGTGTTGAGTAAGTCCACTGGCGTAGTTGACGCGTATATCATACTTGCACTTCCACGTACTTAGTGTGCCAAGAAAAATTGCTTTTGATCGTCTTCTTAAAAATTTCCTTGTAATTCCATTGGTATGCCAAATCCCTTGTTATTGGATTAGACTTCAGTCGTTTGAGGCCCAGAATGATGAACGCCACTGCGAAATTCGCTCTGCAATTAAACTGCAAGTAGATTTCGTCCAGTATTACAAGGACTCCAACTACTATTTTGAACGTCACCGTGAAATGGATGCCTTGTTTTTTAATTTCGTCAGGACAACAATGCAGGGTTTTTAATTTAGGTTCGGATCCCCAATTCCTCACGGGTATTTTGGTTTCCCGTTTGGGACGGGGATGGTGGGTTAAAGAAATTTCCCGGTTGAGATCAGGCCGGGTGGGTGGGATTGAATATAGGTTCAGGAACGGGGTCAGTGGTATTCACTCCCACTCCACCAAATTTGTTGTCTCGTCTTCTTCACCCTCGTGACAAATTGGTCATCATCCACATGCTATTTCCAAAGCTACGACTCCAAAGCTATATAGACGGCTGATTACTTGTCAGCTTTACCTGTGGTGACACATTCTGGTGCGACGTGAATTATGGTCCCTGCCGTCATTGTTGTTCGTGACTCTTTTTCGTGATCAACAAGCCTAGCAAACCCGAAATCTCCCAATTTGGCATTTAAATTCAACTCCAACATCACATTTCTTGATTTTACATGCATCCCTATGCACCACAATTGCTCTCATTCTTCGTTTAGATAGTGCGATGCAAAGGCCAAACCTTAAAGTATGATTTGCATGTCAATCGTAAGATTTAGATTCTAAAGCATATATTCAATAATATCTCATTAGTGAAGTCATCCGACGATATTTTAGATTATAAACCATTCTGAACGGAGAGTTGAAGTCTATTCTTCAACGAGATTAAATTATTTACACCGTCGATGTAAACATTTGTTTTCTCCAAATCAATTACATTGCGCCACGTCGCCATGTTTTATTAATTGGGACTACTAGACCACTATTTTGACAACGTGGACTAATGTAATTGATTGGGAGGAAACAAATATTTACACCGCCGATGTATATAATTTATTCTCTTCTTCAACTCTTTCTTTTTCATTCATTTATTAAGTTGTATTTTTGCAATGAACAATCTTTTCAGTAGTTGTTCTGAAAGAGCTCTAAGTGTTAACTCCTATCGATCGAACATCCGCCAAATAATAACCTTATTCTTTGATAAGTCAGGTGTCCGAGCCAGCTTACATCCACCTCGATTAATTTTGGAAAATGTATCTCACCGTCCACTATCAGGGGCCACCAAATAATAACGACGTATGCGTTCTAAATTTATTGCCTCCAATTCAGTTAGGTGATTGTCAAAGTCACATAATCCATCTCAATTAGGTGTCGCACCATGTTAAACGCAGATTGCCGAATTCTAGTATGAGTCCGCCCATAATTCGCGAATCCATTTTAATAGTAGATGAACTACAACCATCGACTTCTCCCACTCGATTGGAGACCACCATGCTAGGACCTCACTTTTATTGGGCCTATGTAGGTTTTCATGAACAATAAATCATTTCCTATATCCATTGTGTATTTCCGGCAATGCAGATGTTCGATGTATTGCGCATGTTAAGGCCATTTCCAACCCTTCATCAAATGTTTTATCAAATTCAATTTGATGAAAAAATTGGTACTGTAAAACGCAACTCCAGCCCTCTCATAATAACCCTCTTTCTTCAAAAATTTGAACTACTCCTGTACTTATATTCATTCTCATAATGGAATGGTTAATATCTCAAGTCCTGAACCTGGTGGTACATGAAAACTACAAAGATTTCCGACAAAGAAAGAAAAAAGCAGAAGCAAAGGTTACAACTACTGAAGAGCAAGCTAATTCCCAACCTAGAGATCATAAAGGAAAAGTCTAGGAATAAAAATTTGAAATGCGGATTCGACAATAATTGTATCCGGAACCGTCTGATGCATGTTCGTATGTGACACAGTTTTGCCTAGATTTGTGTTCCTACAATGCTCAATCAAGAAGCCAAACTATAAAATGCCTAGCAATTATCAAGAAACTAAATAATCAAGACCAATAGGAAGAAAAATGGACTACTCGTATATACTTTCTAAACCAGCTTACATTTTATTCAAGTGACTAGAGGCCGGGGCACACGCGATGCGTGTGCAAGTTGAATTTTGATAAATTTTTTGAAAATTTGATCAACCAATAAACGGGAAGATATTGTGCATATTTTGACAAAATTCAACTTGCACACGGCCTCTAGTATGTTATGTCCTTCCAAAAAAAAAGAAATATTTAGAAAGTAAATTATGTGTATTTGGTACCCACAAACGGAACCCAACTTGTACAAACCCATATGAAGTTATCATGCATATAGTCAAAAAAAGAAAGAAATATTTAGAAAGTAAATTAAGTGTATTTGGTACCCACAAACGGAACCCAACTCGTACAAACCCATATGAAGTTAACATGCATATAGTAAATTAGCATGATAAACGTGTGCAAGTCGGGAAATTTTATCTTACCTCACCTCGTCACCACATTTCTATGAGGCATTTCATCAAACAGTTTGTGACTGCTTGAAATAATACCACATTTTGGGTACAGAAACAATAATGTGAAGTGAAGAAAAACAAAATCAAAAACATACATTTGAAAATAGAATTGAAATACCATGTTTCGTCCAACTTCACCGATCCTCACTGAAATTATCAAAATCAACTGTCGTACCATCGTTGCAGGTCCAAATATCTGTACGGAGAGAGTGAAATTGTACAGGAACTTTGCGAAAGATAGATGATTTGAAGAAGTAGGGTTGGGGGATGCTTTCATCATGCTCAATACAGAATATCTAAGAAAGGAATGGATTCAAGGGAAGATGAGTTGAAGAAGTTCCAACCTTTCAACAGCCGCGCGCTTCCAATCCTCTTATTCATTTCGGTTTCTCCCTAACTACCCATTCCGGCAGCGGCAGTCCGATGGGTTTGGTGTCTGTCGCTGGAGAGAGAAAGAGAGAGAGGATCGCCTACTGTTTGAATGGCCAGTTGAAAAGAGTCAGTTAAAAGGCCTTTGATTTCATTTACTTTGAATCTATAACTGTTTTTAGGTGGTTTTTTTTTGTGTTAAAATGTCCAATATATCATCACAATTGTATTACGTTTTTTTCTCTTAGGAGGGTATTTATGGAAAAAGAAAAATACATGACAGGGAGACACCAAACTGGTGCTCCCCCTATATATATTAGAATATATTAGAATAGATGTAGAGGGAGATGAAGCAGTTGAAGATGAGGTGAATTTGGAAGAATCTGTGTTGTAAGTATGGCTTGAATAATGGTCTTGGCCGGAAATTGTGATCCGGGTGAGCATGCACCAAGACCAACAATCATCAATCGTTCTGTTTCTTGCTCATCAAATTCCAAGCATAGTTTTGAGGGAGCTAATTTCTGGGTGAAAAATAGCAGTAGAACGTTGAAGGTATTCTTTTAAGAGAGATTTGTTTTGTCGGAGTTCTGTTACCACTGATGCAAACAGAGGAGTATCAATCTAACTCTCACAAACTTTGTATTTCACAAACACTCAATTACATTACACTGAGAAACTTGGTTTCTCTTACACTCTGATCTCACACACTTTGATCACTTATTTGCATACTTACATATCCATATTACAAGCCTATTTATAGGCTGAACAAGAGAGAGAAAAACAAAGATGCGACAAACTCACATTTATTGAGCAAATCTCAAAATATAGTTATGGAAATTGAAAGAAGTCTTCACACCTGATCTCAAACAGTAAACCATGTGCTTTTCATGAGCTGCTAGGAGAGCAACTCAAGTTTACTTTTTCTTCAGCTCTAACTCTATTTTCTCTGTCTCATCAATTTCCAAACTTGAACTAAATTCCCATGATTTTACAGTATTCTTCTCAAAATAGGATCCTGTTGAAGCTGAGAACCCAATTGTTACCCATTCAGGTAAGTAATTCCTCAGATCAACAATGAAATCAATGGAACCTTTCACTCTAGAATTGTATCCATTATAACTAGTAAAAACTACTCTCAAATTGTATGAGCTTGAATCATACCTAATCCAAGCCTCATTCTCTCTCCCATGAGCACAAGACCAAACAGCAGTAACACTTGATGTAAGAGAATTGACATCGATACCTACATGACGAGCCCGGCCGACGTTGACCGGGTCCCAACCGTTCTGGAACGTGTCAAACTCCACAGCAACAAAGGGGCTGGTGGGTACTATCGTAACTGGGTCAATTGGGAGGCCTATTGCACCACCAGCTGTGATTTTCGACCCATCTGGAGCGAGAAAGAAGGCAAGACCATCGGCGAAATTGGGACGCCCTTCCGAATCAATCACGAAAACGAAATGGGTGGAGAAATCTGCTAATTTTCCAGTGGAATTATCCCAGAGGTGAAGGCGGTCGATGTAAGTGGCTTTACCAACTTGTTGCTGCAGATTGGCGCTGCGTTCGTTGGAGGTGACTTGGAGGCCTCCGGGTGAGATATAGGCTGCTCCGAACGTTTTTATGTTGGCCTTTTGATCTTGATTGCCTAAGTTTTTCAGGTTGAAGGTGAGTGAAGTTGTTTGAGGAAATATAATGCAGAAGAAGGCTATGGAGAGAGAATATAGCAGGATTTTGAAGTTGGAGATGGCCATGGCTGTGGGGAGAAAATTAGGAGTTGTGTGTTTTGCATTAGTTTTTGGCATTTAAATAGCCGAAGAATTACTTACCCAAAGAAAAATGAGATATTAAATTATTTACACCGCCGTTGCAAATATTAATTTGTTTCTTCCAAATAAATTATGTTATGCCACGTCGCCATGTTTTAGTAATTGAGACCACTGTTTTGACGACGATGGACAATATAATTGATTTGAAGAAAATAAATATTTATACCGTCGGTGTATATAATTTATTCTCCATTCAATGTGGCCGTGGAGGGTGTCGAGCATGGGGAGAGGAAGGAGGAGTGGATGGAGAGGGAGGCTTAGGTTTCGGAGACCTTGTGGCCGGGGACAAAGTGGGGTCCCGCGCCGACACCGGAGAAGAAGATGGCGCCGGGGGAGTTGAGGAGGGTTGGGGGAGGGAGAGGTGGTGGAAGAAGCTAGTGGTTGGCGTTGGGGTGCACAGCGCCTCAGCGTTTTTTGTTTTTGTTTATTGTTTCTGACAAAATTAAAGATGCCACGTCGGCGGTCGGTCACTGGGCGGGGTTGGTTTCGTGATAGGATCCATGACACACTAGATCCATGAAACTGTCCATGGAAGAATCTGAACGGTCTAGTTTCATTTTGAAGTGAATTTGGACGGTCCAGATTTTTTCATATGCATCGATCCAGTTTCATGAATCGTACCGGACCTCTATTGTTCGTCTAGAGTTTTTTTTTTGGTAAGTAAATTGTTCGTCTAGAGTTCTTTTGGTTAGGATGTGGAATGATGAATTAGTCCTAATTGTGTACTGATTCAACTATTATAAAATGTCATGCCTGAGACTTAAAAAGATCGTCACCTTTTATGAGTTAGAAAAACAAATCTCTGCCGGCCGGCAATTACTTGATGTCAAAACTTGATGATATCGGTTGCCTTGTGTGTTTTTTTCATTTATAATATATAATATATAACTAGATAATTAGTTTGACTTTATCCGAGATTTTTGTAACGAACTCCGTTATATAAGTGCTGCTAGGCTATTATTAATATAATTTTTTCCATTTTGATCACACACCAAAAAAAAATATTATGGATATTTCGTTTGGATGACAGACGCAAAGGATGTTTGACGTTAATGGTTTGTAATTCGATCGGTATATCCTAATCAAAATGCTCCTTTTGCCATTGGGAACTCTTAATAAGGACACGTCAACAATCTCATTTTTTTCTAAATTTATTGATCTTTTCAGAAATGATCCTCTGTACGTAAAGTATAATTTGCATGTCGATCTTAAGATTTTGAATCTAAGTTATAATCAATAAGAGGTAAATAAAGTTTACCCGATTAAAGATAAATTATTAATGGTAAGAAATAATCTATTACCGTTAATAGATTATTTTTAAACTGGATTGTCTAAAACATTTTTGGGCGATTGAGATTGCGCGAAGCCGTGAATAAGATTCTCTCAATCAATAATACCTCACTAGTGAAGTCATCCGACGATATTTCAGATTATAACTTTTAAGTTTTGAACTCGATCCTATCGAACATTTGCCAAATAATTAAACCTCATTCTTTTAATAAATCAAGTGTTCGAACCAACTTACGGTACCTCGATTAATTTTGGAAGATCAATCTCAAAGTTCACTATCAGGGGCCACCAAATAATTACGAAGATTCTCTCAATCAATAATACCTTATTAGTGAAGTCATCCAACGATATTTCAGATTATAACTTTTAAGTTTGAACTCCTATCGAACATTTGCCAAATAATTAACCTCATTCTATTAATAAGTCAGGTGTTCGAACTAGTTTACGGTGCCTCGATTAATTTTGGAAGATCAATCTCAACGTCCACTATCAGGGGCCACCAAATAATTACGTCTGTCCCTCAAATTTTCATTGTAAATTTATTGCCTCCAATCCAATTCGGTAGTGATTTTATATGTCTTGAATCTTGATAATACACTTCTCTCTCTCTCTCTCTCTCTCTCTCTCTCTCTCTCTCTCTCTCTCTCTCCAGAGAAACCCTAGCCGTCGCTGTTTGCTTGGGGGAGGAAGCGCCTCCTCTCCCCGGGCACCTCTCTCTCTCTCTCTCTTCTTTTTTCTTATCCCCTTCCCTTGTCGGCGCTCCTCTCCTTTGTGGGCTGTCGCTCCCCCTCCCTCTTCCCTTTCCATCCACCCTACTCATTTCCCCCTGCCCCCCCCTCTTCGCTGGGTTGTTGGTGGCGATGCTGGAGAGGATATGGAGTGATGAGACTGGGCGTGGCGGCAGTATAGGGTTGTCACTATTGTCTGTGGATGTTGGGGTGTTGTGGTGGCGGTGCTGTGGTGGCTGTTTGAGTGTTTCGCCAGGTTAGGGTTTTGGTTTGGTTTTGTTTTGGTTTATGTTTTGTCCGGACTCCTGTCCGGTTTATCTCCGACTATTTAGGCTGGTTTCTGTCCGGCTATTTAAGCCGATTTTTGTCCGGATGTTGTTCCAATTCTCGTCTCGGTGGATCTTCCCACAGGGTTTTGTTCCGATCTGGTTTTCCCAGATCGGGTGACTGATTTTCACAGGTTTAATGTTATCTTTGATATGGAGCTCCGTCATCCCGAGACGTTGGTGTCTGGGTACTAGCTCCACGTTAGCCGATCCATGTTGACGGTGTGAAGAAGTGAGCATCGTGCATAGGTGCTAGACACTTGTTTCGTCTCTTAGTCTTTTCATGTATTGTGTCTCTGTATCTCTGTTTTGGGTGGAAATCTGTATTTGCCGTATGGCCTGATCTGTATTCGAGATTATTCTGTAGATGTTGTATGGCTTGATTAATGAATATGCTTTTTCCGTTGACAAAAAAAATAAAAAAATTCCAATTAGGTAACCGTAATTTTCAAAGTCTCATAATCCGTGTCATGCGGATTGCCGAATTCTAGTATGAGTCCGCCCATAATTCGCAAAATCCATTTTAATAGTAGATAGATGAACTACAACCATATCGACTTCTCCCACTCCAAGGTAGAACATGCACCGTGCTGGTTTTCATGAACAATAAATCATTCCCTAAATCCACTGTGTATTTCCTGCAATGCAGATGTGTCGATGTATTGTACATGCTAACATTTATCAAATTCGAATTTAATGAAAAAATTGGTTAAACGCAACTCCAGCCCTCTCATAATTACTCTCTTTCATTCCAAAATTTGAACTACTCCTGTACACTTAATTACATTTATTCTCATGTTGGAATGGTTAATATCTCAAGTCCTGAACCTGGTGGTACATGAAAACCACAAAGATTTCCAATAAAGAAAGAAAAAAACAAGAAGCAGCAAACGTTACAACTACTGAAGAGCAAGATAATTCCCAATCTAGGGATCATAAAGGAAAAGTCTCGGAATAAAAATTTCAAACGCAAATTTGAACATTATTGTATCTGAAATCGTCTGATACAAGTTTGTATGTGACACAGTTTTGCCTAGATCTGTGTTCCTATATACAATGCTCAATCAAGAAGCCGATCTATACAATGTCTAACAATTATCAAGAATCTAAACGATCAAGACCTATAGGATGAAAAATGGACTACTCGTACTTTTTGAACCAGCTTACATTTCATTCAAAAGTGATATAGAGGGAGATGAAGTAGTAAAAGATGAGGTGAACTTGGAAGAATATATCTGTCTTGGAAGTAAAGCTTGAGTAATTGTTTTGACTGGTCATAGAACTAGTGGTAGAGTCAGTGGCGGATCCAGGAATTATATACAGATGGGTCACCTTTCAATTATAGCCTTTGATCAAACAACAGATTGTGAAGAACATTAAGAAAAAAATAAACGGAATACTCCCTCCGTCCCAATTTAAATGCTCCCCACAGAAATTTGTGCAATTTTGAACTAAAAAAAAAACATATTTCTACATATTATTTTTTATTCAAAATTACATGAATTTTTGTATGGACTATGGAGCATTTAAATTGGGACAGAGAGAGTAATAGTTTATTACAATTAGTTGTGGAACTATGATAGAAAGCTATTTGTTGGTATTGTGGTACATCTATGACATAAGCTCTTGGTTCAACTCCTGCTTCCCCAGTTTGTACATCAATGACATAAGCTCTTGGTACATCTTTGACATAAGCTATTTGTTTCGGACCAGTTTGTTGGAAGGGGAGGGTACCTAGTATATATTTGGACAAGAATTTTTGAAGGGGAAGAGTACTTGTATTTCACTTAGAACTTGAACTTTTTTGTTGGAAGGGGAGGGTATCTAGTATATATTTGGACAAGAATTTTTGAAGGGGAAGAGTATTTGTATTTCACTTAGAACTTGAACTATTTTGACATGGTCATCAGAAACTTGTGCAATCTCCAGCAGCTGAGCCTTTCCTTCATACAAAATCAGTGTGCCACCTTTAACATCAGCTAATGTTTTGGGTGTCACCTCCATACAGTTTTCGTTCTTGTTTCGGACCAAATATGATTTAAGATTTTCAGATCAAACAACAGCACCCAAGTTATCTGAGTTCGCAACGAAGACGTATTCCTTTCCCTATGATAATAAGGTGTCAAGCTTTGAAAATCTTAAATCACAGGGAAAGGAATAGTGGAAAGCTTGACACCTTATTATCACAGGAAAGGAATACGTCTTCGTTGCGAACTCAGATAACTTGGGTGCTGTTGTTGATTTGAAAATCTTAAATCATTTGGTCCGAAACAAGAACGAGTACTGTATGGAGGTGACACCCAAAACATTAGCTGATTTCATATGAAGGAAAGGCTCAGCTGCTGGAGATTGCACAAGTTCCTGATGACCATGTCAAAAAAGTTCAAGTTCTAAGTGAAATACAAGTACTCTTCCCCTTCAAAAATTCTTGTCCAAATATATACTAGATACCTTCCCCTCCCAACAGTTCTGCATCCCATGAGCTATGTTACAGTACCAAACAGCAGTAACATCTGATATAATAGAATCGACATCAATACCCGCATGAGTAGTTTTGATCCGGTCCCAAGGGTTCCCCACGTATCAAACTCAACAGCAACAAAGCGGCTGGTGGGTGTTGCCGAATATGGAGTGTCAATTGGGAGGCCCATTGCACCACCAGCCATGGAATTCCACTCATCTGGAGCGAGAAAGAAGGTGAAACCATCGGCGAATTTGAGACCCTCTTGCGAATCAATCACAAAAACGAAATGGTATTGAAATCTGCTAACTTCTGAGTGGATTTATCCCAGAGGTGAAGAGGTTCGATGTAAGTTGCTCTACCGACGTGTAGCCCCCCATTGACGTTCCGCTCGGTGGAGGTGATTTGGAGGCCTTAGCTTGGGTTGAGATATGGGCTTCTGAGATTGGTGTTAGGATTATGTTGACCTTTTGATCTGGATCGTTAAAGTTTGCCAGGTTGAAGGTTAGCGAACTTGTTTGAGGAAATAGAATGCAGAAGAACATGGAGAGAGAATATAGCAGGATTTGGAAGTTGAAGATAGCCATGGCTGTGGGGAGAAATAATTGGGATCGAGTTTGTGTGTTTTGGATTAGTTTTTGGCGTTTATATAACCGAAGAATTACTTACCCAAAGAAATAAAGAATTCGTCCAGCAGCTTGTCCACGTACCACAAAACCAACCCACGCCCTGCCACCGATCGCTGATGTTGCGGTGGGATCCACTCTTTTACTTCTAAAAAAACAAAGGAAATTGATTTTCGCACTCCACTTTTGTACGCAAGCACTCGACTTTTAATTGATACAAAGTGGAGCGCCTTGGTACAAAAGTGGAGCGCAAAAATCAAAACCCAAAAACAAAACGCCATGGGATAAATTCCCCGAAGTTCGAAGAGAGAGAGAGTAGGACCCAGTGCACGACCAGAGGCGACCCATCACCACCGGCGACCACCACCACCACCACTGCCACTGTGTCCCCAAACACCATCTGAATCGTTGTCGACGTCACCGGCGCCGGATCGAACACGCACAAGTCCCTCTAGCTCCAGCGGCAAGTACAGATTCAAATCACACAACCCCACCAGCCCATTTGCCTCGCTCGACGTCACGCTAATCAAGTACGCCACCTTGGCCCTTGCGCACAGCCAGAGCCTCAACATCTCACTATTCCCACTCTTGCTGAACATCAAGAGAATATCATTATTCGGTAGTGATTAAATTATTTACACTATTGGTGTATATATTTGTTTCGTCTAAATTAATTATATTGCACCATGTTGTCATGTTCTACTAATTGGGACCACTGTTTTGACGATGTAGCGTAATATAATTGATTTGAAAAAAACAAATGTTTACGTCGGTGTATATAATTTATTTTCTATTCAATGTAGCTGTGGAGGCCGTCGAGTGGGGAGAGGAAGGACAAGCGGATGGAGAGGGAGGCTTAGGATTGGGAGATCTTGTGGGCAACAAAGCGGAACTTGGCGATGTCAGAGAAGAAGATGGTGCCGGGGGAGTTGATCGAGTAGGGTTTAGGGGAGGGAGAGTGATGTAGGACAAGATTGGAGGATTTTTGTATTTTATTTTTATTATTTTAGAATAAGATTTTGACTAGGAATATTTTCATTTAGGTTAGAATTATTATCTTTCCATATTCGGTTTGATTTTGATTTCCACCTTTATTAGGATTTTTGGTCTACAAGAATTAGGATTTTATTTTAATTAATTAGGAAATATCTTTTATTTAATGCCGCTTATTTTGGCATGATTTATTATTTCTTTTTCAGTAGGATTTCTAGGGTTATGGTCTTATAAAATGGGCTGTAACCTATTCAATTATTCAACTTTTCATTAATAAAATCTCTGAGTTTATCTCTTTTTCTTGTGGATTCAAGAACTGCTCGTGGCTACGAGTACCTATCATTCGTTTGATTAGTACGCAACTAGTCTCTCGTGAATTCCGCTGCGTCAAGTGGTATCAAAGCCACACTTTTTCCTGGTTCGATGGCATTCGTCCGTGGAAGATACACAAACCCTATTGACGATGATCGTAGGGAAGGATTTAACAGGACTCGCGCCAAGGGATTTGCCCATGGTCAATCTGTTAATCACAAAGTTGATAGGAACCGCGTTAAGAGATTTGCCCGCAACCAAACCTATTAACTAAAATGTCTTCGGAGGATATTCTTATCATCAACTTGATAATGAGGATGAATTTCAAGACGAATTATTTAAGGATTATTATGGATATCAGTCGAAGAAGCGGCATTCAAGGTTTAAAGGGTTTTATCGCATAGATGACGACTTTTCAACTTTTCAGGAAGAGTCAATAATTTCTAGTTTTCATGGGTATTGCCATCATGAGAATTTTATTTATTGGTTTCGCAGAGTTGATAAATTTTTTGAGTTCTACACGGTTATTCCTGAAGAGAAGGAGGTCAAATATGCGGCTCATAAATTATATGGCTATGTTTCTACATGGTGGGAACGATTGCAGTCCAATAGATTGCGACAGTATAAACAACCCATTAGAACATGGCCCAGGATGAGACGATTGATAAGTGATAGATTTCTTCAATCAAATCGTGGACAGGAGTTGTATCAAGAATACCGGAGAAAACTTAAGTCAAAACAAATGTTCCGAGATAATTTTGATGTGCAATATAGCCATGTTACTGCTGATACAAATTATTCAAGAAACATGCCAATGAGTTTGACTCAGTTAAGCTTCGGAAGTCAAAAAAAGAATCAAGTTCCTTCAAGTTCCAGTCAATCGTTTCACAATTATTATGACGGATATGAGGTCGCAGAAGAAGAAGGAGATCGGGTTGAATTCAGTGACAAAGATGAAGTTGGAGATGAAGAAGAAATTGGCAGCGCAGAGGATTGTTTGAGTGTCCCTACAGTCGAACAACAGTTTGATCTAGATAGAGGTGCAACCAATGAGGTAATTGTACGCGAGGATGAAAATATCTCAATATCGTACCAAGTACAAGAATTGAAGGGAGAGGAAAGTCATGAATTGGTGCATATAATTTCTCAGCACGTTAATACCATCAGCAATATTGAGCTTTGTGAACCACATGGAGGTATTACTTGTCCTAGTGATGAAGATAATACCAATGCTCTTCATGCGACATCATGTATACTTGATCTACCAACCAATTTTAAAATGGATCAAAGTCAAGAGAAACTGCAATTTCAGAATGAAGTTCAAATTGTTGATTTTCTTGGGTTGGAGCAGTTTGAGTTTTCACTCAATTCTCGTACCGTGGATATTGTCATTCAATTGAATTGCGCAAAAAAATCACCTTGGCGAGTGTACTTCTTTCTAAATTATTTTTGGAAGACAAGCGAGAGGTTGAAGTATTCCAAATATTTATTTCTTTGGAATGGCAGATGGCAAATTTCTAATGAGAACTCGAGGGCGAGTTCTTTTGAAGAAAAGGAGACTGATGTAGGACAAGATTGGAGGATTTTTGTATTTTATTTTTATTATTTTAGAATAAGATTTTGACTAGGAATATTTTCATTTAGGTTAGAATTATTATCTTTCCATATTCGGTTTGATTTTGATTTCCACCTTTATTAGGATTTTTGGTCTACAAGAATTAGGATTTTATTTTAATTAATTAGGAAATAACTTTTATTTAATGCCGCTTATTTTGGCATGATTTATTATTTCTTTTTCAGTAGGATTTCTAGGGTTATGGTCTTATAAAATGGGCTGTAACCTATTCAATTATTCAACTTTTCATTAATAAAATCTCTGAGTTTATCTCTTTTTCTTGTGGATTCAAGAACTGCTCGTGGCTACGAGTACCTATCATTCGTTTGATTAGTACGCAACTAGTCTCTCGTGAATTCCGCTGCGTCAGAGAGGTGGGGGGACAAGTGGTTGGCGTTGGGGTGCACAGCACGAGCCTCAACATTTTTTGTTTTTGCTGACAAAATTAAAGATGGGTCCTACGGTCACATCAGCGCACGGTCGGTGGCTGGGCGGGGGTTGGTTTCGTGATATGTAGACTTCTTGTTCGTCCAGAATCAGAAAGTCTACGGCCACCGAACGGAAAATGCGGTGGCCGGCCACCGCACGCCGTTTCGGGTCCACTCCGGGCTCCGTATGGATAATCCGAGCCGTTCAATAATTTTAAAAAAAAAAACCGAGTGGGTACGTGAAAAATCAGCTTGATCCGATATGTGTAGGTGCTCGGATCAAGCTTTTCATCTTTGAAAAATCGGAAAACCAATCTTTCCATTTTTTCCGATTTTCCAAATATTAGAAGTTTGATCCGAGCACCTACACAAATCGGATCAAGCTGATTTTTCACGTACCCACTCGGTTTTTTTTTTTAAAATTATTGAACGGCTCGGATCATCCGTACGGAGCCCGGAGTGGGCCCGAAACGGCGTGCGGTGGGCGGCCACCGCATTTTCCGTTCGGTGGCCGTAGTCTTTCTCGTCCAGAATTCTTTTGGTTAGGATGTGGAATGATGTATTAGTCGTAGTACACTGATTCAAATATGTTAACTGGGAGAAAGTGCGGAGAATTCTAGTATTACTAGATATTACGTACGTAGATTTTCAACGATATCCGCATCACCTTTTATAAGTTAGAAAAACAAATCTCAGCCGGCAGGCAAACTTGATGACATTGGCTGCCTTGAGTTTTTCTCATTTATTAGTTTGGTTTTGTCCAAAATTTTTATAATAAACTCTGTTATGTTAGTGTCGCCAGGCTATTATTAATATAATCTTCTCCATTTTGAAAAAAAATTAAAATTATAGATATTTTGTTTCTATGACAAACGCAAAGGATGTTTGTCGTTAACGGTTTGTAACTCAATCTTTGGATGACGTATCCCTTGATATTGCTAAATATAGAAGAACATATATATATGGAAAAAATTCAAAAAAACCCCTGAACTTTGAACTCAATGTCAAATAGGCACCTGAACTTAAATAAACTTCAATTGAACACCTGAACTTTCACTACATTATCAATTTACCCCCTGCCGTCTCAATCCTTGACTTGTCGTTAACGGCACAGTTAAAAAAAAAACTTACCACCAGTTTGCAATCCTATGAAGCAGAAACGTGATTATGAGAGCCTTAGAGACAAAATTTGATTATGTCTCTTTAGAATAATATGATCAGAATAATAAGATCTTCACACCCGTTCAAACGGATTAAAAATTGGAGCACTTAATTTTTTAACCATATTTTTTAATATATAAACGGTCTCAAAAAATTAAGTGCTCAAATTTTTAATCTGTTTGAACGGGTGTGAAGATCTTATTATTCTGATCATATTATTTTAAAGAGACATAATCAAATTTTGTCTCTAATGCTCTCATAATCACGTTTCTGCTCCATAGGATTGCAAACAGGTGGTATGAATTTTTTATTTAACCAAAACGTTGCCAGCGTGGGTAGGGGCTGATGTGCCTTTGGGGCAGTAGAGCCCCGGGTCCGGGTAATAAGTGGAGAGAGATAGAGAGAGAAATGTTGGAAGTAGGGGAATTTTTTTTAAAATTCTTTTTGAAAATTTGAGCACTTATTTTTTTTAGACCGTTTATATATTAAAAAATATGGTTAAAAAATTAAATGCTCCAATTTTTAATCCGTTTGAACGGGTGTGAAGATCTTATTATTCTGATCATATTGTTCTAAAGAGACATAATCAAATTTTGTCTCTAAGGCTCTCATAATCACGTTTCTGCTTCATAGGATTGCAAACGGGTGGTAAGTTTTTTTTTTTTAACTGTGCCGTTAACGGATTGAGACGGCAGGGGGTAAATTGATAACGGAGTGAAAATTCAGGTGTTCAATTGAAATTTATTTAAGTTCAGGTGCCTATTTGACATTAAGTTCAAAGTTCAGGGGTTTTTTTGAATTTTTCCCTATATATATATATATATATATATATATATATATATCGGGGCGGTTCCGGGACCCTTAAAAAAACCCTCCGCCGGCAAGGAAAAAGCCAAACTTTGGCAAAGTCTTGTCGCCTATGTTAAAGCATCCAACTCTAAACCAATTGGCAAAGAGTGGAGAGGCTGCCCAAGCTCATATACTAGTTTTGGAGGAGATATATAACCGATGTGGGACAAATCCCAATACTCCCCCACACGTGCGACCCCCGACTCGCACGTGGAGAGGTAAACAAAGGATCCGAAACACACGGATCACAATGAAAGAAAGTGCAACTATGGCACGAACAAAGGGGAAAAGCTTCTGAAACTCTAGCTCTGATACCATGTTAAGGAAATGAATCCCACATTGATTGGGAGTGGAATGGGTGATCACTTAATAACATCTGGGACCTCTCCACTCATTGCCAATTAATTTTGAGATGGATATAAAGTTTCCACATGGTATCAGAGCGGGGCCCGTTCCACCTCACATTTTATAAAATTCACAATCCACACCCCGCGATGACAGACCAGCGAAAAGGTTGCACGATGATAGGACCCAAAAAGTAGCCACACGTGACAGACCTCAAATGCGGCTGCACGTGAGGGGGATGTTAAGGAAATGAATCCCACATTGATTGGGAGTAGAATGGGTGATTACTTAATAACATCTGGGACCTCTTCACTCATTGCCAATTGAATTTGAGATGGATATAAAGTTTCCACAGCCTAAGAAAATGTTACATGTTTCCTTTGGATGACACCAAGAATGTACCTATTGTGAATGGTTTGTACCTACGGGAATCTACTCGCACTACTAGAAAAAGTGTTAAAGATCTCAGTTTTTTAGTGTGACCTTTCACTTTTAACCTCAGTTTCAAAACCGTGGTCTATCAAGGTGTAACCAAAAGTCCATATCTTTTAACCACAGTTTAGAACCGTGATTAAAACTCATTAAAACCGTGATCTTTAACTTTTTTCCATCTCAGTTTTTTCCTAAAATCGTGATTTTTAACTTTTTTCCATCTCAGTTTTTTCCTAAAACCGTGATCTTTATCATTTTATCATCTCAGTTTTACCTAAACCGTGGTTATTGCAGAAAAAAGAGACCACACTTCTACATAAAACCGAGATTATTTTTTCCCATATACAGTCTCACTTCTACATAAGAGGTACTTTCTCGTATAGATTTTTTTCATGAATTAGATAACACCCAACGTCTACAATTAAATTATGACGACACAAGTAAATCAAAAATATATATTAGCTGACAAATTGATCGTACATTTTGAATTAGGAACATTTGGTACATCCACAACCTAACAAAGTAGAAACTATACAATGAAAACTGAAAAATAACTACCCTAAGAAGTAATCTAATCCCGGTGACACGTCCATGTGCGCAATTGCTCCAAACGATCCTTACAACTAGCTCCCTTCAAAAGGGCATCTACTGCATTTGCCTGAATAATAACAAACAATAAAAAAGGGATCAATGAACTTCCAAGTCTATGTTCCGACGAGGACTAAAAGAAAGTTATCAACATATAACAAGACAGAATATGAAAGAATCTATTATCTTTTTTTTTTGGTCAAACGGAATTTCTGAAAGAATCTATGATCATGCTTAGCTTAGAATAGATAACAGGTTTAGTAACATCCAACTTCTAAAATCATACGCAATCTCAATTGTCCCTCTCAATAAATATGATCCAAACGTCCTTAAGGTATTATCACAACGAATGCTTTCTACAAGGGACAAAACAAAAATTGTGGCATGAAATCCAAAACCTGGAGTAGACCTTCATTTTGTCCTCCACCAATATAAGCAATCTTCAGTTTGTGATGGTCACCTCATCTTCGAATTCAAGAAGCAAGAACGAGCTAATATCTGCTACGACAAAATCTGTTGCTGAAAGTCACTCTTAATTGCAGTTTACCAACATCTTGAATACAAGAAAGAACATTGCACGATGAAGTATGTCTAATAATTTTCCATAACAATTAGCATTGGAACTTTTACCTTGAGCGTGTATGACCCATATTCTTATCTAAAGATACCTTAGTATCTCTGCTGCTTGTTGTCTTCAAGACCTGCAATGCACCAGCATCCACACCAAGACAGTAAGCATGCCTTGTAAAAACAAGCTACTCACTTAAAAGTAGAGCACAAGAATACAAGTGAAAGATGTCGTTCAAAAAAAAAGGTAGCAAAAAGCATACAGTATTTGGATTCAAAGGAGGATTCCAGAGAACAAAGAGCTTTCGACCAGAAGGGCTACCATCATTCTGAATCAACTCCATTGTTGGTAGATTAGCAAGTTCCTAATGTAGGAGAACATATGTTTGGAATGAACCATGTAGTGTTAATGAATCTCATAAAAAACTAAAGTTACCAAGTGGGAGAGAGACTGAAGCAGTTTAATAAGGTACAAAATAAGGAGAATAACAACTCACCATAGCATGTTCACGAGGGTTTCCAGAAGTTACAGTACAAAATACAAAAGAAGGGTCACTACCATACACTGCATGAGTAAGGAAGTTCAGAAGATAAGCTCCGCATTACAGAGATAAGGAAAAATGAATTATAAGAAAATCGCGCATCGTTTGCACACCATACAGGGAAAAAGTACCATGGGAACAAAGCCGACGAAGTCTCCTCAATATCAGAGCGGTATGATATCCAAACGCACCTTTATATGCATGGGCTTCATTAATGACAACAAACCTGATTAATAAAAAGATTTTTCAGATATAAGGCTTGTGCCGATTAACAAATATAAGGCTTGTCTTAAAAATCAGTTCCGTAGAACATTTTTCAGATATGAAAATGAAAACAATCAGTCTCCTGTGAGATCATTTCCTGCATATGGATTACATATCCGTTGGATTACCCATCTTGCATAACATAGAAAATGCAATACATTGATTGGTAGCACCATGCTCTACTGCGACCTTGTTTGCCAAAAGGTCCGGTATTCGTTGGCTTTCAAGAATAGTCCTTATTCTTCTCAAAGTCCAAGAGAAGAAAACATATATGTCAAAAGGAAGCATGTATTTGGACTCTACAGCAGCACATCCTCACCTTCGTCTCTGTCAATTGACTCAGTCCTATAGGACAGAATGCAAAAAAATACAAAACAAGTGCCCTAAAAGACTCATGTCGCACACTGACCATAATACAAGAAAACTACCACAAGATATAGTTTGTTTATATGTTTGATATACCCATAACAGAAGTTGACTAGGGTATCTTGACATCAACTCCAGCTATTTAAGCCATTATAAGTGTATCAAGAAAATGTGCACCACCGAGTGTTAGCCAGCCTCCACATATCATTGGACAATGAGAAAATAAAAATAGACTGTATTAATTAAAAAGTCAATCTCGATTACAAATTTGGCAAAAGCACGATGATATTTGTAAATTCTTCATTGAATAATCCATTTTACAACCAATTGTATACGTAATGAACACACCTATATATCATCTTTCGCCATACCTGATCTAGGATGTATCTAATTCGACCAGATCTAGCAAAACAGCAACATATAAAAGAAAGAAAAAAAAAATGTAAATCGAAGATTTTGAGAATAAATCTGATACCTTAGGGACCTGAGGCACGACGTCCCAGCCCAAACGTTGCCTCTTTCGCGGGCGACGGTGACTGGTGAGTGAGTCGGTGAGCTGAGGTGATGAGAGAGTCGGAGAGAGAGAGAGAGAGAGAGACGTTGAGAGACTGCGACTGTGCTTTACCTGAGATTCGAACGATTCTCCTCCTGCTGCTCAACTAGCTCGGTCTCAGAGAGACAGAGAGACAGACGTTGAGAACGGAGAGTTGGAGAGACAGAGAGAAAGAGACGTTGAACAGTTAACAGAGAGTCGCCGACGTTGAGAGAGTGAGATCAGATGACTGCTAGGGCAGATCTCATTGCCTTTATATGATCTGTGTGATCATGTGCGTATGAGACACCATAATCCATATGCACCAACTTATCGAAAATTCTCGTAAAATCCTGTAATGCATCACTCAAAGGCCGCCCGAGCTGTTTTTTGAAAATCGGAACCGTCTATCTTTTATGTGGGAGTGATTATATACTTCGTGCAATAAAATAAAGTAAATTGGTTATTGTTATATACTTGATCGCACTTAACAAAAAATATCATATTAATGAATTTACGTCCCGATGAAAGGGCTTCCAAAACCCGATAGACCCGAAAATTTGCGAGAGTGATTAAAACACCAAGAACAACAAGATGAATGGTATGGATCGTCATAGTTGTGTTGCAATCGTGTGGCTAGCGTACATTGTACTATAGCGGGATATATTGGTTTAGAACCAGATAAGTTGGATGTATAAATTTGAAAGGTAGCTACAGACTCATTTTTTCGAATGTTCGATCTAAACCGTTACGATTTAAGATCTTATCAAATTTATCATTCTCCCCTAAAATGGTGATAATCGGATGTTGGAAACCACGTGATCGGAACACATTCGGTGCTTCCAAAGGCGTTAAAATCCTATAATGAATCACTCGAGGGCCGCCCGAGCTATTTTTTGAAAATCAGAACCGTCAACCTTTTATGTGGGAGTGATTATACCATTCATGCAAAAAATGAAGTAAATTGGTTATCGTTATATACATGATCACACATAACTAAAAAATTTATATTATTGAATCTACGTCCTGATGAAAGGGCTTCCAAAACCCGATAGACCCGGAAATTTGCGAGTGATTAAAACACCAAGAACAACAAAATGAACGGTATGGATCGTCATAGTTGTGTCGCAATTGTGTGGCTACCGTACAAGAGGCCCGTTTTTATACAATAGAATTATTAATATATATTACTTGTTCCAATTATAAGCACTAAAAGATTGTTGGCCTTGGTGGTTTGAGATGTGTGTCAAGTCCTCAAGAACTTGGGTTCGATCCCCATAGGAATTATTTTTTTAAAATCAATTTTTTTCTTATTTATTATTAGTTGAACATTAGGACCGTGCGTGGTTGCTTTGATTCAATAAGCAACAGTCAGAAATAGTATATATATATTTACTATCCTAAAATATTCTAGATTCTTGCAAGCTGTAAGTTGTTGGTACTGGTCGCGTGAAAAGCACGAGCGTATGAGTTCGAGTCTTGGGCATGGCATACCATTTTTCAATGGTTATGTTATTAATTACAGTTACAATCACAGTTTTTTGAAATGAGATCTTTAAGTAAACAATCACAGTTTTATCAAACGAGATCTAAAATATTTAAGTAACAATCTCAGTTTTTCTAAAACGAGATATATTCTTTTACATACAATCTCAGTTTTTCGAAAACGAGATATATTCTTTAAGTTACAATCTCACTTTTTAGATTATTGAGATCAAAAAAAAAATTCATCTCAGTTTTTTTGTATAACTGAGGTTAAAACTATAGTCCATAATATTTTATTACGCTTTTACGAAAAGTGAGATCTTATTAATTTTTAGACCGTGATCTTTATGTTATTTTGTAGTAGTGTCGGCTCTCTCTCTCTCTAGAACAGAGAAACTCTTTTCCCTCTAGAGTTTTATGCAATTAATCCACCGCCGCCGCTGGGGGAGATGCTCCTCCTTCTCTCCTCCCCCGGGCCCTCTCTTCCTCTCTCTTCCCTCTCTACCTTTCCCTCTTCCTCTCAGATCGCCCCCTTTCCCTTTTGTTAGCTCCAAAAAGCCGCGCTCCCTTTTGGTTGGCAATTCCATTTGACAAATCACACATTTACTTGTATCCCATTTTAATGTTGTATTTTTATTTTATTATTTTCTAAGATAGTGAGTTTGTATAGGCATAGAGTAGAAGGAGTCATTTTTAATGTAATTAAGAGTGAGTGAATCGATTAACCAAAAAGCGACGTCTTCAGCGGAATTCATAGGAGAGCAAGTTGGAATATACCGATTGATCAGTTTATTAAGCTGACTTCAATCAGACCCTTCTGTTTAGTTGAAACGTTAAATGGGGCTGGATTGATTGGTCCGTTCGTCAATCGGGTTATCGATCGGTTTACAAGTATTATATATAGACACTAGTGCTTGCCCGTGCCTACGGCACTACGCATCCCGGTAGTACCGTAGACATGGGCATTTTTGTAATATATTTTTATTTTTTTATGCCAATACCAAAAGCCGAGCAGTGGGTAAAAAGAATTAATCGATGGCATTTTTGTAATATATTTGTGAGAGTGTGGGTGTTTTTTTTAAGAGAGTTGGAGAGCACACATCAACCCTTAGATCAAATGAATCTCAGCCCTTGGATCAACTTGTCTTGTGTGGTTCCCACACCCTTCTGAATTATTAGGTAGATATTATATTCATGTCTAGGGTTGAGAGCGGCCGCAACTAAACAGAGAGACGTGTACCTTTTTGAACAACAAAGAGAAATTAACTCTAGAGTTATTGAGTTTGAATCTCGAAGCACAATCAAGATCCATGAGTCTTTGATCCTTTAATTTAGAGGTGGCAATCTCAATCCATATTTTTCTAACCCGTTCAATCCGCCCATTTATAACCCAACCCAATCCGCTCATATTACATAATGGGTTGATATGGGTTTAGATGGGTTTGAATTGAAAAATCCATTCTGCACAAGAGTTGGTTTACTCCTGAAAAATCCCGTAACTGTTTTCCGGAAATTTGTTCACAACCTCTTACCCCACCTTGAATTGTGGGCATTGTACATCAGTACATGTCAGCCCCACACACACACACTCTCTCTCTCTCACATGTCAGCGACACTCTCTCTCTCTCTCTCAATTGATTTGGAAACAGAACCACAAGCAAGTTAATTAGGTGAATAATTGGACAGAGTTTTAAACACAAAATTTGACCCAAATACAGTAATGTTTGGAGTTGTTTAATTTGTTTTTAATTAAGAAATTCTTATTGAAAAATCAACTCACTCGGATATCGATAAGGACTTGATTAATTGGTTCAGTTTTTTTGTCTTATCGAGAAGAATCGAAAAAGTGAAAAAAAAAATTGATCGAAACTCATAATTTTTTTTTGGCTTTATTCAAAAAATTATGAGTTTCGATCATTATTTTTTACTTTTCCGATTCCTCCCGACGAGACGAATCAATCAGTCACAACAATTTGATGCAAAACAAACAAATTAAAAAAAATGTAATAGAAACGAGAAAAAAGTCACTTAACTTGGGGCCCGGGTCCTTTTTAATCCAAACGTACAGGTGAATCTTTTGAAATCTACTACTATTCTTTAGTAAGACTAATTAACTGAAACTAACCAATGAGTATATAATTTTTACGAATTTTGACATTTTCAAGCCAATTCGGCCTTCGACTCGGCTCATTGCTATTTGTTATCTGTGTTGCTTTTTGAAGCATTCACAAAGTGGACTCATATTCAACCCATACGGGGGGAAGAACAGACGAGAAGGACAGGGAAAAAGAAGGAAAGGAAAAAAAGAAATTTTTTAAAAAAAAAGTAGGAAAAAACGGGTCGGGTGGGTTTGGGTTTGACCTGACCCATATTCGACCCGACCCGTTTTAACCCATTTACTATTTGACCCATATCTGACCCGCCCATATTTGACCCGTGACCCGTTTCAACCCGCTCAAACCCGACCCAACCCGCCCATTTGCCACCTCTACTTCAATTACAAGCTTCGAGAGGTTTCTACATTATTCATCTATCAACTATGAGTTGCTTCCGGTGGATTTTTGGAAGAAGTTTTGGAAGGCTTGAGGATTCAAGGCGGCGGCAATCAAGCACTGGGTGTGGTGAACGAGGATTCGGCAAGTAGGTTTTAGGGCGATTGTGAGGATTCAAATCATAGGGTAAGACTGCTTGTAACTACGCAATGAGTTTTTTTAGTGTTTGATTCCTTCCCGTGGTTTTTTCCCGTTTAGGGTTTTACATGTATATCTGGTGTTCATCGTTATTCTTCGTTTCTATTATTGCTTGATTATTCGGTTGGTAGCAAAATAGAATTTTCACCTTTATTTTTCTCTCTGCCTCGTTTCCTCCGCCCTCCCTGGTGTGGGAGGGTGTGGCGGTTCTTTCCGCCTCCGATTGGAGGGTCCTTGGTCCCTCCGGGAGCCTAGCGGTACGTTGGGTGGTTCGTTTGTGCTTCGGAGTTGCAGGGGTGGTGGTGGTGGCAATCTGGAGGCTGTTAGTTATGGTGGTGGGTGGTGTTGGGGGTGTTCTATAGGCTGTTTTTAACCTTGGTTTTACAGGTTATTTTTCAGAAAATGATTGGCAAAGGTGGCAGTCTGATTGGTTCGGTCTCCTGCTGGTGGTGGCGAGGTGGTTGTTGTCCCCATGAATGGGCTGCTCTTGGCTGTCTTTTGTTGGCTACCACAGCCCCGGGTAGATCGGGGCGGCCCGAAAAATATTGTTTTGATTTGAAAAATTGAAGAATCGCCACCCGGGTTTGAGGTTTGCCACCCGAGAAACCGTTTTGATTGAAAATGATTATTTGAATTGAAAACCAGAGATTTGTTTGAGGGTTCGGAAGCCATGTTACGAGGGGGGAAGGGTTTTACGGCACCCCCTCACCCGATTCAAAATCGGTCTCTACTAAACGTTTGCGGGATTTTTCAAAAGTATTTTGTTTCATTAAGCAGCTAGCAAGTATTCACAAGTATAGCAAGCCTGTGCTGGTGTACAATGTATACTGATGAAATAATGCAAGATGTAGAATGATGCATGAAAAATGGAGTTCTGTTACTGAGATCACTCCCGGGCGCTCGGGACTGCACTCCTGAGCGCTCAGGAGTTCTGCTACCTCATCCTGTAAATTCTAGCTAAACAGACGTACTGCAATGCTTGAAATATAAGAAATATTAATGCTATGAACTAACGCTCGGCAAATAATTTAGACAACCATGAACTGGTCTCGGCTATCCAAACCTTGCTTCATTGCATTTGAATTTAAAAACTGAACAAGCTCTGGAAATACTAGAGTGTTTTCTAAAAAAAGAACTTTCAAGAAAATTAAATGTGGTTTCATCATTCTGTTATTTTCATCCTGTTTTCTGAAAACGAAAGGTCACTGAAAACAGTTGGAAATTTGAATTATTAACTACAAAATTTAGAAATTATAGGCATTGGATCCATGAAAACCCTCATTTTCCTTGAATGCTCGACAGAAAAATACGAAACATGAACAAAACTACTCCTGAGCGCTCAGGAGCAGTCATGAGCGCTCAGGAGTGCTGTAAAGCCTATTTGAAAAACTTTATTTGCAGCTCTTTTGCCCTTGTTTTCATACTAAGGCCATTCAATCACACACTTAGTATGGAAGACTGGTGCGGGCTGAATGACCCCCCTCAGAAGGATGATAGCCTTTTTAGTTAAAAAGATAGGGGGATTCGACCTTTTCCAATGGAACCACACTTCTTGGATGGACTTTGAAGATGGAAGAGAGTGAGAAAATTCCAAAAACCTGGACTGAGTATGAATCCTGGGCTTACTGAATTTTTCTTGAAGTGTTTGAAATTGTTATGATTTTTGACAAGGCTTGAAAAGATGATCTTTCTTGCAAAGTGAAGTTTTTCTTTTGAACATGAGAGAATTAGGGTATGAAATTTCGTGGTGCCAAAATGCAGCATTGATGCTGCTATTTATAGGCCAAGAGAAATGAACTTTGAATTTTGAAATTTAAATGAAAAATAAAATAAAATATTTTTGGGGGGCAAAATAACATAATCATTTAGCCTTGTTCTCTTTACAATTCAAAAAGTATTTTTCAAAAAATTCTCCCTAGATTCTCCCTAGATTCCCCCTACTTTCAACATTTCTCTCTATCTCTTCCACTTATTACCCCTACTATTTTTCGAAAAAAAATTCAAACACCAATCCAAACATAGCAAGACCGAATATGCTGAAGAAACATTGCCATGTGCCGCTGAAAAAGGTGAAAATTAAAGTTTCCATGGAAAATTCTGTTGACCTGAGTGCTCTGGAATGTCACTTCGGAGCGCTAAAAAATGAGCAAAATCTGGATTTTTGCAAAAAGGTCCTGAGCGCTTAGGACTGTTTTTATTAAGTTGATTTTGATTTTTGAAAGTCCAAGGAGTATAGTCCCATCACAACCGAGGCTTGAGTTAATCCGAATTCATCATTGGGAGGGGCCACAGAGCCACAAATTAAGGAGTTTCAAGAGGTTCAAATTGGGGTGTCTACATCTTGGTGTGCCGAATTCTGGCCGGCAGCCTTTCCAAGATCTCATGCGGGCAAGGGGCTGGCAGTTTGTCGCTTTAGGTTTGTGATGCTACTGCTCTTGAAGATCGTGAAGATGGAGGGGACTGTCTGGGTTTGTTTTGCTATTGATGGCAGTGGTTTGGCCCTTAGGCCTTGTCTGCTCCGGCCTTCACTGTCGTAGGCTGGTATCCGCCGCCGGTCTCTACATCTGGGAGAGACCGGCTCGGCTTAAAGGCGAGGCTGGGCTCCGGTGGTTTGTACGGCAGTGGCTGCCGGTGTAGTTAGGGTTTGGGAAAATGACGACCAAGGACGTGTTTTGATAATTAATATCTGCTAAGGACATTTTCAGTATTAACAAATGTTCTTAATTTGTCCTTGGCGGCTATTAATTATCAAAACACATCCTGGGCCGTCATTTTCCCTTAGGGTTTTGTGGTTTGGTTTGGGTGGGCCGGTCCAGGCTTGGGCCGGATTTCGGTATTGGACTTTCTTTGTTTAATTTGGGTGTTGGGCTGAACTTTATTGTATTATCTACTGTGGGCCTTGGTAGACCTTTGGGTATTCTGGGCTTTGCTCTTATGGTGTATTGTCCAACTATTTGTTGGATCCCCTTCCCCTTTTTCCGTTTTTAATAAAATTCATCTTTTGCCGATAAAAAAAAAATGGTTTGTACCTACTTTGTTTTTCGATTTTGTAAGGAAATTATGTGGCACAATGCAAGGTTTTTGTTTTTTGTTTTTTTTTGTTTAGGTACGATCCTTGATTCCCCACGGGAAGAGACAACCGCCACACACATACCAGAGTGCAGGTATCGTATCACGCCACCTCCGTGAGGAAGTATTGCCCGTCACACCACGCCATTGTTTATAGGAAATCTCACCGCACCTGTATGGGGATCGAAGCTAAAATCTCACCATGACGCAAATAACCCTTGACCCTAAGAATTTCGTCCAAAGACCAAAATGTCCAAAACTACCGACCTCAGTTTGAAATTTCAAAAGAGCATGCAGACTGTCCAACTCGTTTGTCCAAAACCTAAAATAAAATCCAACATGTCACAGATAAAACCCGTTGCTCGGACCATCCATTGACATTATTTGGCTACATTCAACATTTCCCAACTTCGTGTTCAAAAGAAATTTAAGGTTGTACAAAAAAAAAAAAAACCAACTTACACAAAGTAAATTAATAAATGAGATACGACAGGAAATCACTAAACTAAACTCAATACCTCACTCAAGTTGTGTTTAGATCAAGGACTTGTCAGAAATTTAAGGCAGAGAAGTTTTCATATTTATAGCTTCATATTACTATCTCAGTACCTTATCTTTTTAAGTTCATTTCATTCAAAAAAAATTACTCTACAAGTTCATGATCCAAACACAATTTTCAGTTCAAATTCCTGTGAAATTTTCTAAATTAAAAATTGGGTGATTTTTATCAAGAAACTAATGAGATTTTTGATTAATTGAGCTTATTTTTTGTAGGGAGAGTTAAAGTATTACATATATGTTATAAGAGATGAACCCTTCTGATCATCGAAATATAAGACCGGAAACATGGTGGGTATTGTTCGCATACTCTTAATTAAAGAAAGGTGAACAAAATTGAACTCCCCCTTAGTAAATGTACCAAGGCTCATTGTGTGTTACGAGTTAAAGAACAAAAAGGAAAACCCAACGACCTTTTGGCAAGGGAATTTTTTCCAAGGGAAAACAATTGCATATGGCCTCAAACTATTGCATTTGAACGTAAACTTTTGCACATGGCTGCAAACTTTTATATACTTGGCCACAAAGTTTTGCACACCTAGTCACAAACTATTGCTCATGGCCACACTTACTTGCACCTGGCTGCAAATAATTGCACTTGGCAGCCAAGTGCAAGTTGGCGGCAAAGTCCAATAATTGGCGGCCATTTGCAATAGTTTGCGGCCAAGTGTGCAAAAGTTTGCATGTTAGAAATCAGATCCATGTATTTTGAAAGGAAAGTTGAAGTCTATTCTTCAACTATTTCGTTTTCATTTACTTTATTAAGTTGTACTGTTGCAATGAATAATTTTTTCAGCAGCTGTTCTGAAAGAGCTCTAAGTGTTGAACTCCTATCGGGACATCCGCCAAATTATATCCTCATTCATTTAGTAAGTCAGGTGTCTTAGGCACGCCTCGATTAATTTTGGAAGATCATCTCAACATCCACTATCAAGGGCCACCAAATAATAACTACGTATGTCCCTCAAATTTTCATTGTAATTTTATTGCCTCCAATCCAATTAGGTGATTGCTGAATTCTAGTATGAGTCCGCCCATAATTCGCAAAATCCATTTTAATAGTAGATGAACTACAACCATATCAACTTCTCCACTCGATGGTAGACCACCATGCTCATTTTTTGACGCAGGGAAATTTACGAGATACTAGTTAGCGTACTAGTCCAAACGAAATAAACAACTTATAGCCACCAGCAAACCTTGCACACTAGAAAAAGAGAAAGAATAAGTTGAAAAACAATAAAAATAAGTTGTGGCAAAACTAAGGGTGGCAAATTGAACCCAAACCCATTAACAAACCCAGACCGATCAACTAAAAATTAAACCCAACTCAACCCATTTATTAGTTAGGTAAGAATGGGTCCAAGCCCAGCTAACCCATTATTAATTGGGTCTTAATTGAGCATCAATTGGGTCAACTTAAATGACCCAATGGGTCATGGAAGTAACCCACCAAAATTTCCCGTCACTTTACCAGATTTCAAAAGGAAAAGGGGTTGGGATCATTGATAGGCGCTGGGGTAGTTGGGATCAATTTCCCTCTCCCTCTCTCTCTCTCTCTCTCTCTCTCTCTCTCTCTTATTCAATTCTTCTGTGCGAAATTACACACGTCCAAAAATGTTTTAAACGGTCCGAATTAAAAATCAATTGTGACTGATAATAATTATTTTGACCAGTCAAAATTGAAAACACATCTCATCCATCGATTGCGCTAATGGACTGGTGAAATTGCGCTTCGTCGTGAATAAGTTTCTCTCATGGCAGTCCCGCATAGGGTTTGGATTAAAAAGCTAAGTGACTTATTTTTTTGTTCTTATTCAATTTTTTTTTTGCATTTTTTTGTTTTACGTCAAACTTTTGTGACTTATTGATTCGTTTCGACAAGAGGAATAAAAAAAGTAAAAAATTTGATCGAAACTTATATTCCCTCCGTCCCTTTTTAAGTGTCCTGCTTCATAACTCTAATTTATTAAAAAAACATCATCATTATACCTTTCACATCAATTTTTTCTTCCACTTTCCTTACTTACCCATCATCATTACACTTTTACTTACTAACTTTTCAAAATAGAATATACTTTTAGGAACAAAATAGACAATGCACCAACTTTTACCCACTAACTTTACAAAATGGACATTTATTAAGGGACAGCCCAAAATGAAATATTGGATTCAAAATAAGGGACGGAGGGAGTATAATTTTTTGAATAAAGACAAAAAAAAATCAATAAGACAAAAAAATTTACTTATTCTTGTCTTTTAAAAAAAATTTATGAGTTTCGATCATAATTTTTTACTTTTCCTATTTTTCTCGACGAGACGAATCACTAAGTCACAAAAGTTTGACGCAAAACTATCAAATATGAAAAAAAATAAAATTGAATAAAGACAAAAAAAGATATATACATCTCGCAGTGGGCTAGTTTTGATTCTGATCGAATGGAAAATTCAACTTATGAATGGAAAGTTGGCTTGTTTGTGGATTATTGCTTCGACATGATAGGAGGAATATAAAAAGTAAAAAATTATGATCGAAACCTAAATTTTTTGAATGAAGACAAAAATAAGCCAATTTTTTCATCTTAATTCAAAAAATATGAATTTCGATCGTAATTTTTTACTTTTTAGATTCTTCTCATCTTTATTCAAAAAATATGTATTTTAGCCATTTTAGTATATAGTATGTAATTGGGCTAATGGGCGGGTTGGATTTGCTTTTAAATAAATGGGTTGGGTTGGGTATGGGTAATTAGACTCATAATTAATGGGTCAATGACCCATTAAAGACCCAACCCACTTGCAACTTACCCATTTTGACCCAAATCCGCCCATTTGACACCCATAGGCAAAACAATGGTTTACACCCTTTTATAGGGCGGAACCCGAATCTCTAATAAAAATAAGCTGGAAAATAAAAAGTCCCGAAAATTGGAGCTTTTCCTAAAATTGAAATCGGGAAAAAAAAAAAAACAGGACTTTCCCAAAAAGAACCCAACGAAAAAGGAATTACGTTATAAGAGTTATTAATGAAACAAAACATTCTTACAACGGCAAAATAACGCAATTGAAGGCCTAAATGGATGAATTAGGCCGGAAAACACTAGGGCTCACGACTTAGGATTGTGAGCCTTAACCACAGCGCGAAAATAAGTCAGCCCACCGAGTTTGGGCCCATTCCGAGCACCTACGAATTTTGCCAAATCGGGTAATCTGAAATTAAACATTGTTTGGCTTCTGAGGCTTTGCACGGTCTCACTGATCATGGAATTGGGACTCCACATGTTCTACATCACTTTTATTGGGCATATGTTGGTTTTCATGAACAATAAATCATTCCCTAAATCCATTGTGTATTTCCTGCAATGCAGATGTGCGATGTATTGCACATGTTAAGGCCATTTCCAACCCATGCTAGGATCTCACTTTTAACAAATTCGAATTTGACGAAAAAATTGGTTTAACGCAACTCCAGCTTTCTCAAAATTACCCTCTTTCATTAAAAAATTTGAACTACTCCTGTACTTACATTCATTCTCATATTGGAATGGTTAATATCTCAAGTCCTGGACCTTGTGGTACATGTAAACTATATACAAAGATTTCCAGTAAAGAAAGAAAAAAACAAGAAGAAGCAAACGTTACAACTACTGAAGAGCAAATTATTTGAACATAAAAATTAGAAACGCAACTTTGAACATAATTGTATCCGAAATTGTCTAATACATGTTTGTATATGACACAGTTTTGCAGAGATTTGTGTTATATACAATGCTCAATCAAGAAGCCGATCTATACAATGACTAACAAGTATCAAGAATCTAAACAATCAAGACCAATATGATGAAAAACGTACTACTCGTACTTTTTGAACCAGCTTACATTTCACTCAAAAGTGATATAGAGGGAGATGAAGTAGTAGTAGAAGATGAGGTGAACTTGGAAGAATCTGTGTTGGAAGTATAGCTTGAGTATTTGTTTTGGCCGGTCATAGAACTAGTGGTGGTGTTCAATGGCCGGAGGAGGAAAAAATGATAGCGCGGGCTGTTTTTGTGGGAGAATGGGAGGAGGAGCTTCAAAATTAAGCACATAAATTGCCTGTCTAATTTTAGGCCGGAAATTGTGATCTGAGTGAGCGCACCAAAGACCAACAATCATCAATCGTTCCATTTCTCGCTCATCAAACTCCGGTTCAAGTTTTGGGTCTGCTGCTTCAAGTAACCTTCCCATTCCATAGAGATCCCAAACCCATTCCACCATTCCCATTTGAAATTCTGGCACCTTTGTATCAAAGGGTTTTCTCCCGCAAGCTATTTCCAACGCCACGACTCCAAAGCTGTACACATCTGATTCCTTACTAGCTTTACCTGTTACCACACATTCTGGTGCCAAGTACCCCATGGTCCCCGCCAAAGCAGTTGTTTGGGGCTCTTTCTCATGATCAACAAATCTAGCTAAACCGAAATCTCCCAGTTTGGCATTGAAATCGGAGTCCAACATCACATTGCTTGATTTTATGTCCCTATGCACTACACATTGTTCCCATTCTTCGTGTAGATAGAGCAATGCAGAGGCCAAACCTTGGGCGATTTTATACCTTGTTGCCCATGTCAACAAGCTTTTCCCTTTGAAGAGATGGAAATCTAAGCTGCCATTTTCCATGAACTCGTAAATAAGTAGTTCTTTCTTTTCGTGGCACCAACCGATGAGTTGCACCAAATTCTTGTGCCTCAACCGGCTAATGATCTTCACTTCTGCTCCGTACTCCTTTATCCCTTGTTTTGACCCCTTCAAAATATCCTCTTGACAGCAATATAAAAATTCAACTCCCTCAAAAAACCTCTATAAACTCCACCAAATCCTCCCTCTCCAATCTTTTGTTCCTCCTCAAAGTTATTTGTTGCACGAGATAATTGACTATAGAAAAATTTCTTCGGCCCAGCACCTGCCTCGAATTCATTTTCCAAGGACATCTCAATGTCAAACTCATCCTCCTCTCTTGCTCTACTTCTCCTCCACAAGCCAAACCCAACCAAAACAAACCCACTAACAAAAACACCCGAGCCGACAACCGATCCCACCACTGCTCCTGGGGATATTTTATTGGATCCCGGTTTCACTGGATTTGTAACATTTTTATTTTCCGTAGTTACTGGAACAATACTATTATTGGTCTCATTAATTTCCAAACTTGAACTAAAATCCCATGATTTTATAGTATGTGTCTCAAAATTTCCCCTGTCGCAGCTGTGAACCCAAATGCTACCCATTCAGGTAAGTAATCCCTCAGATCAATAATAAAATGAATGGTATCTTGCGTTCTTGTAGTATTAGTAGAACCAGTAAAAACTACGCTCAGATTGTACGAACTTGAATCGTACCTAATCCAAGCCTCGTTCTCTATCCCATTAATTATATTACAGTACCAAACAGCTGTAACATTTGATTTAAGAGAATTAACATCAATACCTACATGTGTAACAGGAGTGATATTGACTGGGTCCCAACCACCATCAAAGTACGTATCAAACTCCACAGCAACGAAGGTGCTGGTGTTTTTTTTTATCGTAACTGGGTCAATTGGGAGGCCCATTGCACCACCAGCCGTGGCCGTCATCGACGCATCTGGAGCGAGAAAGAAGGCGAGCCCGTCGGCGAATGTCGGACTCTCGTTCGATTCAATCACGAAAACGAAATGGGTATCGAAGTCTGCTAACTTCTGAGTAGATTTATCCCAGAGGTGAAGGGATTCGATGTAAGTTGCTTTACCGACTTGTTGCGAGAGATTTGTCGATTTATACGTTTTCAAATAACTATTTGCCAAAATATACGTTTTTTCAAACTATTTTTAAAAATAGTTCAAAACGCACATGGAATGTGCATCACGCATATCGGATGTGCATTATCCGTGCTGGCATATGGGAGCGGGGCTAGCTGGATATCCAGCGTGTTTCACACATACCCAATATGCGTGATGCATATTCCATAGGCGTTAGGGTTTAAAATCAAATTGTTCTCTGTATGCGTCTCCCTATCCATTCTCGCGATCTACGATCGCCGTCTACATTCACCGCCGTTCGCCGTGCTCTCGGATCTCCGTCGCCGTTCGTCATTCTCTCCTCCCTCTCACTGTAAGTCCCTCTCTCTCTCTCTCTCTCTCTCTCCCCGTAGCAAAAATTAAAGATGATCAGAGCCCTTTTGCTAGACTACCATTTATATTAAGAATATCAAAATAGGAAGAACCCCTAAAATTCGTAAACTTTTTAAGGCTTAAAGCAGCCGCACCTGGACTTTAGCCCGCAGCCGCCTCTGTTAACTGGGGAAGCTTGATTCACCTCCCCTCTCAAACTTGAATCTGGAGTGTTACCCTTATTTCACTAAGAATTTGATTAAAGACTTCATTCGGTATGATACAAACTCAAACTAGCAATAACGCATCACGCACATTCAATGTGCATGACGCACATGTAATATGCATGACGCACATGGAATATGCATCACGCATATTGAGTATGACTTGTTGCTGCAAATTGGTGTTGCGTTGGTCTTCACTTCTGTTGCATACTCCTTTATCCCTTCTTTTGACCCTTTTGATATCCTCTTGACAGTAATATAAGAATTCAATTCCCTCAAGAAACCTCTATTGACTCCACCAAACCCTCCCTCTCCAAGCTTTTGTTCCTCCTCAAAGTTATTTGTGGCTCGAGATAATTGACCGTAGGAATATTTCTTCGGCCCAGCACCGGACTCGAATTCGTTTTCCATGCATCTGAACTTCAAACTCATCCTCTTCTTTTGCTCTGCTTCTCTTCCACAAGCCAAATCCAACCAAAACAAACCCACCAACCAAAACACCCGAGCCCACAACTGATCCCACCACAGCTCCAATGGAGATTTTACTTGATCCCGGTTTCACTAGAACTGTAACATTTTTATTTTCTGCATTTACTGTAACAGTGTTATTGGTCTCATTAATTCCCAAACTTGAACTAATTTTTTCAAATTCTGATCCTGTTGAAGCTGAGAACCCAATTGTTACCCATTCAGGTAAGTAATCCCGCATATCAACAATGAAATGAATGGTATCATTAACTCTGGTAGTATTAGTAGAACCAGTAAAAACTATACTTAAATTGTGTGAACTTGAGTCATACCTAATCCAAGCCTCGTTCTCTATCCCATGCATAATATTACGTACAGTACCAAACAGCAGTAACATTTGATTTGAGAGTACGTATTAACATTGATACCTGCGTGAGTATTACAGAATATACTAAGAAGAAAAGGTTGGTTGCTAAAATGGTTCTCTACCTTCTTGTGTATGGAGATACCTTCACTTATTGATATATATAAGACAAGAATACATTGTGTTATGCTTTACAAGGAAAACTGCAGAAATCAAGAGAACTATACATGGAAAATACAGCAGAGCAAATCACTAAGTTAATGCTGGAAATCAGCAATCTGTCAAGGGAATCTTCGAGATCTTCTTTGAGATCTTTCCATGTTTAATACTCCCCCTCAAGGTGGAGCGTGTATGTGAGTAACGCCCAGCTTGCTAGTGAGACGACTGAAAGGGTCCTTTCCCAACGGTTTGGTAAATAAGTCAGCAATTTGGTCAGTTGATCGGATATAACAAGGAGAGATCAACTTGCATTGTACTTTCTCACGGACAAAGTGGCAATCGAGCTCGATGTGCTTCGTACGCTCATGAAATACGGGGTTCTCAGCAATGTGAATGGCGGCTTGATTGTCACAATAGAGATTGATAGGCGATGAGTGTGGAATCCCAAGATCATTCATGAGATAGGTTAACCATTGAAGTTCGGAGGTGAGGGTTGCCATGGCACGATATTCAGCTTCAGCGGAAGAGCGCGAAATAGTAGTTTGCTTCTTGGTTTTCCAGGAGATTGGACTTGAGCCTAGAAGAATGCAAAAACCTGTCGTAGAGCGACGAGTTGTGGGACAACCAGCCCAATCAGAATCACAAAAACCCCTGATATTGAGTGAGCTAGTTGAAGATAATAGAATTCCTTTTCCGGGAGAACCTTTGAGGTAACGAAGAACACGAGTAGCAGCATCCATGTGGGAGGTGCGGGGGTCCTGCATAAATTGACTGAGAACATGGACTGAATATGCAATGTCTGGCCTAGTGACTGTAAGATAGATGAGACGTCCAACAAGGCGACGATAGGTGGACGGATCAGATAAGGGAACACCATCAGTTGGCGTTAAACGAAGATGTTGTTCCATAGGAAAATCAGAAGGTTTGGCACCTAGTAAACCTGCATCTTGGAGAATATCCAGCGTGTATTTGCGCTGAGATAAGAATAATCCTTTTTGTGATTGGGCTACCTCAATGCCAAGGAAGTACTTGAGTCGTCCAAGGTCTTTGATGAATAAATTCTTCGCTAAATAATCTTTGAGGTGCTGAATCGCTGTGAGATCATTGCCTGTGACAATAATATCATCAACGTATACCAAAACAAAGGTGGAAGACTGTCCACTAATACGAGTGAACAAGGAATAATCTGCTCGTGATTGGGAAAAACCAGCTTGTTGAATAATTTGAGAGAACTTGGCGAACCACTGGCGAGAAGCCTGTTTCAAACCATATAAAGACTTATGTAACTTGCAAACTCGAGTCTCCCCCTGTCGAGCAAACCCAGGTGGAAGGGTCATATACACTTCTTCATTTAAATCACCATGAAGGAATGCATTGTTAACGTCAAGTTGATGAAGCGACCAATGTTTTATAGAAGCAATTGATAAGAGAGCACGAACAGTAACAAGTTTTGCTACAGGCGCAAAAGTATCGTGGTAATCAAGACCTTGTACCTGTGTAAATCCCTTCGCAACTAGGCGAGCTTTGTAGCGGTCAATGGTGCCATCAGATTGAAACTTGACCTTATAAACCCATTTACACCCGATAGGTTTTTTGTTGGGTGGTAAATGAGTCAGACTCCAGGTATGGTTCTTTTCGAGTGCATCGATTTCGGCAGCCATGGCTTCACGCCATTGTGGGAGTTTAACTGCTTGGGAGAAGGACTTTGGCTCTTCGGTAGAGGTAAGTGAAGATAGAAAGGCTCGATGATTAGCAGAAAAATTGGTGTAGGAAATGTATTGTTCAAGAGGATAGAGAATACCTGTCCGTTGCGAAGACGTAGGAGTTGGGAGTGTAACATTGGCAACTGCAGAACAATGGAAATCCTTGAGATAAGATGGTTTTCGTCGCTCACGAGGAGGACGATTGGTATGACTGGTGTCACGGGAATTGTCAATGCTCAAGGAATTATCAGCAACATGAGGCATGGTGGTAGGTTCAGTTGTGGCTGCTGGAACTGAGGGAGATGGATGAGTTTGGACCTCAACAGGTTCATTTTGGATAGGTTGGTGGCGGCGTTGGTAAATTTGGGTGATAGGTGGTCTGTCTGGGCGAATCAGATTTGGTTCTGGTAAAGAGATGGGTTGAGATGGTGCATAATCAAATTGTGGATGATCCTCGATAGGTAAAGGAATGACCGCTGATGGAGTGTAGTCTGAAGAAATATCTTTGAAGGGAAAAATTGTTTCATGAAACGCAACATCTCTTGACACATATATGCTTTTTGTTTTGATATCAAAAATCCGGTAACCTTTTTGGGCATAAGGATATCCAACAAAAACTCCGGGCTTTCCACGTTGGTCAAATTTGTGTTTTATGTGAGCATTGTGAGCAAAAACTAGACAACCAAATACACGAAGATGTGAATAGGAAGCGGGGGTGCAAAATAGTATTTCATAGGGTGATTTGTTTTGAAGTAAGGGTGTAGGGATTCTATTGATCAAATAAGCTGCAGTGAGAATACATTCTCCCCAAAAAGAAAGGGGCAAGTTGGCTTGAAATCTTAATGCTCGAGCAACATCTAAGAGGTGACGATGTTTGCGTTCGACAACACCGTTTTGTTGAGGTGTAGACACACAACTACGCTGGTGAATAATCCCATTTTCAGAAAAAAAAATGTTGCATTTCATTGGATAAAAACTCACTGCCATTGTCAGATCGAATTTGTTGAATCTCTGGGAGAAACTCCTCACCTTGACCAGAAAATATATGTTTAATTTGACAATGATATTGGGTTTTTACCATGGAAAAAAAAGATTTCAAATGATATTTCATATCAGACTTGAAACACATGAGGTATATCCACGTGCAACGTGAAAAATCATCCACAATGGTAAAAAAGAATCGTGCACCACTCATGGATGGTTTGGAGAAACTACCCCAAATGTCAACATGAATTAATTGAAATGGTTTATTTGTAGAAATGGAACTATGAGGAAAACATAATCTGGTCTGCTTTGCTTGTGGACAAATGTCACAAACATGCAGAGGGGAATAAGAAATAGAGGAAACATTCTTTGCTAGTTCAGACATTCGGTGATGGGAAGGGTGTCCAAGCCGCCAATGCCAGATGTCAATGGTAGGTGTTCCAGTAACTAGGTTTGCAGAAGATGCTTGAAGATAGTAGAGATTGCCATGTACACTACCCAATCCAATCGTCCTCTTCGCGGACAGGTCCTGAAAAATACATCGATCACGCAAGAAAACAACTGAGTACTGATGGGAATTGGTGAGCTGACTCACAGATAATAGATTGAATTTAAAAGATGGAATGTAGAAAACATTATCAAGCTGCAAATCTGGTGAAAGAACCACAGTTCCAATGTGGGTGATTTTTGCATCAGAGCCATCAGGCAATTGAACAAAAGATGGATTAGGGCAAGGTTTATAAGATGAGAAAAGTGATAGGGAAGAGCACATGTGGTTGCTAGCACCTGTATCGATAATCCAAGCAGAAAATGATGGAGCATAAAGAGCTATACCTGCTAAGTTAGCATTGAAATCAGCGCTACCTGATGAGAGCATGGCCAAAATTTTGTTGTACTGTTCTTGTGTAACCATAGGAGCAGTGACCATTGCTCGATCATTAGCCCGAGAAGGTCCTGAAGAAAGAGAGTTTGAATGGCTCGGATTTCTGCGAGAGTTCCTTGGTTTATCAGTTGGATAACCATGAAGTTTATAGCAGGTGTCTATATTATGATTGTCCAAATCACAGTAATCACAATGCATTTGTGTTTTTCCCATCCGACGATTGTCTGCACCACTATTGCGCTGATTGGAATATGCATTTTGACGGTTCGATGAATGGTTTTGATGAGGAGCCCTGTTATTGCTGCTGGAATTAGCACGGTTTTGGACAGGCACATACTTATTTTCTGCACTATTTGTAACAGCCGAGTTCACTGCAAGAGCAGCAGCTTCTGGAGTAGTGATGGATGGTCTTGAAGAATGTATCTCTTGTTACTTCTCCTCTTGTCGCACTAAGGCATATATCTTGGTGGTATTTGGAAATGGATCCATTAGTAGGATCTGACTTCGAAGACCGGAATAATGCCCATGAAGGCCTTGAAGAAATTCCATCCCACGATCTTGCTGTTGGAGGGCTGCATTAGCTTTCCCATGGCCACAAGTGCAAGGCAGCAAAGTAGAAAGGGAATTGAGTTCATCCCATAACGCCTTCATCTTTGTAAAATATGTGGAGACTGATGAGTCTTCTTGTGTGGTGTTAGCAATAGATTGCTTCAGTTGATAGATTTTCGGTGCGTTAGTCTGGGTGAATCGATCACGTAGATCGATCCATATTTCCCTTGCAGTTTGTGCATATAGAATACTAACACGGATCTCACTTTCTGTGGAGTTGAGGATCCATGAACTGACAAGGTCATTGCAGCGCTCCCATTGACGTAGTTGGGTGGTTTCCTTGGGCTCTTCGATTGAACCGTCGACAAAGCCAAGTTTATTTTTAGCGCGAAGCGCCATGGTCATTGCACGAAGCCATGTTCCATAGTTATCTCCAGAAAGAAGTGGAGAAACTAAAACTGCAGTAGGGTTGTCTGAATGGTGTATGAAGTATGGGTCATCAGATCCTAGTACAACAATCGAACTAGGATCCTTATCTTTCTCTTTGTCTGCCATGGCTATAGAGTCAAGATCTTTCACCGCTTTGATACCATATTACAGAATATACTAAGAAGAAAAGGTTGGTTGCTAAAATGGTTCTCTACCTTCTTGTGTATGGAGATACCTTCACTTATTGATATATATAAGACAAGAATACATTGTGTTATGCTTTACAAGGAAAACTGCAGAAATCAAGAGAACTATACATGGAAAATACAGCAGAGCAAATCACTAAGTTAATGCTGGAAATCAGCAATCTGTCAAGGGAATCTTCGAGATCTTCTTTGAGATCTTTCCATGTTTAATAGTGAGTAACAGGACTGATACCGACTGGATCCACACCATCATACTGAAACGTATCAAACTCCACGGCAACAAAAGGGCTAGTGGGTATTATCGTAACTGGGTCAACCGGGAGGCCATTACACCACCAGCTGTGAAGTTTGAACCATCGGGAGTGAGAAAGAAGGTGAGTCCATCGGCAAAAGTACTCCGATTTCCATTCGAATCAATCACAAAAACGAAAGGGGTATTGAAATCTGTTAATTTTGCAGTGGAATTATCCCAAAGGTGAAGACGATCGATGTAAGTGGCTTTACCAACTTGTTGCTGCAGATTGGTGTTGTGTTAGTTGGAGGTGACTTGGAGGCCTTGCGTTGAGATATAGGCTTCTCTGAATGTTGTTATGTTGACCTTTTGATCTTGATCGGCAAAGTTAATTTGTGAGGTTGAAGGTCAGTGATTTTGTTTTCGGAAACATGCAGAAAGCAGAATATGGAGAGAGAATATAGCAGAATTTGGAAGTTAAAGATAGCCATGGCTGTGCGGAGAAATTGGGAGTTTTGTGGGTTTCGGATGAACTTTTGGCATTTAAATAACTGAAGAATTCGTCCAGAGTTTATTTGGTTGGGATGTGAAAAGATGAATTAGTCCTAATTGTGTTCTGATTCAAATGCAAGAATATTTTGCGTTCCCGCGTGGTTTCTTGGATTAATTTTCATTGGTTTGATTCTAGTAAAGCAGTCTTTAACATGTTTTGGGCACGTGAATTCAATCCAAAAGATCATTGACCACTATACTAGCTAGGTGGACCCATTGTTGACGAAAAGATAAATAAAATAAATTATGGAAACAGGTTAGCTGCCAAAGGACTTAAAATAATGCTAGAGATCGAACAAGTTCTGGTTAATAGCATGGCGAGGACTGTAATTGGTCATTTCTTGATGTATCATTTGTCGAGTTCAAATAAAAATTTGTTGCCTACCAAAAATAAATAAATTTGGACGACTTAATTTGTCCTCTTTACAAGAGTGATGCAGATGGAAAAGAAGTGGCAGAAGATGTGGTGCTCAGCTTTCAGTAACCGCTATCAGTGTTAGCTTCAAGATGTGGTGGGGTGAGCTTTGAGTAACCACTACCAGACTACCAGTGTCGTAACTATTGGTCAAAGATGTGGCGGTGAGCTAGCTTTGAGTATCCATGGCACCAGTGTTTGTAAAATATGGCTCAAAGACTGCATTTGACTGCTTTGAGAAGCAGCTAGCTTCACCGTTAGATACATCAAAGAAGTTTAGCCATGGAATTGGGATCCAAGTACGTTGCCGACTTGCCACAGGAATCTCTGTTGGAAGAACAAGGAATAAAGCTTCAAAATTAAGAATATGAATAGCTTGATAATTAAGTGAAGGCGGCCAAAAGTTTTACATCAGGATGACACCATAGCCAACAACCATCAATCTCTCCATTTACTGCTCATGGAAATCTTTTTTGAGTTGTATGTCAGCTACTTCAATTATACTTGTATCGCTTCTAGGAACACAAATGGTCTCCTCATACCTCTAGAACCAACTAACACTTTACGCGAAAGTGATCTAGATGGAGATCATGAAGCAGTAGAGAAGATGAGGTGAACCTAGCTAGAAGAATGGGGAAACTGCATATTAGTAGCAAAAGGGGCAAAAATTGAGTTTTTATTTTCATTGGGGAATGATTTCCATTCACGAAAGCCATCCGTCACTTACAAAGTACATCCAAAATATCGAAGAAAATAATCTAAATACCACCCGTCAAGAAAGATACACACATAAAGCAAAAATGACAATTTTCTTTTGTATCTAGACATGAGCTTCATGCTCTTAACACATACAGTAAACAGATCGAAAACGAGTTCAGCGATAGTGCAACTAGATTCAAATAGAAGAGCAATGGAGAGCCATGTAATTCCACCACAGAGAAACACCGAAATAAAGGAAAAATAAACATAAAAACTTAAAAACTAGCAGATCAAAACACTCCTATACCAAAAATCTGGATCTCAAACCCTGGATGAATGGGCAGCGAGCTTTGAGCTTCGGAACTCAAAACTCCGCTCTCCAGACCCAATCCACACCTGCTCTTAGGTAGATAGTGGAGGGAAGCAGATCGATAAGGCGGTGGGTGGTAGACAGTGGGGGATGGTGAAGCTATGGAAGAGGGCGGTGACACGACAGATGAGGCAACAAGGAGGAGGGTAGCTCAAAAGAGGAAGAGATGAAGTTTATTGCGAAACAAAAGGGGAAAATACCTCACAGAGGATATGTAAAACCCCCACTAGCTAGCTAGGGAGGGAGCTAGGCCAGGACTGGAACGATAGCGTGGGCAGTTTTGGTGGGAGAATGGGCAGTGGAGCTTGAAAACTAAGCACATGAATCGCCTGTCTAATGGTAGGTCGCAAATTGTGATCCGGGTGAGCACACCAAAGACCAACGATCATCAATCGTTCCAATTCTCGCTCATCGAAATTCATGCCCAGTTTCGCGTCCACTGCTTCGAGTAACCTTCCCATTCCATAAAGGTCCCAAACCCATTCCACCATTCCCATTTGACATTCTGGCACATTCATATCAAAGGACTTTCTCCCGCAAGTTATTTCCAACACCACAACTCTAAAAACTGTAGACATCCGATTCCTTACTAGCTTTACCTGTAACCACACATTCTGGTGCCACGTACCCTATGGTCCCCGCCAAAACAGTTGTTTAGGACCCTTTCGCGTGATCGATGAGTCTAGCTAGACCGAAATCTCCCAATTTGGCATTGAAATTCTAATCCAACATCACATTGCTTGGTTTTATGTCCCTATGCACTACACATTGCTCCCATTTTTCGTGTAGATAGAGCAATGCCGAGGCCAAACCTTTAGCAATTTTATACCTTGTATCCCATGTCAATAAGCTTTTTCCTTTGAAGAGATGGAAATCTAAGCTGGTATTTTCCATGAACTCGTAAACAAGGAGTAGTTCTTTCTTTTCATGGCACCAACCGATGAGTTGCACCAAATTCCTGTACCTCAACCGGCTAATAATCTTCACTTCCGTTGCATACTCCTTTATCCCTTGTTTTGACCCCTTAGATATCCTCTTGACAGCAATATAAGAGTTCAATTCGCTCAAAACCCCTCTATAAACTGCACCAAACCCTCCCTCTCCAAGCTTTTGTTCCTCCTCAAAGTTATTTGTCGCTTGAGATAATTGATGGTAGGAAAATTTCTTCGGACCAGCACTAAACTCGAATTCGTTTTCCATTAACTTGTCAACTTCAGACTCATCCTCTTCTTTTGGTCTACTTTTTCTTGGCAAGCCATATCCAACCAAAACCAACCCAACAGCCAAAACACCCGAGCCGACAACCAATCCCACCACACCTCCAGGAGAGAGTTTTCTAGGTCTTAGAAAGCTTGAACTAAATTCCCAAGATTTTATAGTATTTTTCTCAAAATACATTCCTGATGAAGCTGAGAACCCAAATGTTACCCATTCAGGTAAGTAATCCCTCAGATCAATAATCAAATGAATGGTATCTTCGACTCTGCTAGTATTAGTAGAACCAATGAAAACTACACTTAAATTGTATGAACTTGAATCATACCTAATCCAAGCCTCATTCTCTATCCCTTGAAGTATGTTACAGTACCAAACTGCAGTAACATTTGATTTGAGAGAATTAACATTGATACCTACGTGAGTAACAGGACTGATACCAACTGGGTCCACACCAATGTTCTGAAACGTATCAAACTCCACAGCAACAAAAGGGCTAGTGGGTACGATTGCAACTGGGTCAAGCGGAAGGCCCATTGCACCACCAGCTGTGCATTTTGACCCGTCTGGAGCGAGAAAGAAGGCAATTCCATCCGCGAAACCATGAAACATTTCAGAATCAATCACAAAAGTGAAATGGGTAGAGAAATTTGTTAACTTTCCAGTGGATTTATCCCAAAGGTGAAGGGGTTCGATGTAAGTGGCCTTACCTGATCTTTGCTGCAAATTGATGTGTTTTTCGCGCCAATTGATGTGTTTTTCGTGGGAGGCGACTTGGAGGCCTTGGGATGAGATATAGGCATCTTTGAATGTTGTTATGTGGACGTTTAATTTCATCTTGAGGGCCTATGTTTTTCAGGTTGAAGGTTAGTGTTTTCGATTCGGGAATAAGAAACCAGAATACGGAGAGAGAATATAGCAAAATTTGAGAGTAGTAGATGGGCGCCATAGCTGTTAGGATGGAGCCAGGACATTCATGAGGAAGGAGTCGAATTTACATGTTCTTTGATGTCCTACGTAATGAGATAGACTTTTTCACGGATGCTCCGTGAACAGGTTGTTTACGGAGCGGCGCAATCTCAGCCGTCCATTTGCGCAATCAATGGCTGAGATTCGCTTTTAATTATGACCAGTTACAATTAACTTTTCTCCGGAAAAGTTTCTTTAAAATCTTGATCGTCCAAAACACTTTTGGACGGTAGCAATTCACTTCCGAAAACTTTGTTGACGGAAACTTCCGTAAAGGAATTTTTCTCCCTATGTAATACATTTGACCTTGTTATTATTCTATTCATTTGATTGCGTGTTAGGGAAAATTCTAAGAAATTCTAGGAAAAAGTAAGGCAAAAACTATTGGAACCAGTGCCTGCTCTGAGCAAAAGTGAACAAGACGATCGCTTTAGCCTCCAATTTCGTTATATTTTTTTTTTTTGAAAGAGGGGGTCCCAAGAGGTATGTAGTACATCCTTTTAATATAAGTCTACCAAAAAAAAATCCATTCAAATTGAGCCCATAAACTAAAATTTCCCCAAAAGTTGTCATGATGTATACTTTTTGAACTTTATTGTTCACTAATAACAATTGTTTTTGAAGTCTTTTGTTTCATTTTACTTGCGATGTATACCCCTTAGTTGTAGGTGTTCGTTCTATTTTCATTTCAATGGGGCGGGCTCCCTAGGTACATAGGACCGGCCCTTTAATTGGGTGGGTGCATGTCTCTGTGATATAAACAAAGAAAAGACGAACTCCAATCACATCGATCCCCTATCACTTAAACCAATCCTTAGGAAACAAAATCAAAGAATCTACATTTATTATTTGTGGTTGAGGATCCGGGTCGTTACATGCATTGATTTAAATCTGTTTTAGTTTTATTGATGAGTTTACTATTGATATCACAAATCTGTTCTATTTTTATTATTATTTGTAATTGGCTGTACTCCTTCAATCAAAATGCTCCTTTTGCCATGGAGAACTCTTATAAGGACACGTGTCAAATATCTCATTTTTCTAAATTTATTGATCTTTTACGAAATCATCCTCCGTAAAGTATGATTTGCATTTCAATCTTAAGATTTAGATTCTAAAGCATATTCAATAACAGTATCTCATTAGTGAAGTCATCCGACGATATTTCAGACTAGAGTTTTTTTTCTTTTTATCCCCTAAACTATGCACATTTTCTCTACTTTCCTGAACTATCAATTTGGCGATTTCATCCCCTCAACTATCATTCCGTTACCTACTTAGTCCAATAGATAACGGAAATTAAAAATTTGGACGGAAAATGCCACGTAAGGCCCTGTTTGAGACCCTATAGACCAGTTATTTTATTATAACAGCCCTAGAGATAAAAATTAATTATGACCCTTTAGAATAAAAAAATCAAAAAAAATAAGACATTTGCACCGGTTAAAACAGATTGAAAATTGGAGCATTTAATTTTTTTTACGAGGTTCATATATCAAGATCTTACATGGCACTTTATAGAGACTAACAAATACATATTTTTTCCAAAAAGACTGACCACCTCCTTATATAGAATTTAGACTGTTTATATATTAAAAATATGGTTAAAAGTAAGTGCTCTAATTTTCAATCCATGTGAATTGGTGCGAAAATCTTATTTTTCTGATCATTTTATCCTAAAAGGTCATAGTTAATTTTGTCCGTAGAGCTCTCATAATCAAGTATCTGCTCTAAGGGGTCTCAAATAAAAAGTAGATAATTAACTATGAAAGCCTTAGAGAAAAAAATTAATTATGACCCTTTAGAATAATACGATTAAAAAAAATAAGATTCTCGCACTGGTCCAAACGGATTGAAAATTGGAGCACTTAAATCTTCTAAAAAAATTAAGTGCACAAATTTTCAATCCGTTTGAACCGGTGCGAAGGTCTTATTTTTTTGATCATTTTATCCTAAAGGGTCATAATTAATTTTTATCTCTAGGGCTGTCATAATCAAGTATCTGCTCTACAGGGTCTCAAACAGGGCCTTATGTGACATTTTCCGTCCAAATTCTGAACTTCCGTTATCTATTGGACTAAGTAGGTAACGGAATGATAGTTGAGGGGATGAAATCGCCAAATTGATAGTTCAGGGACTAAGTAGAAAAAATGTGCATAGTTTAGGGGATAAAAAGAAAAAAAACTCTTCAGACTATAAACCATTTTAAAGGGAAAGTTGAAGTCTACTCTTCAACTATTTCGTTTTCATTTACATTTATTAAGTTGTACTGTTGCAATGAATAATTTTTTCAGTAGCTGTTCTGAAAGAGCTCTAAGTGTTGAACATATATCCGCCAAATAATAACCTCATCCTTTGAAAAGTCAGGTGTCTGAACCAATTTGCGCACATGCATCTCGATTAATTTTGGAAGATCAATTTCACTGTCCACTATCACGGGCCACCACAAATAAGAACTACGCATGTCCCTCAAATGTTCATTCTAAATTTATTGCCTCGAATCCAATTAGGTAACGGTAATTTTCAAAGGCAAATAGTCCGTCTCAATTGGGTGCCTTGCAACATTATTCACACGTGGATTGCCGAATCAAGTATGAGTCCGTCCATAATTCGCGGATCCATTTTAATAGTGGATCACATTTTCAGTCTCATCTTTGGTACGTGCACGTTTAATAAGAGTTGATGGAACTACAACCATCGACTTCTCCCACTCGATGCTAGGACTTCACTTTTATTGGGCCTATATTGGTTTTCATGAAAAATAAACAATTTCCTAAATCCATTGTGTATTTCCTGCAATGCAGATGTTCGACGTATTGCACATGTTAAGGTCATCTCCAACCCTTCATCAAATGTTTCACCAAATTCAACCTTGATGAGAAAAATTGGTAAAACGCAACTCCAGCCCTCGCATAATTACCCTCTTTAATTTCATTCCAAAGTTTGACCTCCTACTGTACTTACATTAGTTCTCGTAAAAACTACATGAAAACTCAAGTCCGGGACCTGGTGGTACATGAAAAGTGAAAACTACAAAGGTTTCCAATAAAGAAACAAAACAAAACAAAAAATATATAAGGCAAACGTTTAGCGCAAGCTAATTCCCAACCTAGAGATCAAAAAGGAAATGTATATATAGGAATACAAATTTAAAAAGCAAATTCAAACATAAATGTATCCAGAACCATTTGATGCATGTTCGTATTTGACACAGTTTTGCCTAGATCTATGTTCCTACAATGCTCAATCAAGAAACTGATCTATATGTATTACGTACAATGCCTAACAATTATCAAGAATCTAAATAAGGAGTAGTCCTTTCTTTTCGTGGTACCAACCGATCGATGAGTTGCACCCAATTCCTATGCCTCAACCGGCTAATGGTCTTCACTTCCGTTGCCTACTAGTACTTTATCCCATGTTTTGACCCTTTTGATATCCTCTTGACATCAATATAAGAATTCGATGCCTGCCTGGGCCCCTAGTTTTGAGCAAACATTAGTGGGCTTAAGTCCGCCGCCTTGTCCGCCTTAGCTCAGGGCCAGTCCTGCCAGCAACAAAAGGGCTAGTGAGTATTCTCGTAACTGGGTCAATTTGGAGGCCTGTTGCATCACCAGCTATGAAATCCGACCCATCTGGAGCAAGAAAGAAGGTGAGACCTTCAATCTATAGAGACAAAATCCAGCCAAAAAAAGTGAATGGAGGATAGAATTTTCAAAAAGTGGGTTGAAATCCAAATTCTCCTTTGGGAAGAATAAAGAGATTTATCGCACAGTAATCACGAGTAGTTCAAAAAGATTACACTTTAGGATCCCCAAACTAGTGCCAAAAGAAGTCCTAGGTTAGATTTACAATATCTCCACTTCCTAAAAAAAATACGGTCTTTCTATGGACAATAAGAACACAAGAAGACAAAAAAACACGTATTTCTGTGTACTTTTTACACCTATTAATACACATTCACATACTTGTTTGAGCTGATTTTCGAATTTCCCAAAAAAATATATCACGTTTAGCTACGAAAGGGATTGTACTTATGAGGGAACTTCCCAACAATCTTGGAACAAACATGTACATTATTGTAACTAGGGCTAAAAGATTGCATTTGGCTACCTCGAAAAACAGTGGGAATCATCAGTGCGCGCATAACGGAAAAGGAGAAGATTTAGCCATATATGTTTCTATACAAATTAAATCTATTGTATAAATTGTTGAAACTTTAAATTCGAAAGTAACCATTTTAGAGGATTGTGTAGGTTTAACTCATAACCATCCAATATGGCTACAGTAGATAATATATATTCGTTTTTTTGACCAAAAAGAAAACGTTGTCGTGGTGACAATTTTGTTGGGTTCCCTCCTTATGTGAAATTAGTGGAAGCCCAATATTTTGTTAGCCCAATAATATTTTGTTTGGCCCAAAAGAGTTATATTTTTGTGGGCTAATTTTTGGTGGAACATTCTACACAATGGCACATGTTTGGCACATGCTTTGTTGGCATTGGTAAGCTTCTCCTGGAAGCTATTTTTTTTCGTCCATTATCTGAAGACAGGGGTTCATGAGTTCACCAGAGAAAAAGGGAAAAACGTGGGTGTGTGCACTGTGTGTTCGTGTGTTTCGGTGGAGAAAGGAAAGGAGCAAGTCCAGATTCTATTCTCCTGATTTTCGGCAGCTTCTTCATCAACTTTGGGGGTTGTTTTGTGATCAGTTCGGGCTCTCCATTTCAGCTCTGTTTTGGAGGGTTTTGTTCATCTATTTGGTGAGGTCTTTCCTCTTTGTATTTGGTAATTGTTGAATACACCTTAGGGTGTTTGTGAGATCTTGTATCTCTTTGTAAACCCATTTGTAAGAACCTTTGTTGATAGTGGAATCGGACTCCGGTCCCGTGGACGTACCTCACATTTTGGGGGAACCACGTAAAAATTCCTTGTGTTCGTTTGGTTTGTGGTTTGCGCACTTCAGATTTTGTTCGCTGCATTTACATTGTTTCCTTCGTGATTTACTTGTGGGAAATTCCGCATATTTTTCACAACAAGAGGTATCAGAGCCGAAGGTTGGCTAGGGTTTATTATTTTGGTGTGAATCATGGAAGGAAATGTGGGTAGAATGATTAGTTTCAATGGAACTAATTGGGTGACTTGGAAAATTAAAATGGAAGACCTCTTGTATTGTAAAGATTTACATGGGCCTGTAGAAGGTGACACGGCTAAACCCATCGATATGAAACGTGAAGATTGGACCATATTGAATCGAAAAGCTGTTGGGCTTATTCGTCAATGGATTGACGATAGTGTTTTTCATCATGTCTCCACCGAAACTTCGGCGTATGATTTGTGGAAGAAATTGGAAAGTCTTTATGATAGAAAATCGGCCACTAACAAAGCATTCTTGTTCAAGAAATTGGTGAATTTAAAATTTAAAGAGGGCAAGTCTATTGCGGAACATTTGAATGAAATGAATAGCATTGTTAATCAACTTGCTTCTATGAAGATTGTGTTTGATGACGAGTTGCAGGCTTTGATGCTTCTTAGTTCTCTACCCGAGACTTGGGAAACTTTGGTTGTAACGGTTAGTAACTCGGCGCCGGATGGAGTTGTTTCCATGAGCCAAGTTACTAGTAGTTTGTTGAATGAAGAGACGAGAAGGAAATCCACCGGTTCTTCTCATTCGGAGGCACTTGTTGTTAATCCAAGAGGGAGACCTCGAGGTAGAAGTAGCACTCCCCACAATCGTGATCAAAGCCGTGGGAGTTCAAGGGGAAGATCACCTTCAAAGCAAGATATAGAGTGCCATTATTGTAAAAAGAAAGGCCACATGAAGCGGGAATGCCTAAAGCTCAAATTCAAGGAGGAAAATAGTGCGAAGCATGGTGATAAGAAGCAAGAAAACACAACGGCGGTTTCTTCCGATGGTGAACTTGTGGTTGTATGTGATGAGAGTTGCGTCAATTTGGTTTGCCAAGATACTAATTGGGTGATTGATTCCGGTGCTTCATTCCATGTCACTTCAAGAGCCGATTTCTTCACTTCCTACAATGAAGGAGATTTTGGGTGTGTTCGTATGGGAAATGAAGGTTTGTCGAAAATTGTGGGCATGGGAAATATTTGCTTGGAAACAAGTGTTGGATGCAAGTTGGTGCTTAAAGATGTGAGGCATGTACCGGATATTCGTCTCAATTTGATTTCTACCGGAAAGTTGGATGATGAAGGCTACAACAACCATTTTGGTAATGGAAAATGGAAGCTCACGAAGGGTTCTCTTGTGGTGGCTAAAGGGGACAAGACTTGCTCACTTTACACGATGAAAGGCAAAATTAGTAAGGGGCTTGTAAATACACTTGACGATGGCTCCTCTACCGAATTATGGCACAAGAGGCTTGGGCATATGAGTGAAAAAGGGATGCACGTTCTTGCCAAGAAAGAGCTCTTATCTGGTATGAAAGGTACCCCTCTTAAAACTTGTGTTCATTGCTTGGCCGGTAAACAAAATAGAGTTGCATTTCGTTTCAAGTCTTTTACTAGAAAACCTAATGTATTGGACATGGTTCATTCGGATGTTTGTGGTCCCTTAAAAGTTAGATCTCATAGTGGTGCACTTTATTTTGTTACCTTTATTGATGATCATTCGAGAAAATTATGGGCTTATCCATTAAAAACTAAAGATCAAGTTTTAGATGTGTTTAAAGATTTTCAGGCCAAGGTTGAAAGAGAGACCGGGAAGAAGTTGAAATGTGTTCGTTCCGACAACGGTGGTGAATATCTTGGGCCGTTTGATGAATATTGTCGTAGCCAAGGCATTAAACACCAAAAGACCGTCAAGAAAACTCCTCAACAAAATGGAGTCGCCGAGAGGATGAACCGCACTATGGTGGAAAGGATGCGATGCATGCTTTCACATTCGAAATTGCCAAGGTCCTTTTGGGCGGAGGCAATGAGGACGGCGGTTGATTTGATTAATTTGTCTCCTTCGGTTCCTTTGAATGGCGATGTTCCGGAAAAATTTTGGTCGGGCAAGGATGTCACTTATGGTCACTTGAGGGTCTTTGGTTGCCGGGCATTTGTTCACATTCCGAAAAATGAAAGGTCCAAGCTTGATGGCAAGGCAAGACAATGCATTTTTCTTGGCTATGGGCATGAGGAATTTGGCTATAGATTGTGGGATCCGGTTGGCAAGAAAATCATTCGGAGTAGAGATGTTGTCTTTCTTGAAGATCAAACAATTAAAGAGTTTGATAAGGATGATCAACCGGAGGAAAATGCTAGTGATCTCGTTGACTTGGAGCCAATTCCTTCGCCTTCGGTACATGGTGAAATTGAGGAGGATGTGCAGCCACCTCTTGAAGTTGGTGAAAATGTTGATATTCCGAATGAAGTTGAGTTGGAAAATGAGGGGGAGCAACCAATTCAAGAGCCACCACCGCAACCGGAGTTGAGGAGATCCGTTAGAGACAAGCAACCGTCAAGAAAGTACTCTCCCGATGAATTTGTGACGGTAACGGAACAGGGGGAGCCCGAGAGCTACCAAGAAGCCTTAGAGCATGATAAGAAAGGTGAATGGGCTAAGGCTATGGAAGATGAAATGAAGTCCTTGCTTGAAAATCGCACTTATGATTTGGTGAAATTACCTAAGGGTAAGAAAGCTTTGAAAAACAAATGGGTTTACCGATTGAAGCATGACGGCGAAAATTTGAGGTACAAGGCACGCCTCGTGGTGAAAGGGTTTGGGCAGAAAAAAGGTATTGATTTTGATGAAATTTTTTCGCCCGTTGTGAAAATGTCCTCTATTCGTGTTGTTCTTGGTATGGCCGCAAGTTTGAATCTTGAGGTTGAACAACTTGATGTGAAAACCGCATTCCTTCACGGTGATTTAGAGGAGGAGATTTATATGGAGCAACCCGAAGGCTTCAAAGAAAAAGGGAAGGAAAATCTTGTTTGCAAATTGAAGAAGAGCTTGTATGGCTTAAAACAAGCTCCGAGGCAATGGTACAAGAAATTTGATTCTTTTATGGTGGATCATGGTTATTCAAGAACCACTTCGGACCATTGTGTGTTTGTGAAAAAGTTTCCGGATGGGAACTTTATTATTCTCTTGCTCTATGTCGATGATATGTTAATTGTGGGACAAGATTCTATGAAGATCAACGAGTTGAAGTTGGAGTTGAGTAAATCCTTCGCTATGAAAAATTTGGGACCGGCAAAGCAAATTTTGGGCATGAAAATTACTCGTGATCGAAAGAAGGGGCTGATTTGGTTGTCTCAAGAAAGTTACGTTGAAAAGATTCTTGAGAGGTTCAACATGAGCAAGGCGAAGCCCGTTAGTTGTCCGCTTGCAAATCATTTCAAGCTTAGTTCGAAACAATGTCCTACAAGTGAAAAAGACAAGGCAGAGATGGAAAAATTTCCTTATGCTTCAGCGGTTGGTTCTTTGATGTATGCCATGGTTTGTACTAGGCCGGATTTAGCTCACGCGGTTGGAGTTGTTAGTCGGTTTCTTTCAAATCCGGGCAAAGAACATTGGGCAGCTGTGAAATGGATTCTCAGGTATCTCCGGGGTACTTCTAGAGTTTGTTTGTGTTTTGGAAATGGTAAAGCTGTGTTGGATGGTTTCACGGATGCCGACATGGCGGGTGATGTTGATTCTCGGAAGTCCACTTCGGGATACTTGATGACCTTTGCAGGGGAGCTGTCAATTGGCAATCAAGGTTGCAAAAATGTGTCGCTCTATCAACTACGGAAGCGGAGTTCATTGCAATTACCGAAGCTTGCAAGGAGTTGTTGTGGTTGAAGAAATTCTTGCAAGAGTTGGGTTTGAATCAAGAGAGGTATGTTCTCTTTTGTGATAGTCAAAGTGCAATGCATTTGAGCAAGAATTCCACTTTCCATTCTAGATCGAAGCACATTGATGTTAGATACCATTGGATACGAGATACGCTTGATATGAAGTTGTTGCAACTTGAGAAAATCCACACGGATGAAAATCCTTCGGATATGATGACTAAAGCTTTGTCTAAGGAAAAGCATGAGAAATTTCGAGCTTTGTCGGGTTTGGTCGATCCTTCCACATAAGTCGGGAAGGGGGAGAATGTTGGGTTCCCTCCTTATGTGAAATTAGTGGAAGCCCAATATTTTGTTAGCCCAATAATATTTTGTTTGGCCCAAAAGAGTTATATTTTTGTGGGCTAATTTTTGGTGGAACATTCTACACAATGGCACATGTTTGGCACATGCTTTGTTGGCATTGGTAAGCTTCTCCTGGAAGCTATTTTTTTTCGTCCATTATCTGAAGACGGGTTCATGAGTTCACCAGAGAAAAAGGGAAAAACGTGGGTGTGTGCACTGTGTGTTCGTGTGTTTCGGTGGAGAAAGGAAAGGAGCAAGTCCAGATTCTATTCTCCTGATTTTCGGCAGCTTCTTCATCAACTTTGGGGGTTGTTTTGTGATCAGTTCGGGCTCTCCATTTCAGCTCTGTTTTGGAGGGTTTTGTTCATCTATTTGGTGAGGTCTTTCCTCTTTGTATTTGGTAATTGTTGAATACACCTTAGGGTGTTTGTGAGATCTTGTATCTCTTTGTAAACCCATTTGTAAGAACCTTTGTTGATAGTGGAATCGGACTCCGGTCCCGTGGACGTACCTCACATTTTGGGGGAACCACGTAAAAATTCCTTGTGTTCGTTTGGTTTGTGGTTTGCGCACTTCAGATTTTGTTCGCTGCATTTACATTGTTTCCTTCGTGATTTACTTGTGGGAAATTCCGCATATTTTTCCCAACAAATTTCCTCCTTTCTCAAAGTCTTCGCAGCCTGAGTAAAAATTTGCCGCAATGAGTAAAAGTTTGCAGTCATGCGTACAAGTTTGCGGCCATGAGCAAAAATTTGCCTCTATGAGTAAAAGTTCGCGGCCATGAGCAAAAGTTTGCGCCCATGAACAAAAGTTTGCCTCCATGAGTAAAAGTTCATGGCCATAAGCAAATGTTTGCAGCCATGAGTAAAAGTTCGCGGCCAAGTGTAAAAGTTTGCGACATGTTCTTTTTTATGCGATTAAAAAAAAATATAAAGTTGTTATAATACATATTGTTAATCTTGTTCTGAAACAATTTCTTTTTTTAATAGCAATAAAAAAAAGAACGAAAAGTTTTTTTGGGTAAATAAAGAAAAAGTTATTATGAAATATTTTGCTAATCTTGTTACGAAACATTTTTTGTTTACAATCACGTAAAAGAGAATATAACGGAATTGTAAAAATCAAGATAAACCCATTGGAAAAAAAAACCCCCCAATTCCAGTTCATCACATTGAACGACGCCAACTTGACTGTATTTATCTCTACGTCAAAACAAGAAATTTGATTGTATTGGAGCCTTATCGGACATCGTGTTGAAAAAGCAGTCGAGAGCATTGCGGGCAAAATGCTCGCGCGTGCTGACCTCGGAGCTGTGCACGAGCCACGAGGTGTATGCCAGGAAGTGGAATGCAAAGAAAGAATAAAAAAATGAAGTGGAATGCAAAGAAAGAATAAAAAAATGAAGTGGAATGCAAAGAAAGAATAAACTAAAAGAAGGAATTGAGAGAAAGAATTAAAAAAAGGGTAAAATGGAATGGTGGATTGCCTGGGAATGATATTAAATGGTAAAATGGAATGGTGCCAGGGAATGTAAAAATATCAGCATAATAATTGAAGGATTTTGACTCCTATACCATGTGTCCGCTCTCGTACCGTTCGATCATGTCTGACATTGATCTCAACCGTTCATTTATTTGTCACGATGCCATGAGCACACCACACTGAATCATTTATCCTCTCAGCCGCCTCTCTCACCTTTGTATATATATATGGGTAACAGGCAAAAGAAAGTGGGCTAAGAATAATCAGTAGGAGTAGAATAGAAAAGTTTCTCGGGGAAATTCCTAGCCGGTCCTTGTTTTTTGTATGGGTTCCATGCAAACCCTCTTTTGTAAGTTCTATCCCATCTAGGCCCTTTTTAAATATGTTTTTGCAAATGGGATTCTTACTGGCCGGCCCAGTTTTGTCTCAACTTAGCCTTTCAGCCCCACCTCGTTTCTCGCCCTTTCCGCCTAAGCCCTGTTTTCAAGTGATGTATCAAAAATACCCCCACCTTTATTACTTGCATCTCAACAACTCGCCGACGGCAGTCGCGAGTACGTCACTAGCTTCCACTTCTACGTGGTTGCTGACAACGAGCGATCTGGAGCGGTTGCCGGCCGGGACAGTGTTGCCTTCCTCTCAGGAAGACTCGATCTCGAGTCCAATCTGGACCTCTATCTACATATAGGAACAACAAACCCTAGACGACATCATCTCTTTGCTACCTTCGCTGATTTTGTGAGTTTAGGAATTGTTTTTTTTACCAATCTTCAGATCTTTCTCTCATCTGTTTTCCATCACTGTTTTTTTTTTAAAAACAAAAACTTCATAGGGTATATGTATGTATGCATGTAGAGATTTGTTGGTCTAGAGAAGATGCGATGATGAGAAATGTTTGTATCTCGTTAATCTGAAATTTGTCGAGCGGAATCTAGTTGAAATTTGTCGAGCGGAAGGTGGGCAGAAGGCGGGGCGGAAGGCCGGTTGGAAGGCGGGGCAGAAGGTGTTCGGTGAAAATGAATTCACACCTGTGCTTTTTTTTTTTGGGTGTGAATTCTTGAATTATTGAGGATGTGAATTCTTACGGATATGAATTTTTGAGGGTGTGAATTCTGTAAAATAATGTAAATTTTTAGGGGTGTGAATAGTGTAGATGAGGTGTGAATTTTGCATTTAGGGGTATCAATTCACACCAAGAATTCACCTCCCAAGGTGTGAATTTTGTCTTTTCCGAACATGTGAATTCTTCATTTGGGTGCAAATTGGGTCTCTTTTCAAAAATGTGAATTCTGGAGATGTGAATAGTGCTAAGGGGTGTGAATTCTTCGTCGAGGCGTGGGCGTTTTACGGCGGATCCGAATACAACTTGAACATCAAAGCCATTAACATCTCATTCAACCTCAATCGCTCCTTGACCTCCCTCCGAATCAACTCGACTGCGTCGTTTCGCGAAATCCTCCGTTCGATCCCCTCGGCCTCGCGTCTTATGGAAGCAATCTTGTTCACGCTCCTTCAGACGAGGAAGCCTCTAAAGACCTTCTGGATCTTGATGGCGGATGAGGATCTGGTGGGTTTTCTCTCTCAGTTTGACGAAGTGGACCGCAATCGGTGCTTCTCTGAAGTTTCTGAACATATCAAAGCCATTAAATATATATGTATATTTGTTTCTTTTTCTTAATTAATCTGATTGTGATTATTGTTGCGTTTTTTTCATTTTAATTTTGCAGCTACGCACGTCGATACGTTCAAGATCGTTGCAGTAAAGATCACGAGTCTCTCAATTGATTTCTCTCGTAATCGTTTCGTTCTTGTATTGTTATAGATTGTTGTACTTCAGTTGGTGTGAATTGATTTGTTCAATTTGTGCATGATTAGGATTCAATTGATTTGTTCAATAAAGATCACGAGCCTCTCAATTGATTTCTCGTTTTTCGAGGGTGTGAAAAGTATACATGAGATGTGAATTTTGTCTTTTTTTTTAAGGCGTGAAATTTTTAAGGTGTGAATTGTGTCTTTTTCGAACATGTAAATTATTTATTTAGGTGTGAATTGTATTTTTTTTCAAAGAAGTGAATTTTGGGAGAGTGAATAGTGCGAATGAGTGAATTTCTAGGGGTGTAAATTCTGCAAAGGGGTGTGAATTATGTAAAAGAGTGATTTTCTGGGGGTGTGGATTCTTGCGAATGGGTGTGAATTCTGCAAATGAGTGTGAATTCTCAGAGGGTGTGAATTCTGTGGGTTGTAAATTCTCGGGATTGTGAATTCTCGAGGGATGTGAATTCGGTGGTTGTGAATTCTTGAAAAGATGGGGTTGTGAATTCTTGAAAAGATGTGTGAATTCTGCAAAAGTGTGTGAATTCTTTTGAAATGTGTGAATTCTCGGGGGTGTGAATTCTCAAGGGTGTGAATTCTTGGGGATGTGAATTCTTGGATGTGTGAATTTTGTGGGGGTGTGAATTCTTTAAAGGGGTGTGAATTCTGTGGGTCCTGAAAAGTGAAAAGGGCAAAATAGTAAAAACATATTTGAAAAGGGCCTGAATGGAATAACACTTACAAAAGAGGGTTTGCATGGAACCCACCCAAAAAAATAGGACCGGCCAGGAATTTCCTGGGGTTCTTCCTGGCCGGCCCTGTTTTGTCAATCCCTACCCGTCCAAGCCCAGTCCCCGTCAAACCCCTTCCACATAAGCCCTCTTTTAAGTAAACTACCACAAATACCCCGCGCATGATAAAGGGTCTCATTTATGCGAGAAACTCCTGTGCGAGAAGCTGATGAAGGAGACGCCTTGTACGGCGGTGGATGTCTACAGCGACAAGATCAAGCACCGTCTACAGCGACAAGATCAAGCACCTCCTCGAACCGGCCGAGGCATCCAATGTGGCGGTGGGGCGATCTGCAATGGTGGAGGTGGGCGGTCATCGTGGTTGATGACGGAGAACAACTTCGGATCGTGGGCGGCGTCAATTTGGAGGGGACGATTACGAACAACTTCTCCATCGATTTTGATTTCGAGTGGAGGACGACGGTGGGTCGGGTCGGTTTCCGGGGCTCGACAATGATGATGGAGCCTTCTTCTTGGAAGGCGATGGCGGTAGTCCATGGGGAGGTTCTCGTTAGGTCTTGTTGGATCTCGTAGTATAGATTGATGATCTCGTAGTATATAATAGATGATGACGGCGACGGCAGTGGCTATGCCCGTCAATGACGAGGTCCTGGTGGATCTCTGGTGGAGGGACTAGTTTTAGAGCAATACACACAAATGGATGTTTTTAGTTGCAGAGCTGAATCATGGTGGATAGTGAATGAATTCACAACTTTTTTTAAATTTTTATGGGTATGAATAGTATAATTTGGAGGTGTGAATTCTTTGTAGTTTGTTTTTTACTTTGAGTGTTAGGCTTTTGCTTGAATTACAAATTTTGTACAGGTGTGAATTCTTTAGTGGAGATGTGGATTCTCTTCCAAAATGCAGAATTCACAAGTTCCAAAAATGCAGAATTTACACCCAAAATTCACATCAAGACTTCACCAAGAATTCACATCCCAAGAATTGTGTAATTTGGGAGTGTGAATTATGCAGATCTGGTTTGAATTCTGCAAAGAGGTGCGAATTTTGCAATTCACACCCAAGACTGAAAAGGTGTGAATTTTTATTTTGTGTAAATGTGGTGTGAACTATGGGGGTGAATAAATGTGGTATGAATTTTGAAAAGGGGTGTGATTTTTGCAAGGGGAAGTGAATTCTGCAAAAAGATATGAATTCTGAAAAATTTTGTACTGAAAAAATGTGTGAATTCTGGGTTGTGAATTCTGTAAATGGGTGTGAATTTTGGAGGGTGTGAATTCTTGCAAAGGGGTATGAATTCTGCAATGGGTGTGAATTCTTAAGGTGTGAATTCTTCAAAGGGGTGTGAATTCTTGGCGGTGTGAATTCTTAGCGATGTGAATTCTTTATTTAGGTGTGAATTCACCCAAATAAATTCACATGACCTAAAAACAGAATTCACCCCGTCCATTGGAAAGAATTCACATGCCCTAAAAATAGAATTCACACGCCTTAAAAACAGAATTTACCCCCTCTATTTGACAGAATTCACAAGCACTAAAAATAAAATTCACTCCCTCTATTTGATAGAATTCACCCCTTGTTGGTCAGATTTCACATGCCCTAAAAACAGAATCCATCCCCTCTATTTAACAGAATTCACACGCCCTAAAAATAAAATTTGCCCTATCTATTTAACAGAATTCACACGCTTTAAAAACAGAATTCATCCCCTATATTTGACAGAATTCACACGCCCTAAAATTAGAATTCACGAAGGGAATTCACACGCCCTGAAAACATAATTCACCCCTGTTGCTCAATTTCACACGCCCTAAATACAGAATTCACCCTGTACAATTATATGAAATGAAAAATAAGAAAATAAGAAAGAATTCATAGCCCACCATACAAATATATCAAAATAAAAAATAAGAAAATAATAAATGACATGCCCCAAAACATAATTCTTCCCTTCTAGTTGGTAGAATTCACACCCCTCCTAAACAATTCACACCCCTCAAAATGCAAAATTCACACATCACAACTTACTCCCCAAAATACACAATTCACAAACCAAAAAGAAAGAATTCACACTTGTCAAATGCAGAATTCACCCCCTCTAAAATAAAAGAATTCACACGCCTCAAATGCAGAATTTACACAGACTCTACACAATTCACATCCAAAAAATACACAATTCACACTCTCAAAAACAAAACAAAAAATTGCACATAATTTTCAGAATTCACACCACTTTGCAGAATTCACACATTTTTTCAAAAATTCACACCCAAATTTTTTGGGAGTGTAAATTCTTAGGGGTGTGAATTCTGAAAAAAAATATGTGAATTCACACCCGTAAATTACAGAATTCACATCCAAATGCAAACAAAAAATTAGAGAAATAAAAATAGACAAAAACATATCATATACAAAATGAAACAAAAAAAATTCTAAAATTACAATCTGCAAATCAGACAGTCCTTTGTCATATACGTATAGCATGTGGTGCTTTTATTTGTCTCTGTCCTTCACCCCCTTTTATCATATACATGTATATATGCATACGCATATGCTTCTGATCCTCGCCGGTTTGGTGGAGCCACGGTGTCGATTGGTAGTCGCCGCCGAGCCTCATTTCTCAGATCAGGACTCCCGCCGGAAGATCACAAAGCTAAGGGACGCGTTCCGGCCCATCAGACGAGGATACAAATACAAATACATACATGTGGATATATGTTTATACGTGTGGCAGCGGTGGCGGCGAGAAATATGGAGGTGGAGGAAGGAGATGAGGGGAGCGGAGGCGGAGGAAGAAGACGGTGGAGATTAGCAGTGGCGATGGTGGAAGTTGTGGCAGAGGAGAGCGGAAGGCCGGGCGGAAGGCCAAAGAAAAAAGAAGAACTGAAGAAGAAAGAAGCTGGACGACTAGAGCGGGGGTATATTGGCCGGGCAAATGGGCAAAGTTGTAAAAGCACCTTTAGAAAGAGGCTGCACGGAATACAAATTACAAAAGGGGGTTCGGAAGGAACCCCAACTAAAAAACGGGGCCGGCCGGTAATTTCCTGTTTTCCTTTCCCAGCGGAAATCTGCACAACTCACCCCCTTAGAATAATCTCCTTAGCCAGTGTAACTAGCTTTCAGGCCAGGCCCTTGTAATATTTATGTTGCTTGTAATAAATTTATAGTTTTTAAATTCCTTGTTTAAATTCTGTTTTCATATTTCTAGTCTGTTTAATTGGTAAAGATTGAAGTTTGGTTATGAGAATTCACAAACTACTCGGCTGTTTTTCACACTAAACTTAAGTCCAAGGTTAATATTAGTGCGAATCCCTTAAAGGTTGAGAATGGAACGCCTTTGGCTTACCTCCGTTGTAAACATAAACATTTTTCTGACGCGCATTATTATCGATCTTTCATATTCACGTAAATAATAATTAATTATGTTTTTATTTATTTCTTACCTTTCCTTGGCAAGTCCTTTGTCAATGGAGGGGTAGTCGTATAGGTACGATCGCGGGGTGATTAGTACACCGTGGCCAGGCCGGACATGTCTTGCTCCTGTTTCGAAATAAAAATGATAAGGCAATTTTAGGTTATTAAAGTACTTCCATTAGACAAATCTGAGCACTGTCGAAGCCCATGTGAACGGGAGAATGGGGAACCAAAACTCATTCTCCGATGCGCATGAAGGTTCGCAACTTTCGGGGTATCTTTTTCTCTCTAAAGTCAAACATTTTTTTAAGAACAACGAATTGAGCAGATAAGTCCGACCTGGTTTTGCAGGTGCTATGAACCCTATGACCGTGCCTCCTTTTAATTATTTGAAAGAGTACAATCAATTTCTTAGTTTTTATTAATCTCAACCAAATTGACAAGGGGGGCTATCTAAGAGCCAATTTAAATTATAACAACCCGAGTTTATAGTCAGAACACATCACCGTCTTTGTGGATTCGATTCCGGTCTTACCAGATATTGTGCTACGTCGGTCTCCACTATATGCTTGGGACAACCCATTAATTTAGGAGTAGGAATCCTATTAAAGCATTAACTCAAGTCCTGTATCTTGTTGTACAAAGATTTTCTATTGACGATAAAAACCAAACTTTACAACAGCAGATCTAAGAGCAAGTTAATCTCCAACCTAGAGATTAAAAAGCCAATCTCCACAACCTCTAACAATAGAATCATGAAATCAAAAATAATCATCAGAAACAAGAAGAAAAATGGACTGCTCATACTATTTGAATCAACATACAGACTATCACCATAATCCAAAAATGTACAATCCACAATCCAGAATCTAAAAAATCATTTACTCTTTATTCAAGACTCTCATTGAAGAAGACAAAGCAGTAGAAGATGAGGTGAACTTCGAAGAACCTGTGTTGCTTGAATATTGGTTTTGGCTGGTGTCAGAACTGGTGGTGAAAGTGTTCAATGGAGGAGGCAAAAACGACAGCGCAGGCTATTTTTTTGGGAGAATAGGCAGAGGAGCTTCAAAATTAAGCACATGAATCACCTGTCTAGTTGTAGGCCGGAAATTGGGATCCGGGTGAGCACACCAAAGACCAACAATCATCAATTGTTTCATTTCTCGCTCATTGAAATCTGGGCCCAATTTCGGGTCTGCTGCTTCGAGTAACCTTCCCATTCCATAGAGGTCCCAAACCCATTCCACCATTCTCATTTGACATTCTGGCACCTTCATGTCAAAGGGTTTTCTCCCGCAAGCTATTTCCAATGCCACGACTCCAAAGCTGTAGAGATCTGATTCCTTACTAGCTTTACCTGTTACCACACATTCCGGTGCCAAGTACCCCATGGTCCCAGCCAAAGCAGTTGTTTGGGGCTCTTTCTCGTGATCGACAAATCTAGCTAATCCAAAATCTCCCAATTTGGCGTTGAAGTTCGAGTCCAACATCACATTGCATGATTTTATGTCTCTATGCACTACATATTGCTCCCATTCTTCGTGTAGATAGAGCAATGCCGAGGCCAAACCTTGGGCGATTTTATACCTTGTTCCCCACGTCAACAAGCTTTTCCCTTTGAAGAGATGGAAATCTAAGCTGGCATTTTCCATGAACTCGTAAACAAGGAGTAGTTCTTTCTTTTCGTGGCACCAACCGATGAGTTGCACCAAATTCCTATGCCTCAACCGGCTAATGATCTTCACTTCCGTTGCGTACTCCTTTATCCCTTGTTTTGACCCCTTTGATATCCTCTTGACAGCAAAATAAGAATTTGATTCCCTCAAGAAACCTCTATAAACTCCACCAAAACCTCCCTGTCCAAGCTTTTGTCCCTCCCCAAAGTTATTTGTTGCCCGAGATAATTGGCCGTAGGAAAATTTTTTCGGCCCCGCACCAGACTCGAATTCGTTTTCCATGGACATCTCAACTTCAAACTCATCCTCTTCTTTTGCTCTACTTCTCCGCCACAAGCCGAATCCAACCAAAACAAACCCACCAACCAAAACACCTGAGCCAACAAACGATCCCACCACTGCTCCAAGGGAATTTTTTTTTGATCCTGGTTTCACTGGATCTGTAACATTCCTATTTCCTGTATTTACTGTAACAGTTTTATTGGTTTCTGTAACAGTTTTATTGGTCTCATTAATTTCCAGGCTTGAACTAAATTCCCATGATTTTATAGTGTATTTTTCTCAAAATTTTGTCCTGTTGAAGCTGAGAACCCAAATGTTACCCATTCGGGTAAGTAATCCCTTAGATCAACAATGAAATGAATGGAATCTTTCACTCTGGAATTATTAGTAGTAAAAACTACACTTAAATTGTATGAGCTTGAATCATACATAATCCAAGCCTCATTTTCAGTCCCATTAGTTATATTACAGTACCAATCAGCAGTAACATTTGACGTAAGATACTTGACATCAATACCTACATGAGGAGCCCGGCCGACAATGATCGGGTCCCAACCGTCCCAATAGTCAACATTCCCGAACGTATCAAACTCCACAGCAACAAAGGGGCTGGTTTTGATCTTCGTAACTGGGTCAATTGGGAGGCCTATTGCACCACCAGGTGTGAAATTCGACCCTTTTGGAGCGAGAAAGAAAGTGATCCCATCGGCGAAATCCCGACTCCCATTCGAATCAATCACAAAAACAAAATGGGTACTGAAATCAGTTAAGTTTCCAGTGGATTTATCCCAAAGGTGAAGGGGTTCGATGTAAGTAGCTTTACCAACTTGCTCCTGCAGATTTGTGTTGCGTTCGTTGGAGGTGACTTGGAGGCCTTGGGATGAGACATAGGCTTCTCCGAATGTCGTTATGTTAGCCTTTTGAGCTTTGATCGGCTATGTTTGTGTTTACACCCATTTTTGGCCAAAAATCAATAAGTGAGTTTGTGGGTTAAAAATGGCCTTGACGGTCAGTCTTTGGCCTTGAAATGCTTTGTGATCATTAGCCCACGAAATTGGGCCAGTTTGGAAGCTTTTGATTGAATAGAATTTTATGAAGGCTTGGGTCAAGTTAATGTCTGGACTTCATTATCACAGGCCCAAGCCCAAGATTGGTCAAAGGCTTGTATTGGCCCGCTAAGCCTGAATATCTTTATCCAGGCCTAGCGCAGTTCCCACAAGTAAGCAAGGCCAACAAATAGGCCCAAATTAGTTAAAGCCTGGGTTTACTTACCAGGCTTGGGCTCAGAAGGCTTACAATGGACTAAGGCCTATCTTGCACCTCAAATTCAGGCCCAAGTATTGGGTGGGCCTGCTTCTTAGAAATATTGCATATGGGCCTCAACTAGCAGAAAAATGCCTTAAGCTGCTCACATGCAGCTTAGGCCTGCACATGCAGGTTTAAGCCTAAGATTGGCCAAAGATCCAAGTTGGTCCACTAAGCCTGAGAGTTGTTGGTTAGGCCTAGTCCAGTTACAAGAGGTTACAAGGCTTACAAGTAGACCCAAATCAGTTAAAACTTGAATGTTTCACCAGGCCTGGGCTCAGAAGGCTTACAATAGATGAAGGGTCGTCATACCCCTCAAGTTCAGGCCCAAATGGTAAATGGGCCCCTTCCCTTCTTCAAAGACGTTATTTTGGGCCTCAATTAGCAAGAAAAGGCCTTAAAGCTGCTCACAAGCAGCTCAAATGCCTAGAATGTTCTTGCTGAGCAGGTCTGGGTGAGCTGATTAGTGGTGATTGTAAGCAGCTCAAAGTCTGGGCCAATGGAACCTCGTGCTTTAGCATAAACCAAGATAGGTGGCATCCATGCACCCCTCAGAGCTGCTACTCACGCAGGCCTAAGCACGCTGCTCACAAGCAGCTTACTCAGGCTTGGTTGATTTTGCTTCTGGAGGCTTCTCCTCAACCAGCAGGGGTGGTAGGCCCACGGGAGTTGGAAGGTCCAATAAAATGAAGGAAAGGCCTGGAAAAATCTTGGTGGGCCTAGAAGGAGTCCGTTCAAGCAGTAGCTTGAGTGTTGAAGCAGCTCAAAATGGCCTGGATACTGCAGAAGCTGCAATTCCTGTCACGCCCTCGATTTTCAACATAGAATAATGATTTCCAATTAAACGATACCTCACAATAATACAGATAATACCCCAAATCAAGGTTCATTCCCATATTTGCAGTTTAAGTTCAAAGTTTCTTGTCAAGCTTGACGATCCAAATAACATAAGAGAAAAGAAGTTTTAGGGTTTACAGTCCCCCATGATCAAACGATAGTCGAAATTGAAATCGCTATTACACTGCCAAAGAGTTTTACAAAAGATGCCAAAGTAATTTCCATGTCAGCTTTCAAAGGGATGATGTCAAAATACATGCCAAGCACTTCATGTCACTATCCTCGGGTGTACCTGAAAGAAAGATAGGGTTGAGCAAAACACGTGCCGAGTAGAGAGTTCTATGCTCAAACTATATGAAAATGAAGTGAATCATGCATCGAGAATGAGTAAACATAGACAGAGATGCCCCAAGTACAAATGATTACCAACGAGCTATACGCTTTGAACAAAGGGTTCTAGACTCCACCGGAATGCCACTAATCGTTACTCCTCAGACTAGATACATCAATAAACTTACGTCGGTCCACACTAGTTCATGTGTCATTCCAATTCATCTAATTATTCTTTATACGATACCACAATCGTTCTCGTGTCTACAGTCATCAATGTCCAATCCCTTCATCACAGAGTCTTTCTTTCCTTTTAATCAGGCATTTCCATCAATAATCGCTAGGGTCACCTCGGGTCTATTTCCCTCGAGCGCAGGGTCACCCCGAGTCTATTCCCTTGATAATAATAATAACAACTTGGGTCACCTCGGGTCTATCTCCTCGAGCATAGGATCACCCCGAGTCTATTCCCTAAATAACAATCGTTTGGGTCACCTCGGGTCTATTCCCTCGAGCGTAGGGTCACCCCGAGTCTATTCCCTCAATCAGCAATAATCATTGGTTAGCGGAAACGCACATCGCATAACCGACCATCCATCATTTCACAATCAACTTCATCATCAATTTGTCGGTCGTACCACTGAACTTTAATCCACCGTTTCCTAATTCCACAAATGTACATGTTCATGCCTTTTCATTAACTTACAACTCTGCATTTTACTTAACGTACCTAGCCCGTAAATACAATCTTACAATACTCTATTCATTTGTTGTCCTCATTCATTCCACTTCTCATTTCACAAACCTCAAAACATCCAATCAAATCCAAAGACCATTTAATCAATCGCATGGTCTCACAAGACCCACAATCTACCGTGTCACATACAAGCAAAGACACACGTGCTCACCGTGTCTCTAAGTATATCCCCGCACCGACACCGCGTGCTACTCACAAGCAACCTCTAAAGTACCCGACTTACTAGCTCCTATACTAGAATCCTGTAGCAAGTGTACCAAGGTGAATCGATAGGTTCAACAAATCGTGAAGATACAAGTTACTACCCTACCCTTTTAAAGTTATTGTACCATTCTCATCAAGCATCTATACCCATCACGATGTTCATACAACCTACGGTACTCATAACACTCTACAATACGTTTTCCGTCTACAATAATATATACTAAGATCACGCTTAACCAAAGCCTAGGGAATAAGAACGATCAACGGATCACCAAGGGACGAGCAACCAAGCTTAAGGAAGGTTTAAAGATGCCTTAGAGGTGTTAGAAGTGATTGGAAACCAAAACGGTGAAGTACGAAGTAAAACAGCAAAAGCTGGAGATAAGCAACAGGTATCGATACCTAAGGCAAAGGTATCGATACCTCTGGGTCAAAAATGACTCCAGACGCAAGGGTATCGATACCAATGACAAATGGTATCGATAACAAAGGATTTTCTGGGTTTTGGAACACGAAGGTATCGATAACAAAGGTCAAGGTATCGATAATAAAGCTGTTCGAGCAGAATTTCTGTAGATTTCAGTGGGTTTCTCATCAACAACAACAACACCAACAATAACCACAACCAATGGCATGAATCAAGCTACAAGAAACAAGTCATAAACATATATTGAGAGTTAGAACTCCCTACCTCAAGATTCAAGAACGAATTTGAAAGATTTCTCAAGCCCTAGCTCCAATCTTTGAGTTCGAACGAAATACGCCTCCACCGAGCTCAAACCCAAGCAATACGGACTGAAATACGCCGAGGAGTGAAGGATTTATGGAGGTTTTGTGGAGGTTTTGGGTGAAATTAGGTGAGAGTGAGGGAATGGGAGAGAGCCGAGAGAGAGAGGAGTCGGGAGAGTGAGAGACCGAGAGGTGGAGAGAGTGGGAAATAATTTCCCTGCCTCTCACCCCACACACATATATGCACACATCACACAATCCTCCCTCAAGAAAAGAATTCTAACATAATAACCCCAAGTTCTCAATTTCAAATCAATCTCATCCTTCTTATTTCTTTTAAAACCTTTAAATCAATTTCCTGAAATTACGGGTCTTTACACTCCTTTCGCCCTTTCACAGAATTTTATGCAAAGGAGAAGGGTTTCTCAGGCCTTTGCCGTTTTCTTGGAGTAAAAGACACGTTTTGGTCAGAAAGTAGCTCTTCATTGGAGCATTTTGAAGCTGCTCTAGCCCAAACCCTTGCTGGAAGGCCACTTGGCAGCCATGCATTAGAGCTGGTGGAAGCAGCTCAAGGCCTGAAGCTCCTATAAATCACAGTTCTGGAGGCCTTGCCAAGGGTCCACGACCTCAAAGCTCAAAGCTTATGCCATTTCATTTCTATTTCTTTTACTTGTACTCACTACATAAGTAGTTTAAGTTTCCATTGTACCCAATCTTCATTAAGCCGTTAATGGAGACCTTTTCATTCCTGTTTTAGTCCTTATTTTACTTTCTTCCCATTTTCTACAACGGTAGGAAATTCTAAAGTCCTTTTCGTTAAGGCAGCCAACGAACCATCACGAGGCCTTACCCTTTAGGCCAATCACAGTCGCACGAGAGGAGTCGGATTTTGAGGCACAAAGGCCTTAAAAACAATTTGGACAGCAATCCTGTCCTGGAACGCCCGCAACACCAAGCCAAATCGGTTTTTGCACTTTTTGTGGAGAACATTTTGGCACGCCCGGTGGGACCCTATTCGTTAAAGGGTGATCATGGGGAAGAAAGAGTCTCAGAAAGGTGGAGGCCCCGTTCACAGCGGAATTCACCATCAAGCACAGAACCCAACAGGCCAAAACGCATCAAGGCCTGTTGAGAATTTTGAGAGGCATTTCAAGCGTAGGCCAACTGTAGGCCTTAAAGCTATGGAATCGCGCCCACAATGGATTTGTGGGGGGCATCAAAAGCGAGTGTTATTCACTTGGCTTACACAAAAACACCAAAATGGTGTCAAGAAGGGCTAAGTACAAGGAAAAGCCCTTCATAAGCCGAACTTGCATTTCTAAAAATGTTCGGCTTAGGCCTACCAGTCATTGAGTAGGCCTTATTTTTAAAGTTCTTAACAGGCCTTTTCCGCAGGGGTTCAGGTCCTTGCTAGGCTTTTTCATGGTCTGGGCCTGAACATAGGCCTAATACTGGTATAAACAGGCCTTTTTTCAAGAATCGAGGCCTTTTTAGATGCCAAAAATATTTTTTTAATTTTTATACACGCCTTGATCCTAAAAGTAAAGAACCAAGGCGTGGGGGGCTATGTTTACACCCATTTTTGGCCAAAAATCAATAAGTGAGTTTGTGGGTTAAAAATGGCCTTGAAGGTCAGTCTTTGGCCTTGAAATGCTTTGTGATCATTAGCCCACGAAATTGGGCCAGTTTGGAAGCCTTTGATTGAATAGAATTTTATGAAGGCTTGGGTCAAGTTAATGTCTGGACTTCGTTATCACAGGCCCAAGCCCAAGATTGGTCAAAGGCTTGTATTGGCCCGCTAAGCCTGAATATCTTTATCCAGGCCTAGCGCAGTTCCCACAAGTAAGCAAGGCCAACAAATAGGCCCAAATCAGTTAAAGCCTGGGTTTACTCACCAGGCTTGGGCTCAGAAGGCTTACAATGGACTAAAGCCTATCTTGCACCTGAAATTCAGGCCCAAGTATTGGGTGGGCCTGCTTCTTAGAAATATTGCATATGGGCCTCAACTAGCAGAAAAAGGCCTTAAGCTGCTTGTGAGCAGCTTAGGCCTGCACATGCAGGTTTAAGCCTAAGATTGGCCAAAGATCCAAGTTGGCCCACTAAGCCTGAGAGTTGTTGGTTAGGCCTAGTCCAGTTACAAGAGGTTACAAGGCTTACAAGTAGACCCAAATCAGTTAAAACTTGGGTTTTTCACCAGGCCTGGGCTCAGAAGGCTTACAATAGATGAAGGGCCGTCATACCCCTCAAGTTCAGGCCCAAATGGTAAATGGGCCCCTTCCCTTCTTCAAAGACGTTATTTTGGGCCTCAATTAGCAAGAAAAGGCCTTAAAGCTGCTCACAAGCAGCTCAAAGGCCTAGAATGTTCTTGCTGAGCAGGTCTGGGTGAGCTGATTAGTGGTGATTGTAAGCAGCTCAAAGTCTGGGCCAATGGAACCTCGTGCTTTAGCATAAACCAAGATAGGTGGCATCCATGCACCCCTCAGAGCTGCTACTCAGGCTTGGTTGATTTTGCTTCTGGAGGCTTCTCCTTAACCAGCAGGGGTGGTAGGCCCACGGGAGTTGGAAGGTCCAATAAAATGAAGGAAAGGCCTGGAAAAATCTTGGTAGGCCTAGAAGGAGTCCGTTCAAGCAGTAGCTTGAGTGTTGAAGCAGCTCAAAATGGCCTGGATACTGCAGAAGCTGCAATTCCTTTTGCCCTTTCACAGAATTTTATGCAAAGGAGAAGGGTTTCTCAGGCCTTTGCCGTTTTCTTGGAGTAAAAGACACGTTTTGGTCAGAAAGTAGCTCTTCATTGGAGCATTTTGAAGCTGCTCTAGCCCAAACTCTTGCTGGAAGGCCACTTGGCAGCCATGCATTGGAGCTGGTGGAAGCAGCTCAAGGCCTGAAGCTCCTATAAATCACAGTTCTGGAGGCCTTGCCAAGGGTCCACGACCTCAAAGCTCAAAGCTTATGCCATTTCATTTCTATTTCTTTTACTTGTACTCACTTCATAAGTAGTTTAAGTTTCCCTTGTACCCAATCTTCATTAAGCCGTTAATGGAGACCTTTTCATTCCTGTTTTAGTCCTTATTTTACTTTCTTCCCATTTTCTACAACGGTAGGAAATTCTAAAGTCCTTTTCGTTAAGGCAGCCAACGAACCATCACGAGGCCTTACCCTTTAGGCCAAGCACAGTCGCACGAGAGGAGTCGGATTTTGAGGCACGAAGGCCTAAAAAACAATTCGGACAGCAATCCTGTCCTGGCACGCCCGCAACACCAAGCCAATTCGGTTTTTGCACTTTTTGTGGAAAACAGTTTGTGAGGTTGAAGGTCAGTGAATTCGTTTGAGGAAATAGAATGCAGAAGAAGAACATGGAGAGAGAATATAGCAGGGTTTGGAAGTTGAAGATAGCCATGGCTGTTGGGGGGGGAAATTTGGGTGGCTATGGTGAAAGTTGTATAAATGTGTGGGTGTATGTATTGTGTAAAAAAAGAGAGCTGAGAGGAGATGAAGGTGTGTGAGAGATGAAGGTGCGTGAGGTTGTGTAAGAGGGTATGTAAGCTTGTAATTGTATTTAACTGAAATTAATTTGAAGGAATAGAGTTGTTAGTTTGTGTGTGAATTCTCTCCTTCCCATATGTAGAGAAGCATATGTATATTTGAGTCATCCATTGAAGACCTATCCAAAATAAAATCCATGCCAAAAATAGATTCGCTTTTTATGAAAACATGTGCGCACATAGGAGAAGATAAACAAATCACCTGAGTTCTGAATCGATCTTTTTTTTTTTTTTTAGAATATATTTTCATAAATTCTTGTAAAAAAATCATCTCAATCGAATATGGGCAGTGACTTTTTCAAAATTCGCTGGGCAAACCAGTTGAACGTGCCGATCCAATGGATGCGGCGTTCAGCAAATCGAGTACCACATTTGGTAGCTTCTTTGGCTAATGAGGGCAAACTTCCTTCTTCATGGAGGGCTGATCCACCCCTCCAGTGTCATTTTTTGCTTTCTGATGTTAATTAGGCCCTGTTTTTACTAACAAAAATTACTAAAAACTTAACGCATTTTACCATTTTATTTCCACTAACAAAAAACTTTCAGCATTTTACCATCTCATTTCCACTAACAAAAAAGTTGTTAACAAACACTGTTTTTGCTACAGTAACTCTACTTACAAACCATCAACAACTTATTCTTTACTAGAAACAAGTTAACATTTCTCAACAACTTATTCACTATCGAAAACATCAAACAATTTCTCAACCGCAAATAAAAATTTATAAATTTTTCTCTACCGAAAACACTTTGTTTAGTTGTCAAAAAAAACTTTCCTCGGATCCACGAAAAAAAGAAAGAAAGAAAGATGTAATGGATAGGGCCGTGTAGTTAAACTTTACGTACCCATTACATTATTTAGCCAAACAGAGCCCTACATGACCTTTTAGGAATTGACTACACGGCTGTACCCATTATTACATCAGCTTTAATTTATAGCCACACAACCCTTTAACCTATGGCATTGCGACTACTCCAAAACTGTGTACGTGGATCGTATGCTTGCAAAAAAACAACATTGTTAGGCCTTGTTTTGAGTTGGCTATAGAGATTGATCGGCTGTCTGTACTCATATGAAGGCGGATTCTTACACCAACAGGACATATAAACTATCCTTGGTTGCCTCCATCTAATTTTTTTTTCGACAAAAGATGAATTTTATTAAAAACAGGAAAAGGGGAAGGGAAACCAACGAAAAGTTGGTGAATACACCTCAAGGGCAACGCCCGAAACACCTAATGGTCTACAATGATCCAAAATAAATAAAACATGATAGCCCGATCCAAAACCCAACTATATCAATAAGCCCAAAAACACCTAATCCGGTCCAAGCCTGGACCGGCCTGCCCTATCCATTCCCGAAACCCTAACTACTACGACCACCCCTCCGTACAAATCACTGGCGCCCCGCCTCGCCGTTAAACCGAGCCAGTCTCTCCCAGATGTAGAGACCGGCGGCGGAAACAAATAGGCCTACGGAAGACATAAACCGCAGCAATCAGAGCCAAGGGGCCAACCAACACCAAACAGCAGCACCTCCCAAGCACCTCCCCAGCAAAGACCTCGACGGCAAGAACAGCAACCCAGAAGCAGCGAACTGCCGGCCCCGCGCCCGATTGAGAGCTCAGAAAGGTCGTCGACCGGACTTCGACACACAAAACGACCAGGAACACCCAACCATGGGGGCCGCAACCACCTCACCACCACCGGACAGAAGTCATCACCGAACAGCGTCGCCATCTCCACCGATCGATTTTTGAAAAGAGCCAACCTGCAAAACAGAGTCAGACAACTACTCGTACACCACTCCACCACCACACCACCGCCCAGCACCGACACACTCCAGATCCAGAGCATACCGCCAAACCGGACCACCCACAGAACGATGAGACACCCACGCCGCTAGGCAAACCGGTGGAGCTAGGGAACCACCGGCCGGAGACGGAGAACGCCACACCCTCCCACGCCGGGGAGGGCGGAATCTCACCAAAGGGAGAGGGGTGCGATCTGAAAGAGGAGAGGGTCGGAGAGGGAAATAGAGGGGAATGAGAGAGGAAAACATTCCCGGGGGGAGGGGCGGCAGCTGAGGGAAAGCTAGGGTTCGGAATCGCCAATTTTAGAGAGAGAAAGGGAAAGGGTTCGAGAGAATGGGTATTGGTTGCCTCCATCTATTGGATATGGAGGGAGAGGAATGCTAGTCTTTTTTTTTTATTTGATCTGCAGGAATGCTAGTCTATTCCAAGGAATTAGCACTTCTGCTGGTGGAGTGTTGTCCAAGATTGCAAATAAAGTTAGAGCTTGTGTGTGTTCTTGGACGAAGATCAAGCCCAATGATGAGAATAGGCTGCTCGTCAGGAGCTGGAATGTAAATTCCAATATTTTGACTTCAAGTTGGTCTTGCCTAGAAGTTGTCTTTTTTTTTGGATAAGTTGCTTGACGATTTCCTAGTCCTAAAAATAAAGGGTTGTCCCAAGCGTAGGGTGGAGACCGACGCAGCACAATATCCGATAAAATCGGAGTCGAATCCACAAAGACGGTAATGTGTGCTGACTAAAAACTCGGGTTTTACTAATTTAACGGGCTCTTAGGTAGCCACCCCTTGTCGATTTGATTGAGATTAACTAAAACATAGAAATTGATTGTACTTTTCAGAAAATTAAAATGAGGTACGGTCGTAGGGTTCATAGCACTCGTAACCAGTCTGGATTAACCTGCTCTGTTTGGAGTTCTTAAAAACGTTTAATTTTAGATTGAAAAAGATACCCCGCAAGATGCGAGACCCTATGGTCGCCGTATACCCATGCGCAGCGGAGAATGAGTTTTGGACCCCCATTCCCCGTTCACATGGGCTCCGACAATGCCCGGGTTCGTCCACATGAAGTATTTTTCCAATCTAAAATTGTTTTTCCGTTGTTTGAAAATAGAAGCAGTGCCTGAACTAGCCACAGTGTGCTAATCACTCCGCGACCCTACCTATATGACTACTCAGTTCCCGTTCGGTTAAAGCCTTAGATTAATAATGGAATGAATGGTATCATACACTATGGAATTATTAATAGAACCAGTAACGACTACACTTAAATTGAATGAGCTAGAATCATACGTAATCCAAGCCAAACTGAAAAATTAGTTGAATTAAGAGAATTGACATTGATACCTACATGAGTAACAGGGCTGATATCGACTGGGTCCCAACCCGTATTCCTGAACGTATCAAACTCCACAGCAACGAAGGTGCTGGTTTTTTCTGGGTTAATTGACTCAATTGGGAGGCCCATCGCACCACCACCCGAGGACCTTTGCGACGCATCTGGAGCGAGAAAGAAGGTGAGCCCGTCGGCAAAACTCTCATTCCCATAAGAAGCAATCCCGAAAACAAAATGGGTGTTGAAATCTGCAAACTTCCCAGTGGTTTCATCCCAGAGGTCAAGTTGGTGGATGTAAGTGGCTTTACCAACTTGTTCCGCCAGATTGGCGCTGCATTCGTTGGAGGTGACTTGGAGGCCTCCGGTTGAGAAATAGGCTGCTCCGAACTTTGTTATGCTGGCGTTTTGATCTGGATCGTTAAAGTTTGTGAGGTTGAAGGTCAGTGAATTTGTTTGAAGAAATAGAACGCTGAAGAAGAACATGGAGAGAGAATATAGCAGGATTTGGAAGTTGAAGATAGCCATGGCTGTGGGGAGAAAATTGGGAGTTCTGTGTTTTGGATTAGTTTTTGGCATTTAAATAACCCAAGAATTCGTCCAGAGTTCTTTTAAAATGATGAATTAGTCCTAATTGTGTACTGATTCAAATGCCAAAAAATTCGATTTACCGTGTGCTTTCATAATTCACCAACTATTTTAATATTTTTGGATTAGTTTTGATTGGTTTGATTCTAGTTGGGCAGAATTTTGCATGGTTTGGGCACATGAATTGAATCTAAAATATCATTGACCGATATACTAGATGGACCCATTGTTGACAAAAAGATAAATACTCAATAAATTATGGAAACAGGTTCATTAGCTGCCAAAGGACTAAAAAATAATGATAGAGAGCAATAGACGAATTGGTAACTCTTACTCAATGTTATGAATACTAGACAGCGAACCGGAAAAGAGTCCGGGTGGATGGGTCACTGGTTTAACCGTGGTTGAACCGTGATGTCATAAATATATTAAAAATATATAATTATTAAAATGGTTACATAAAATATATAGAAAAGTTGAAAAAAAATGTATCCTTAATTGTTTTTGGAGTAAAAAGAGAAGAAGTTGGGCTTGCGAAGCATTCTGAAAGGTTTTCTTTCAATCCCACATCGGTGGTTTGAGAAATGCTAGCACTTTTTGGCTCTATAAATTGGACGGGGGGAGTTTAATGATATCCAATCGAATTGATTTTTTGCATACTTGTTCAATTAATAAACGAGCTCTACAAAGTGAACATTTCCGATAATTGAAGCGAGACCGGAGCAGGGCCCCCTTGGTCGGGACAGCAAGCTACTGTCCCTTTAAGTCCCCCAACTCCCTATAAATTGGTGCCCAGTGCTTTATTGTGCCTTTGAAAGACCAAACAAGTACCCCATGGTCCCCGCCAAAAGAGTTATTTCGGGCTATTTCTCGTGATTGACAAATCTAGCTAACCCAAAATCTCCCAATTTGGGATTGAAATTTGAGTCCAACATCACATTGCTTGATTTTATGTCCCTATGCACTACACATTGCTCCCATTCTTCGTATAAATAGAGCAATGCAGAGGCCAAACCTTGGGCGATTTTATACCTTGTTGCCCATATCAACAAGCTTTTCCCTTTGAAGAGATAGAAATCTAAGCTGCCATTTTCCATGAACTCGTAAACAAGGAGTAGTTCTTTCTTTTCGTGGCACCAACTGATGAATTGCACCAAATTCCTGTACCTCAACTGGCTAATAATCTTCACTTCTGTTGCGTACACCTTTATCCCATGTTTTGACCCTTTTGATATCCTCTTGACAGTAATATAAGAATTCAATTCCCTCAAGAAACCTCTATTGACTCCACCAAACCCTCCCTCTCCAAGCTTTTGTTCCTCCTCAAAGTTATTTGTGGCTCGAGATAATTGACCGTAGGAATATTTCTTCGGCCCAGCACCGGACTCGAATTCGTTTTCCATGCATCTGAACTTCAAACTCATCCTCTTCTTTTGCTCTGCTTCTCTTCCACAAGCCAAATCCAACCAAAACAAACCCACCAACCAAAACACCCGAGCCCACAACTGATCCCACCACAGCTCCAATGGAGATTTTACTTGATCCCGGTTTCACTAGAACTGTAACATTTTAATGTCTTCATCTTACTTTTGCTGTTTATGTCAATTATATCGAAACTCATAATGTTGTATTTTTCTCATATTTGTAAAATCTTATTGACTTGCGGGTTTTGATAAATTATCGGATATTTCACATGAAGAGAATGGGCTATTACATGTCTTAAATTAATTAAAATGTGATAATTTAAGCCAATGTTGGGGGCAAAAGCCGCAAAAGTATATTTTTCAAGTTTTATACATGTTACTGATGATTTTTAAAAATTCACGACCGCGATACCCGATTCCTGCGACGGGCCGACGGCGACCGATACCGCGATTTAAAACTATGATCGGGAGCGAGAAAGAAGGTGAGTCCATCGGCAAAAGTACTCCGATTCCCATTCGAATCAATCACAAAAACGAAATGGGTATTGAAATCTGTTAAGTTTCCAGTGGAATTATCCCGAAGGTGAAGGCGATCGATGTAAGTGGCTTTACCAACTTGTTGCTGCAGATTGGTGTTGCGTTCGTTGCAGGTGACTTGGAGGCCTTGCGTCGAGATATAGGCTTCTCTGAATGTTGTTATGTTGACCTTTTGATCTTGATCGGCAAAGTTTGTGAGGTTGAAGGTCAGTGATTTTGTTTTTGGAAACATGCAGAAAGCAGAATATGGAGAGAGAATAGAGCAGAATTTGGAATTTAAAGATAGCCATGGCTGTGCGGAGAAATTGGGAGTTTTGTGTGTTTCGGATGAACTTTTGGCATTTAAATAACTGAAGAATTCGTCCAGAGTTTATTTGGTTGGGATGTGAAAGGATGAATTAGTCCTAATTGTGTTCTGATTGTGTCCTAATTAGTCCGCGTGCTTTCTTGGATTAATTTTCATTGGTTTGATTCTAGTAAAGCAGTCTTTTTCATGTTTTGGGCACGTGAATTCAATCCAAAATATCATTTCCCACCATACTAGCTAGGTGGACCCATTGTTGACGAAAAGATAAATAAAATAAATTATGGAAACAGGTTAGCTGCCAAAGGACTTAAAAAATAATGCTAGAGATCGAACAAGTTCTGGTTAACAGCATGGCGAGGACTGTAATTGGTCATTCCTCGATGTACCATTTGTCGAGTTCAAATAAAAATTTGTTGCCTATTTACAAGAGTTATGCAGATGGAAAAGAAGTGGCAGAAGATGTGGTGCTCAGCTTTCAGTAACCGCTACCATTGTTGTTATCTTCAAGATGTGGTGGTGAGCTTTGAGTAACCACTACCAGACTACCAGTGTCGTAACTATGGGTCAAAGATGTGGCGGTGAGCTAGCTTTGAGTAACCATGGCACCAGTGTTTGTAAAATATGGCTCAAAGACTGCATTTGACTGCTTTGAGAAGCAGCTAGCTTCACCGTTAGATACTTCAAAGAAGTTTAGCCGTGGAATTGGGATCCAAGTACGTTGCCGACTTGCCACAGGAATCTCTGTTGGAAGAACAAGGAATAAAGTTTCAAAATTAAGAATATGAATAGCTTGATAATTAAGTGAAGGCGGCCAAAAGTTTTACATCGGGATGACACCATAGCCAACAACCACATCAATCTCTCCATTTACTGCTCATGGAAATCTTTTTTGAGTTGTATGTCAGCTACTTCAATTATACTTGCATCGCTTCTAGGAAGACAAAATGGTCTCCTCATACCTCTAGAACCAACTTACACTTAATGTGAAAGTGATCTAGATGGAGATCATGAAGCAGTAGAGAAGATGAGGTACTGAACCTAGCTAGAAGAAAGGGGAAATTGCATATTAGTAGCAAAAGGGGCAAAAATTGCGTTTTTATTTTGATTGGGGAATGATTTCCATTCACGAAAGCCATCCATCACTTACAAAGTACATCCAAAATATCGAAGAAAATAATCTAAATACTGCCCGACAAGAAAGATAAACACATAAAGCAAAAATGACAATGGCCTTATTCGTTTGGTAACTTTTGGTATTTTAGTTTTGGTAGTGGGTGGAGAGAGAAATAGGGTAAACTACTAATTGCACCCCCCCATGTCAGGCACCCCCCCTGACACGGCAATTCCTTCCCTCTTTTACCCCCACACCACGTGCCTCTCTCTCTCTCTCACGCGCACACACACAGCAGTCTCTCTCTCTTTTATTTGATTTTTTTGTTATAAAATTTTAAATGCTAATAACTTTTTTTTCATGTATTTTTTTGTAAATAAATTTTATATTTTTGAAATCTACTCAACGAAACTTATCAAACGAGCTTAATATTGATGGTGAAATAATGTAAAACGGAAAAATTATATTTTTTCCATAGTTTAAACTGTCTAAAGATGTTGAAAAATTAAGTGTTCCAAATTTCAATCCATTTGAACCGGTGGAAATATTTTAGTTTTCTGACCATTTTATCCTAAATGGTCATAATTAAATTTAAACTCTAGGGCTCTCGTTGATTAACCCTAAAAAAGTCGTAGAATCAAATATCTCTTAGGGTTAATCAACGAGAGCCCTGGAGTCAAAATTTAGTTATAACCCTTTATGATAAAATGATCAAAAAACTAAAATCTTTCCACCGGTTCAAACGGATTGAAATTTGAAACACTTAATTTTTTAATATATAAACTGTGTAAAGAGACTTGATTTTTTAATCAAATTTTTTAACCATATTTTTTTGTATCCCAATTTCCTAAGGCAGTTCGGCTATTGGCTTATTTTCGTCTTTATTAAAAAAAATTGGATTTCGATTAAATTTTTTTACTTTTTAGATTTCTTTTGTCCTAGAGTCAAAATTTAATTATGACAATTTAGGATAAAATGATTAGAAAAATAAAATCTTTCCACCGGTTCAAACGGATTGAAATTTGGAACACTTAATTTTTTAACTATATTTTTATCCTTATAAAAACTGTTTAAAAAGTTACTAAAAAAAAATTAAGCATTGGTTCAAAGTTGCCCGTTGGTTAAAAAAATTTAATTATAACCATTGGTTCAAACTTGCAAACTGTCTACAACCGTCTAAAAGGTGCAGGTTCAGCAACAGTTGCTCGTTGCAAATTTGACAGAGCATTGATAGCATTTGTTCAAAGTTGTAGGTGCAGCAACAGTTGCCCGTTGCAAATTCGACAGAGCATTGATAGCTTGCCCTATATATTCAGTTTTTTATATGTTCACTTGTGTATGCCTTGGCCCAAAAAAATCATTTAATTTAAACACATTATTTCATATTCAACATTAGACTTGTTTGATAGATTTTGTTGAGTAAATTTCAAAAATATAAAATTTATTTTTAAAAAAACGTGATTTCAACCTCGATAGACAATTTATATATTAAAAAATATAGTTAAAAATTAAGTGTTTCAAATTTCAATCCGTTTGAACCTGTGGAAAGATTTTATTTTTCTGATCATTTTATCATAAATGGTCATAATTAAATTTTGACTCTAGAGCTCTCGTTGATTAACCTAAGAGATATTTGATTCTACGACTTTCTTAAGGTTAATCAACGAGAGCCTTAGAGTCAAAATTTAATTATGACCATTTAGGACAAAATGATCAGAAAATTAAAATCTTTCTACCGGTTCAAAAGGATTGAAATTTAGAACACTTAATTTTTCAACCTCTTTAGACAGTTTAAACTATCACAAAAATATAGTTTTTCCGTTTTACATTATTTCACCATCAATATTAGGCTCGTTTGATAGGATTCGTTGAGTAGATTTCAAAAATATAAAATTTATTAAACAAGAATACGTGAAAAAAAAAAGTTATTAGCATTTAAAATTTTATAACAAAAAATAAAATAAGAGAGAGAGACAGCGGGGGAGAGAGAGAAAGAAACGCATGGGAGGTGGGGGTAAAATGGGAAATTGATGGGGCCCGTGTCACGGGGGGCCTGACACGGGGGGTGCGTTTAACAGCACTCTTAGAGAGAGGGGTAATAAGTGGAGAGAATAGAGAGAGAAATGAAATTAATAATTAGAAAAATAGGATAACAAATTCGAATTTGACGAAAAAATTGGTGAAACGCAACTCCAGCTTTTTCAAAATTACCCTCTTTCATTCAAAAATTTGAACTACTCCTGTACTTACATTCATTCTCATATTGGAATGGTTAGGCTGTGTTCCACAAAACAATTAAGAACTTATTTTTTGTTCAATAATAAGGTGTGTTCCACAAAATAAGAACTTATTTTTTGTTCACCCTTAGGTAGTATGGCCGGCGGGAGGGAAATCGGTCCGGCGGCCGCGCTGGGCCGTCTCCGGCCACCGGACGGCCGATCCGAGCCGTCCAAAAATTCTAAAAATTAAAACCAAGGGTTTCATATGTACACGGAAAAGGGGTGCTCGGATCAAGCACCCTACACACCTCGGATGACGTTGATTCCCGCGTAGGCCCCCTTGGTTTTAATTTTTAGAATTTTTGGACGGCTCGGATCGGCCGTCTGGTGGCCGGAGACGGCCCAGCGCGGCCGCCGGACCGATTTCCCTCCCGTCGGCCCCCATATTGGTAAAAACAGTCTTCTTTTTGTAAAGGCAACTTTAAGCTCAAAATAATGTGTTTACGCAAATAATTTTCCTACCACTATGGATCTTATTTGATAGATCTCATTGAGATCTTTAATACGGTGCAAAAAAAATTATTATTTTTTTTTCATTTATGTTATATTTGAGTTTGAAAATATGGAAGGAACTTTTTAGTTGGGAAAAATAAGAAGGTTGGATTATTTTTGAATAAGAAGTGGGGGAATAAGTACTTATTTTTTAAGAAGGTTTGCGGAACGGGGCCTTAATATCTCAAGTCCTGGCCGACCTTGTAGTACATGAAAACTATATACAAAGATTTCCGATAAAGAAAGAAAAAAACAAGAAGCAGCAAACACTATGCCAAATTTTAGCATTAGCGGCATGAGAAAACTGCCTTTAATAGTCCCAAAACTGCCGGTAATACTCAAAACCGCCGGAAAAAGTTTAAAAACCGCCGCAAATAAACCGCCGGGAAAACAATTGTCTAAAAAACAAAAGCGGCGTTAGAAAACCGCTGGCAATACTAAAAACGGCGGTAAAAAACCGCCGGCAATAAAATCCATGGTTATTTTTTTTTTGTTCTCCCAGGAATCAAACCCGGAACCTCCGGATCCTATAGCGCACGTGCTACCAACTGGGCTGACCCGCATATTGCGTCATGTAGGATAAATAATAATATTTATATTATACGGGTCGGTATTATTATAAGCGGCGGTAATAAACCGCCGGTAATTAAAAAAAAAACCTTATATCTATTTTTTCCGGCGGTATTTTAAAAAACCGCCGGTAAAAGTTTGTAAAAACGGCATTCTTAAAAAAACTGCCGTTTTAGGTAGTTATTCCCGATGGTTTTACTAATGCCGGTAAAAATAGTTTTTAACGGAAGTTTTTTTACCACCGGTAATAATACCGCCGGTAAAAGCGATATTTGGCATAGTGAAACGTTACAACTACTGAAGAGCAAATTTGAACGTAAAAATTTGAAACGCAAATTCGAACATAATTGTATCCGGAATCGTATAATACATGTTTTTATATGACACAGTTTTGCCTAGATCTGTGTTCCTATATACAATGCTTAATCAAGAAGCCGATCTATACAACGCCTAACAATTATCAAGAATCTGAACAATCATGACCCATAGGATGGAAAATGGACTACTCGTACTTTTTGAACCAGCTTACATTTCATTCAAAAGTGCAATAGAGTCCTGCTACACACACAACAATTAATCTGTGCACAGATTGTGCACAGATTTCGTTGTGGGGCCGACCACGGGTCCCACACAAATCATCCGAGCCGTTCATTAAATGTAAAATATTTTTTCAAGGGTCCCCGTAAAAAATAAACTCAATCTGATACCTATAAGTATTTCATCCAACCATCTAACTTTTCATTCAGATTTTCGGATAATGAAAAGTTATATAGTTGGATCGAGCACCTATAGGTATCGGATTGAGCTTTATTTTTTACGAGGACCCTTGAAAAAATGTTTTACATTTAATGAACGGCTCGGATGATTTGTGTGGACCCGTGGTGGACCCCACAACAAAATCTGTGCACAATCTGTGCACAAATTGTCTGTGTGGGTAGACTTTCTGAGTGCTATAGAGGAAGATGAAGTGGTTAATTATTGTATATGATCACAGTTTGGACTTAAAACCATGGTAAATAACTATATAAGATTACAGCTTGAACAAAAACCGTGATTACATACAAGTGAAGAAGGGAAAAAAATAGTGCCAAAGAAGAGGAGCTCCCAAGTTTTGAACCAGGGGACTCCTTGTCTTCAATGCGTGACCTTCACCACTTGGCTAGAGCTCATCTTTTTCAGTAAAATGGAAACTATATTATATGGACATCGGGACCCTAGTTTTTGTAGTCATGATTTTATAGAAAAACTATTCTATCACGCTTTCAAAAAGTATATTACCACACTTGCAACAAAATATGATTGAAATGAACAACAAAATTATTCCATCACGCTTTTATCAAAACGTAGTTAAATAAGTGAGTATATTTTATCACGCTTCAAAACAAAATGTGATTGAAACGAACAACAAACTAATACATCACGCTTTTACCAAAACGTAGTTAAATAAGTGAGTACTCCCTCCATCCCTTTTTAAGTATCCCGCTTCGTAACTTCAACTTATTAAGAAAATATCATCATTACACATTACACATTTCACATCAATTTTTACCTCCACTTTCCCTACTTACCCTCTATGGAGACATGATCATTACACTTTTACTCACTAACTTTTCAAAATGGAATATACTTTTAGGGACAAAATGGAAAATGTACCAACTTTTACCCACTAACTTTACAAAATGGAAACTTTTTAAGGGACAGCCCAAAATGGAATACTGAACTTTAAAAAGGGGACGGAGTGAGTATATTTTATCATGCTTTAAAACAAAATATGATTGAAACGAACAACAAACTTATTCCATCTCGCTTTTACCGAAACGTAGTTAACTAAGTGAGTATATTTTTTCATGCTTCAAAATAAAATGTGATTAAAACAAGCAATTACAATTACAGTTCTATCAAAACTGTGATAAAAACTATTATTTATCACGGTTTCATTAGTAAAGTGATATGAAAATTTCATTGTATATTTCTGTATCACACTTTCATTAAAACTGTGATTGTTTCAAACTTTTGAATGTGGTCTTTATCTATTATTCAAGTAGTGATCGTTCCATTTCTCGCTCATCAAAATCCGGTCCATGTTTTGGTTCTGCTGCTTCAAGTAACCTTCCTAATCCACAGAGGTCCCAAACCCATTCCACCATTCCTATTTGACATTTTGGCACCTTCATATCAAAGGGCTTTCTCCCGCAAGCTATTTCCAATGCCACAACTCCAAAGCTGTAGACGTTTGATTCCTTACTAGGTTTACCTGTTACCATATATTCTGGTGCCAAGTACCCCATGGTCCCCGCCAAAGTAGTAGTTTGGGGCTCTTTCTCGTGATCGACAGATCTAGCTAAACCGAAATCTCCCAGTTTGGCATTGAAATTGGAGTCGTCCAACATCACATTGCTTGATTTTATGTCCTTGTGCACTACACATTGGTTCATTCTTCATGTAGATAGAGCAATGCAGAGGGCAATCCTTGGGCGATTTTATACCTTGTTGTCCATGTCAAGAAGCTTTTCCCTTTTGAGAGATCGAAATCTAAGCTGTCATTTTCCATGAACTCGTAAACAATGAGTAGTTCTTTCTTTTCGTGGCACCAACCGTTGAGTTGCACCTAATTCTTGTGCCTCAACCGGCTAATGATCTTCACTTCTGCTGCGTACTCCTTTATCCCTTGTTTTGACCCCTTTGATATCCTCTTGAGGGAGTAAAAATTAAACTCCCTCAAAAAACCTCTATAAACTCCACCAAATCCTCCCTCTCCAAGCTTTTGTTCCTCCTCAAAGTTATTTGTTGCGCGAGATAATTGACTATAGGAAAATTTCTTGGGCCCAGCACCGGCCTCGAATTCATTTTCCAAGGACATCGCAATTTTAAATTCATCCTCTTCTTTTGCTCTACTTCTCCTCCATAAGAGCATCCCCAATGAGGGATGTAAACCAGGTGCTATAGTTATAATACAACCCAGATGTAAAAAAAATTTGCTCCAATGGGGATGTAAAATAGCAATTTCGGAGATGTAAAATAGCACAAATGGAAAGGGAGATGTATATTTCCATCCCCTTTTGGCTGCAGCTATAAATTAACAGGTCATCACCCAACTGATTCTATCAGATTTTTAGACAGCCGAAGTTACCTGATCTCATCGGAAAGTCATCGGAATTTGCAAGAACACGCTGGAATCTGCAAGAACACGCCGGAAGCTCACCGAAAACTGATTCGAGGTCTGGAGATTACCGTCTCCGACCCCGATTCCAGCCAAGATTTAGTCGGAACTGGTGTAGTTGATTTCGTCAGAACTGGCATAGCTTTCCCTCGTCGAGTTCCAGCCAAGATGCCCTTCGGTTCGTAGAGAGAGAGAGAGAGAGAGAGAGAGAGGGGGGGGGTTCTGGTTCAAAGAGAGAGTCTGGTGTATCTTCTGTCTTCGTAGAGAGAGAGAGAGAGACAGAAAAAGAGTAAAGTTGGGTTGTAATCTCAGCCAACGGGTCTTTTGATCCGACCGTTGGCTTTTTTTTTTTTGTTTTTTAAAGGGATTTTATGAGTATCCGACTGTTTCTTGTCCAACGGATCAAAAAAATAGCAACGGTAATTTTTTTTTTCGGAATAATTTTTTTTTTAAGTCCTCGATTACCGGATACCAAAATTATTTTTCAACGGAAGTAGTACTTGAATTAGGGTTAAGAAAGTTGGGGAAAATTAAGGAGGAGGAAAAGTTAGTTAATTATCCATCCCTTTTTTACATCTCACCATTGGAGAGGGGTGGGTTCTATTTTACACCCAACTAACTTTTAACCACTTTTTTCATCTAAAATAACTATCCATCCGATTCCAAAATACATCCCCATTGGGGATGCTCTAAGGCAAATCCAACGAAAACAAACCCAACAACAAAAACACCCGTGCCGATAATTGATCCCACCACAACTCCAAGGGAGATTTTATTTGATCCCAGTTTCAATGGACCTGTAACATTTTTATTTTCTGTAATTACTGTAACAGTATTATTGGTCTCATTAATTCCTAAACTTGAACTAAAATCCCATGATTTTACAGTATTTTTTTCAAATACTGATCCTATTGAAGCTGAGAACCCAATTGTTACCCATTCAGGTAAGTAATCCCTTTGATCAACAACGAAATGAATAGAATCTTCCAATCTGGTAGTATTAGTAGAACCAATAAAAACTACACTTAAATTCTGTGAACTTGAGTCATACCTAATCCAAGCCTCATTCTCTATATGTTTGAGCACCAAACTGCAGTAATATTTGATATAATAGAATTGACATCGATACCTACATGACGAGCCTGGCCGACATTGACCGGGTCCCATTCATTTGCGAACGTATTAAACTCCACAGCAACAAAAGGGCTGGTGTATACTACCAGCTGTGATGTTTGACCCATCGGGAGCGAGAAAGATGGTGAGTCCATCGGCGAAAGTTGAATTCCCATTTGATCGATGTAAGCGTGTGGGGCTCCTTTTAGGATGGTTTGATCACCTTTGCTCTGGGGTTAGGATCTTGTTCTCAATCTTCTTTAACCCTGCAAAACGAAGCACGACTAAAGACCAAGCCGGAGGTTCTCCGGGATGGTCCTCCGGTGCAAGAATCAGATCTCTTGCAAAGAGGAAAGACCAAATGTTTAGGGTTTTGAGCTGTGTTTTTTCACGTACCTCTTTCAGGAGGCATAGCAGTGTATTTATAGGAATCGTCCAGCTTTGATCTCCAAGATCGTACGCATCCTCGCCATGTGTCGGCTGACGCACCCTCTACGTCATCTTTTAGGGTTTCGCAACCGCCTGGCGAGTAAGCGGACCCCCTTCACGTGGTACCATCAACCTGGTAACCGCTCAGCTGACGTAACTTATCGTCATCTAAGCCACGGTGGCACTCCCACGTGAAGGAGAAGGGAAAATGGCCCCCACATCCATTCAAAGCCGAATGCGAGCCGACAGTCAAAGAGTCGGCTAGCCGAGAAACTGTTGGCCGAGGAAGGTATCAGGAGGAAACGTTCATCTCTGGGGAAGCCGAGGCGGTGAGATATTTCCCTGGACCGAATTGGACCGTCAGTAGCCGAGGCTTAGTCGGCGTCTCCGTGGAGGGTTTAGGACTGTCGGTGCGCCGAGGCTTAGTCAACCTTGCTTCAGGGTGAACATGGACAATCGGTTCTTCGGCTCGGTATTGCGCTCGGTGCAGCCCGAGCCATTTAACTCGGCCTGCTACAATAGCCCCTCAATTTCTACCGAGGCTCTTCAGTCGGTAGGGATTGACTCCAGTCGTGCCGAGCGCCAGCCCCAGCCGAGGGTCTTCTTTGAACGTTTGTAACGGTAAAATCCGAGCCCCAACGGTTGCTTAACAGATGTCAAACGATGAACGGCCGTGTCAGTTGAAAGGACGCCCTGGCAGATGAAAGGATGTTTCCAGTACGCACGGGAAACGGAGATGGCCACGTGTCCAGCGTTCATTGGTCAGCGGTTCGGCGTGATCATCATTGCGCGGGAAACTCGAGGTTTCGACCTAGCCTTATAAATAACGGAGGAGGAAGAGAGAGAAATCCTTTCTGCAACTTCTCTCTCTAAGAATCCAGACCTTCTCTCTCTAAAAACCTCGATCCAGTTCTTCGACTACGGTCCAGATTTCCAGTTTCAACCAGATTTCGACAGCAAATCTTCCAGTAAGTGTTCTTCTTTCAACTTATTTCTGCATTTCTTCAATCTTTCACGCTTGTTTTTTGGGCTTTTGGGGCGGTTTTCTGGTTTTTTGTTCTATAGGAACAGTGCAAACCCTGGGGATGAACAGTGTGTTCATCCCCAAATTCAACCTATTCTTTCGAGCCTCCACGGGGATGCTGAAGACTCGCCGAGGCTTTTGTCTCAATAGCTTTATGTGGCCGAACGTTGATCATCTCGACGTTTGTTGCCGAACGCTGCCTCCTCTTCGGAGGATGCCGAACTATACCAAGGACTTAGAAAGTGACTCGTGAGCCTGTAGCGTAATCCGAACCTTTTTATCCTTTCTTTTGCCGACGCGGATGCTTGGCTTTCTTATTTTCTTTGCTTTCCTTTTTTCTTAGGTCTGGCTCACGAGGTCATCAACATCTCTTCAAGCTCGGACGATTCACTTACCGAATCCGAGCGCCGAGTCATCGACACCCTGGTAGAACGCCGTAGGAATCTTGGCCGAGACGCACCTTCTGTGCCTACAGAGATGTCTGCTACTTCTCCAGCGTCCGGCGACTCGAACGCCGAGGCGGATTTTGAATATGCTGCCGACGATTATGCCACCGATCCCGAGATCGTGTTCACTCCAGAGACCGAGTCTGAAGCCGAGCCCCGGTTAGGTTCCGAAGCTGAGTCGAGGTTCACATCTGGTGCCGGAGCTTCGAATTCGGCGCCGAGCGATGCCGACTTGTTCGACAAGGGCCTTCTTTGCCCATACGCCCACTATTTTTCTGGGAGCGCTGGGGAATACGAGGCGTTCTGCCGTACGTATAATATTACCGACGATGTCCTCCTGCACCGGGTGAAGAGTGAACGAATTCGAGACCAAAGAGAGGACCGTCCAACACACATAACCGTGCCTTTAATGGCCATCTGTGAGGCCGGGCTTCGGTTCCCACTCCATCCATTCCTCAGGGAGATCCTTTGGAAATTCAACCTGTGCCCTCACCAGCTCGCGATCAATAGTTACCGAATAATCATGTCGGTAATTGCTATGATCGAGAGCCAGAACTTAGACTTCAAGCCGACGGATCTTTTCCACATTTATACGATGTCTCAACATGGGAAGTCTAAGCGTCGGTTCTTGTCAACGCGTCCTAGGAAGGAGTCCTTGATCGAAGGGCTTTCCGACACTGATAAGTGGGCCAACATTTTTCTCGAAGTCAACGGGAATTTTGAGTTCGGGGGTATCCACCGTCGGTACGATATCCCCAGATTTATAGATAACCGAGGTAGGGAGTGTAGATTCCCTTCTCTCTCTTTTTTTTTGCATATTGGCTCTTTCCTTCGTCCTTTCATTCTTGACTGAAGTTTACGTTATGTTTTGTTGTCTCGGTTTACAGAGCTCGGCCCGATTTCGAAGACTCTCAATTCCACGTCTTGGGAAAAGGCTTGTGACACGCTACGAGCCCAGATTTGCAGACACGCTCCAACTCTCCTGGACTACGAGCCCTCCTACAAAGGAATTTTGAAGAAAAAGGAGAAGAAGAAGGACGGCGAGCCGAGCGCTACAGAGCAGAAGAAAACAGGCAAACCGAGCCAAGGTTTGAAGAAGAAGGGGGCGCCATCCGAGACCGAGGGTCCCGCACAAAGCGTCAGAAAGGAGTGCGGCTGCCGAAGATTGGATTCTCTGTCGAGGAGTGGCTTACTCCGCTCGGTCAAGACTACATCTTCGAGCCAGCAGGAACAGGCTTCAACGCTCCTCTCCAGATTCACGAGCCAACTGAAGAAGAGATGTCGAGGAGGAATATTCCGAGACCCAGCATACCTACCAAAAGTGCGAACCCTACCCGAGGCCGAGGGGCGGATCAGCAGCAGCAACAGCAGAAGAAGCAAAAACTCTCGGATGAAGTCCCTCCACCGAGTGCTTCTAAAACCGCCCCCTCTGAGACTCGCCGACCCTCTCCTCAAAAAGACCTTGGTCGTCAGACCGAGGGCCGCATCGACTTGGATAGCGGTCCTGTCGAGGCCGAGGTCCCACGCCCTTTCAGCCCATCCTACACGATGGCCGATGGGAGGGTGCTGATGTAATACCCCGTGCCTTTAATTGTGTTTTAAGTTAATTATGTGATGTGTTTTAGGCTTAATATGTGGGTTATTGGGTTTAATTTGCTAGCTAAATGAGATTGGAGCATAAGTTGGCATATGGCACACACACTCAATAATTTTTCCTAGCCTAGCAAAACAAAACAGGGGCTTCTACATTCTTCCCTTGTTCATATCGCAAAACGTAGAGAGAGAGAGTGAGAGAGAAGCCGTAGAAAGAAGGAAGAGAAGAAGAAGAAAGGGGGAAATCAAGGGTAAAGGGTTTGATTGTTTAAATTGAAGCTTTGTGTTGGTAAGTCCATGTTCCTTGTTCTTGATTTCTTGTTTAATTTGTAGATATGTCCATAGAATTGAACTCTTGGAACCATGAAACCCTAGCTATGGAGTTAGAGATGAATTTTACATGGAATCTCCCTCTTTTTCATAGATTTGAGTAGCAATCTCCATGTATGATGCATGTGTACATAGCAGATTTCCTGACAGCAAACTGGGTCTCGGTTTTTAGGTGATTTCTCTATTGTAAACTTCGAATTAGGTTATGGTTCCTTCGTATGGGAGAAAGTACACTTAAAGCTTGTTCTTTTGCCGCTGGAATCACTCGAAACCGTTAAGAATTGAATTTACAGTGATTTTCCGAAGTCTGGGTTGAAACCAGGAAATCTGTTACGTGACAGATTCGCGAACCAACTGTATTTACTCATTTTTCCATCCTTAAGGTTCGAATCTGACTTGGGTTCCTTCACAACTTTTGTAGTTCATCCTGTTACGCAACTTTCGACGCAAGAATCACTAAAAACCCTCAAAAGCACAATTTATGGTGATTTTTCAAAGTTGGGCTGTCCTATGAAGTTTCTTGCTGAAAAATAATCATCTGTTTGCTTTCTTGTGATGAATCTACTTAGAGTTTAATCACTATTATTTTTCTGGAAATACAATTGTGAGTTAGCTATCTTTGAGATATGGTTTGGCTCTTTTTGGATCTCAATTGAATTGGTTATGATTTATTTAGATTGAATTGAACTTAAATACTTCTAGGATATTAGATTGAGCATGAATAGGATTATTGAGCATTGTCTAAACATGTTTTCCTTCGATTGAATGTTCTAGGAAGCTCGAGTCAACACGTGGATCGAGGTGAGTGATTTAATACCTAAATTACATGGTTTTGAACTTGTTTTCCTTATCGAGCTTATTTGAACATGTTTTATAAATTGTGTACTCCATGGATAACAATGGAAGGTGGATTTATTTGTGAAATATTTGCGAATCTATTTAATGGCATTCCCAACGTCCGGTCTTGCTAGGGGACGGCTTAATGGCTAGCAAGGGTGTTTGAGGTTGGTGTGTATTTTGGGATAATGCATAGACGTCTGGCTTATCTACCAGGGACGCCCGGTAGCTTTTGAATTTTGAATAGCGGAATGTGCATTATATTTGGCTTATGGATTTGAATTCTTTGATTTGAAATATTATCAAATTATTTTGCTTTGTCCATGGAAGGCATGTGAGTTAAGTATTAATCATTCACACGAGCTTTGGCTTATGGATTTTCTTCTCCACCTTTCAGGAAGTGACGCGTAGTGCGGTGGCATGTTTACTTTTGAGATGTGTTGTGTATTTGGAAGCTTGTAGATAGGAAGTTATGCTTCATGATGACTTGGCTTGTATATGGTTTGTTTAGCTTTTGAGTTTGTAAGTAAGCACAGCTCTGAGAGGTTTATCTTTTGGTTTGTAAAATCTATGTAAGACTTTGGTTTGCTATTAATAAAAGTTGACTTTTGCTTCCGCTGTTATGTTTTAGCCCCTTTTGATTATCACTTGTTTAGGTGATATTTGTTTTGTGATTTGGCCTTAGTGAGAAATCACTGGCATTTGTCATGATTAAGACCTCGAGGGGCGGGTCAGGGTCGTGACAAAGTTTTTGGTATCAGAGCATGAGCAATACGTAGGGACAATGTGATGCACGGTTAGCAATGACTCACACACAAACCCTCAGAGCTTTAGGACAAGTGAAATCTATGTGCTAAGTAAGTTATATCAAATGTCTTGCTATGTGATTTCTGACGTGTTGATACATGATTAGACATGCATAACCTACATGATTGTTATATTATTTGTACAATGTGAATTTCCTCTCTTTTGAATTAGCAAATGGAGAATAATGATGTGCCAGAGAGAACACAGCCTTCACAGCCTTCAGTGGATAGAATGGAAAGGATCGAATAGGTACTTGAGGGGTTACTTCACGTAGTGAATCAACAGGCTCAGAATAATCTATTTAAGAGGCAAAACGTGAGAACATCTAGATGGAGTCAAGGTGAAAGTAGTAATATTAGCGGGTTCCAGCCATGTCCAAAACGTAGAAGGATGTATAGGGCTCGGTATTATAAGGATACAGAAGCATGCTTCAAATGTGGTAAAATGGGGCACTTAATGAGGGATTGTCTAAAGGTGTCGAGGGCAGGATTTGTGAAAAGGTCAACAACTACAATTAGTTCGAGATCTACATCAAAACCAATGGTTACTACCAATTCGGGGCAGAGTTCGGGGACAAAACTGGATCCAGGAAAAAGGAAGTACATTGTTCTTACTTTGACGCAGGAGGAACTTCAAAATGTGGACTTGATGGTGTCAGGTACCATTCAGATTTGTGGTAACTTAGCTTAAATACCTACTAATTTGAGATCTACGTATTCTTTTGTTTCTGCACTGCTTGCTAATGAATGGATTGAGTCACTTGACTGTTTGAACCTGAATCGCATATGTTAGAGCCTACAAGTAGTAGTATCATGTGTTGTACACCTGCTAGATAATTTATTTGCTGAAAACATGGGTTATTTTGGTGCCGTACTGGGGATGGGTTGGTTACTCTCCTATCATGCTATAATTGATTACTTCCGTAAGGACATAGTAATTTGCTGTCAAGATCAACACTCAGTGTTGGAGTAATCATGACGTTACTTTGGGCAATCTTATTTTTATTTTTGAGGCAAGGAAAATTATTGAGGAAAGGATGTTTAGGTTATTTGGCATATGTCATTTAAGTAAGGATTTGGGGTGCACAGTCAGCCGACTATCGGGGATTTGGAAATTTCTGATCTGTTGTTAAATGATTTACCAGTTTGCTATAAGACAAGGAAAATGGAGTTCAATACGAAATTACTATCGGGATTCATTTGGCAGAGGATTCTTCAATTTAGTGTTTTCCTTGGAGGAACATCAGAGTCATTTATTGGAAAAGAAGAATGGTACAATGTGATTTGATGATGATATCTCTATGATTGTCTTCGCATCAGCCGTATGTTGATCTCTCTGCTACAATTTCTATCGATGATACATTAGTCCATTTACAAGGCAATGGAAAATATAGGGAATGTTTATATACTGACTGTACACATATTGAGAGGGGAAACGTCATGGGAAAATTGGGCACGTTTGAGTTTTGATTAGATTGGAAGATATTTTTGGGCTACGATGTTTGGGAAATCGTATTTAGTAGATTCCAAGAGAGTTAGGGGCTATTGTAAACTTGGAACGGGTCAATCATCGCTACTAGAGCTCAAAGTTTCTCGAATTTAGCTGGATAATATTATCGCTTTGGGTAGAGATTCCTTCTTCTATGGCTAGGTGCTATTATCATTTTATACAGGGTTCTCTTTTGTTATAGATGGATGTTATTGTTCCTCTGCGAAGAGTTCTCTTACGATTATTGCTATGTTATCGGCTAAATTGAATAGGAAGAGGGCAAATTTCAATGGAACTGATTATTGTGGGACAAATTTAGTAGAATTGAGGAATAGATTAACTATGGCGTCTACGTTGACTACTTCTGGGAAGGGGGCGGTTTGTAATCTATTCTTGTTAGAGTTGGGATTTGGGAGTTCATGTAACACGGGAAGAGGACTATCTAACTGGACAACTAAAAACTTACGAATGTCCTCATCTAATACATAATTCTGGAGTGGACCGGAAACATTATCGTTATGGTGAGACTTGAAAAATCTTACGGGTCAGCAAAGTTTGAATATTTGTTACGCAAAAGGGATTGACTATGGGACAATAGATATGGATGGACTTAATTGGAGGTTATGATTGTGTTATTCTACATACTTCAAGGAAAGACAACAGAACTTTTGTTCGTAACTTTTATATCAAAATTGCTATTTATCGGGAAAACTAGTGTAAGTTTAAAATTCATATTTGCGACTGATAGAATTAAAATAGAAGAGGGTGTTCGATCAAACCTTGCTATCAAAAGAAGATGATACTCTGATATTTCGTATTCAGTTTATGCTATGTGTGCCCAATACCACTATTCTGAACGAGAACTCTTGAATGGACACATCATTTAGTGTATGTTATGCAATGAGCTGTATGAAGCTGTATCGTATTTATGTGAACGTTACTGACAGGCTGAATGAAACAGAGTATAAGGGAAATATATCGCTATGGATGGATCAATCTTACTTTGCTTGTGATGATCTTATTCGAGTGATCGATGATGGTTTACTAAATCTATTTATTCTTTAGTTATCGAGATGGAGCTCTGAGATTTATTTTCTTAAAATTCTGTTCTTGCGATGGTGTATTGTGGGAATTTCTCTAGAATTCAGAACTATTCTTTCTCCGCAATCCGATAAGCAGTCAAGTATACTACGCAGAATCAAAAAGTTGTCAGGCTATTGTTGAGGTAGTTGAATTTGTTTCGTAATGCTTAATGTGTCAATGAATTAAGGCTGAACATAAGAATCCAGTGGGGTCGCTTTAACCGTTGCCTATACCAGAATGGGAATGAGATCATATCATAATGGACATTGTTATGGGATTGCCACGCACAAAGGAAGGTAATTACAATATGGGTGATTATTGATCGATTTTGACTAAGTCTGCATATCTTTTGGCCGTGAATGTTTCTTTTACTGTAGATCAATTGGTTGTATTGTACATTAGAGAGATTATACGGTTTTATGGCACATCGGTACCTATCGTGTCGGATCGGGATTCGAAATTTACTTTTTATTTCTGGAGGAGTTTGTAAAAGGCTATGGGCACATAGTGGGGATTCAACACAAAATTGTGTCCACAAACTGATGGTTAGTCTGAAAGGGTAACTCTGGTTTTGGAAGATATGTTTCAAACTTGTGTTTCGAATTTTCAAGAAAATTGGGAGAAAACTTATCGTTGCCGGAATTTGCATGCAACATTAGCTATCAGGCAAGCATAGGAATGGCACTGTACAAGGCACTATATGGAAGGAAATGTCAGTCATCGATATGTTGGAATGAAATGGGAGAAAATTTGAAGAACTAGCACTAGTCGATGAAACTACTAAAAGGATTAGAGTAATTCAAGAAAGGTTGAAGCGGAATAAAATTGGCAAAGGAGTTACGCGGATAAGAAGAGGAGGCCATTGAAATTTGAGGTCGGAGGCTTTGTGTTTTTGAAAGCATTGCCAGCGAAAGGAGTGAAATGGTTTGGGAAGGCAGGAAAACTACAACTGAAAAATGTTGGACCATTTGAAGTTCTAGGGAAGATTGGGCAGGTAAGATACTGATTGATTTTGCCGCTGGAATTATCCTGTATTCATGATGCCTTTCATGTATCTATGTTGCGATGATACTTGCCTATTGCCGATAAGAAACCTCCTATAACAACTCCTACTGAACTATGGAAAGATTTGAGCTACGAGGTAAAACCTGAACGGATTTTTGGTTGGGAGGACAAGGTTCTTAGAGACAAGGTTATATTGTTAGTCAAAGTGTGGTCGTCCAATCAACGTGGGGGAGAAGCGACATGGGAAATGGAGTATGACATGTGAAAGAAATATCCGTATCTTTTTCCTATACAAGGTAAGTTAAGTTTGAGGACAAACTTATATAAGTGGGGGAGAGTGTAATACCCTGTGCCTTTAATTGTGTTTTAAGTTAATTATGTGATGTGTTTTAGGCTTAATATGTGGGTTATTGGGTTTAATTTGCTAGCTAAATGAGATTGGAGCATAAGTTGGCATATGGCACACACACACTCAATAATTTTTCGTAGCCTAGCAAAACAAAACAGGGGCTTCTACATTCTTCCCTTGTTCATATCGCAAAACGTAGAGAGAGAGAGTGAGAGAGAAGCCGTAGAAAGAAGGAAGAGAAGAAGAAGAAAGGGGGAAATCAAGGGTAAAGGGTTTGATTGTTTAAATTGAAGCTTTGTGTTGGTAAGTCCATGTTCCTTGTTCTTGATTTCTTGTTTAATTTGTAGATATGTCCATAGAATTGAACTCTTGGAACCATGAAACCCTAGCTATGGAGTTAGAGATGAATTTTACATGGAATCTCCCTCTTTTTCATAGATTTGAGTAGCAATCTCCATGTATGATGCATGTGTACATAGCAGATTTCCTGACAGCAAACTGGGTCTCGGTTTTTAGGTGATTTCTCTATTGTAAACTTCGAATTAGGTTATGGTTCCTTCGTATGGGAGAAAGTACACTTAAAGCTTGTTCTTTTGCCGCTGGAATCACTCGAAACCGTTAAGAATTGAATTTACAGTGATTTTCCGAAGTCTGGGTTGAAACCAGGAAATCTGTTACGTGACAGATTCGCGAACCAACTGTATTTACTCATTTTTCCATCCTTAAGGTTCGAATCTGACTTGGGTTCCTTCACAACTTTTGTAGTTCATCCTGTTACGCAACTTTCGACGCGAGAATCACTAAAAACCCTCAAAAGCACAATTTATGGTGATTTTTCAAAGTTGGGCTGTCCTATGAAGTTTCTTGCTGAAAAATAATCATCTGTTTGCTTTCTTGTGATGAATCTACTTAGAGTTTAATCACTATTATTTTTCTGGAAATACAATTGTGAGTTAGCTATCTTTGAGATATGGTTTGGCTCTTTTTGGATCTCAATTGAATTGGTTATGATTTATTTAGATTGAATTGAACTTAATTACTTCTAGGATATTAGATTGAGCATGAATAGGATCATTGAGCATTGTCTAAACATGTTTTCCTTCGATTGAATGTTCTAGGAAGCTCGAGTCAACACGTGGATCGAGGTGAGTGATTTAATACCTAAATTACATGGTTTTGAACTTGTTTTCCTTATCGAGCTTATTTGAACATGTTTTATAAATTGTGTACTCCATGGATAACAATGGAAGGTGGATTTATTTGTGAAATATTTGCGAATCTATTTAATGGCATTCCCAACGTCCGGTCTTGCTAGGGGACGGCTTAATGGCTAGCAAGGGTATTTGAGGTTGGTGTGTATTTTGGGATAATGCATAGACGTCTGGCTTATCCACTACCGGGGACGCCCGGTAGCTTTTGAATTTTGAATAGCGGAATGTGCATTATATTTGGCTTATGGATTTGAATTCTTTGATTTGAAATATTATCAAATTATTTTGCTTTGTCCATGGAAGGCATGTGAGTTAAGTATTAATCATTCACACGAGCTTTGGCTTATGGATTTTCTTCTCCACCTTTCAGGAAGTGACGCGTAGTGCGGTGGCATGTTTACTTTTGAGATGTGTTGTGTATTTGGAAGCTTGTAGATAGGAAGTTATGCTTCATGATGACTTGGCTTGTATATGGTTTGTTTAGCTTTTGAGTTTGTAAGTAAGCACAGCTCTGAGAGGTTTATCTTTTGGTTTGTAAAATCTATGTAAGACTTTGGTTTGCTATTAATAAAAGTTGACTTTTGCTTCCGCTGTTATGTTTTAGCCCCTTTTGATTATCACTTGTTTAGGTGATATTTGTTTTGTGATTTGGCCTTAGTGAGAAATCACTGGCATTTGTCATGATTAAGACCTCGAGGGGCGGGTCATAGGTGTGTGAGGGAGTAGGGGATTAAAATCCCAACCCCATCCTCTCTCTCCATCTCCCGATCTCTCCCTCTCTCTCGGCTCCTTCTCTCTCTCCCTCTCCCTCTTGCTCCCAACCAAAACCCACTCAAACCAACCTCCATTCCACCTTCCCCACATGCTATTGAGCTTGTAGCATGACCGGATCGGCTCGGAAAGGAGTATTGTGGTCGTATTTCAAAGTTTAAGTTCTAGGGCTTGCGTGGCCCGATCTCCTTTCGTGTTTGCTCTCCAACTTCGAGGTAGGGATTTCTTGCTCTTTCTATATGCCTATGAGTTGAATTTGTGCTTTGATCGTGCTTGAAATTATTGGTATGATTATTGGGTATAGTTTCGAAAATCTGCAGAAAATTTGCTCGAACTGAGCTGGTATCGATACCATTTGGCATTGGAATCGATACCTTTGTGTTTCAAAGGTATCGAAATAAGGACGGAAGTGCAATTATAATTTTGTAGTTTGGTGAATTATAATTAGTGAAATAAGAAATAGAATCCTGGGGATTAGGATTTCTTATTTGTGCTGGGAGCCTGGACATATTACTTCTAAGGTCTCTATCGTAGTGTCATATATACACATTATGCGTTCTAGGTCAGATACACATTTTTATATTATTTACGAAATAGAGAGAGACTTTGAGAGAGCAAAATGATCACGAAAGAGTCCACACTCAGTTCGTGTTCTAGACATGAGGGGAATACGGTAGAAGATCGTAAGATACGAACAAGCAGAACTCGTGGCTTGCAGTGTGCTGTAACAAGCGTTCGTGTCGCGGGAGTTGAGGTAAAATTCTAGTTTCGCCTTGTAGGATTTTTGCAGTTTTTTGTTGTATAATTTGTACATATCATTTGGTTGTTGGAATTCGTGTTGCGGGAATTGAGGTAAAACCCTAGTTCCACCTCGTAGGATTTTTGCAATTTTTTTGTTGTATAATTTGTTCTTATAATCACTGGTTCTTGGGATTCAGTTTTCCAACAGTTATGTTGACCTTTTGATCTTGATCGGCAAAGTTTGTGAGGATGTGAAATGATGAATTAGTCCTTGTGTACAGTGTCTATTTTGTAAAGTAAATGGGTAAAAATTGGTGCATTTTCCATTTTGCCCCTAAAAGTAGATTCAATTTTGAAAACGTAGTGAGTAAAAGTGTAATGATAATGTCTCCATAGAGGGTAAGTAGGAAAAGTGAAGAGAAAAGTTGATGTGAAATGTGTAATGATGATGTCTCCTTAATAAATTGGAGTTACGAAGCAGGACACTTGAAAAGGGATGGAGGGAGTATATATTATAAAATAACGTTATAAGTTGATTGTTACTACAAAATTGAGCAATAAATATATTTTTGATTAATAGATATTAAATAATTTTGTAAGATTCTCAATTGAATTTATAGTAGTATTTAATAAAATTAGGCTATTCAATTTCACTAATATAATTTATAGTGATCAATATGACATAATTTGTAAATCTAACAAACTAATAGTGTTGATACTAATATACTAGACAGCGATCAGTCAATGAGAATTTATTCATTTGTAATTGATTGATCTGGTTAATTATATGTTCAACCAATTGATCAGACGATTTGAATCGATTAAAGATCATATTTGACAGATGTGGTATTTAACAATGAAAAGTGAATGGATGATAGAATTTTCAAAAATGGGTTGAAATTCAAATTCTCCTCTGGGAAGAATAAAGAGGTTTATCCCACATTAATCACGACTAGTACAAAAAGATTACGCTTTGGGATCCCCAAACTCGTGGCAAAACAATGCGCGCATAACGGAAAAGGAGAAGATTTAGCCATGTTTCTATACAAATTAAATCATCGGTGCATAACGGAAAACAGTGCGAATCATCGGATAAATTGTTGAAACTCCTGCTGCACATACATCAATTCTCATGGTGGAATAGTTATTAACGATAAAAAAGTAAAACGTACTTACAACAACAGAAATGCAAGTTCATCCCCAACCTAGATGTTAGAACATGTGTGAACGAACCATTTGTTGGGAGTTCGTCCGATGCATCGACCCGCCACTGCGTGCTCAAGGCCCAATTTGTATGGGAGAAACGGCAAAGAGTCCACCACATTACTTGGGCCCAATATACACTGAATGACCCATATCCACTTAAAAGGCTAAGCCTTGTAAGTGGTGAGCCATCCAATTGTATATTAAGGTCCAACTCTTTTTCTGTTTATCCGATGTGGGACTCAACGTTCACACATGTTCTAACAAATCTCCCCCTCATGTGTGAACCGAACATTGGGCCTTAACCTCTCTTTGCATCCAAGCTCCCCCTTGATTCTGATCTACTACTCTCAACCCTATCTCCCGAACTGGGCTTATTCTGCACCCACTCAATCGATTCAGAGTCATCTCAATTGGAAGCCAACGTGCCTAGTCACCGGCACTATGCTCCCCCACGAGAACTCCATTGAGAGCCAATGTGCTCATTAATTCGATAGCACCGTGCTCTCCGACGAGTCAAACTCCATCGACAAATGAGCCATCCAATACAGCACTCCAACATCGAGCCACCTTGCTTCATCGGGAGTCACCTTTGGATTTTATACCGCTCCACGAGTGTCTTCTGTGCAAACCCATTCAATGGTGCGCTGAGAGTCTTCCCATAGATCGTCAACCATCGGCTCTGATACCATTTGTTGGGAGTTCGTCCGATGCATCGACCCGCCACTGCGTGCTCAAGGCCCAATTTGTATGGGAGAAACGGCAAAGAGTCCACCACATTACTTGGGCCCAATATACACTGAATGACCCATATCCAATTTGTTATATTCTCAATTTCGTGTTCGGCACAACAAATGGTATCAGAGCCGATGGCTGACGATCTATGGGAAGACTCTCAGCGCACCATTGAATGGGTTTGCACAGAAGACACTCGTGGAGCGGTATAAAATCCAAAGGTGACTCCCGATGAAGCAAGGTGGCTCGATGTTGGAGTGCTGTATTGGATGGCTCATTGTCGATGGAGTTTGACTCGTCGGAGAGCACGGTGCTATCGAATTAATGAGCACATTGGCTCTCAATGGAGTTCTCGTGGGGGAGCATAGTGCCGGTGACTAGGCACGTTGGCTTCCAATTGAGATGACTCTGAATCGATTGAGTGGGTGCAGAATAAGCCCAGTTCGGGAGATAGGGTTGAGAGTAGTGGATCAGAATCAAGGGGGAGCTTGGATGCAAAGAGAGGTTAAGGCCCAATGTTCGGTTCACACATGAGGGGGAGATTTGTTAGAACATGTGTGAACGTTGAGTCCCACATCGGATAAACAGAAAAAGAGTTGGACCTTAATATACAATTGGATGGCTCACCACTTACAAGGCTTAGCCTTTTAAGTGGATATGGGTCATTCAGTGTATATTGGGCCCAAGTAATGTGGTGGACTCTTTAACACTAGAGATTAAAAAGCCAATCCATACACAACCTCTGACAATAGAATCCTGAAATCTAAAAACCACCAAGGCGTAGTAATAGGAAGAAAAGTGAACAACTCATATTATTTGACCCAACTTACAGACTCTCATTATAATGCAAAAATCTACAATCCACAATCCAGAATCTTAAAGTAACTGGCTCCAAGCACCCCCTTACTCTTTATTCAAAAGTGACGAAGCAGTAGAAGATGAGGTGAACTTAGAAGAATCTGTGTTGTAAGTATAGCTTGAATATTGGTTTTGGCTGATGGTAGAACTATTGGTGGTAGTGTTCAATGGAAGGGGAAAAAATGATAGCACGGGCAGTTTTGGTGGGAGAGTGGGCATTGGGGCTTCAAAATTAAGCACATGAATTGCCTGTCTGATTTTAGGCCGGAAATTGTGATCTGGGTGAGCACACCAAAGACCAACAATCATCAAACGTTCTGTTTCTTGCTCATCAAAATCCGAGCCTAGTTTTGCGTCCACTGCTTCGAATAACCTTCCCATTCCATAGAGGTCCCAAACCCATTCTACCAGCCTCATTTGAGACTCTGGCACCTTCGAATCAAGTGGTTTTCTCCCGCAAGCTATTTCCAACGCCACGATACCAAAACTGTAAACATCTGATTCCTTACTAGCTTTACCTGTTACCACACATTCCGGCGCCAAGTACCCCATAGTCCCTGCCAAAAGAGTTGTTTCAGGCTGTTTCTCGTGATCAACAAATCTAGCTAACCCAAAATCTCCCAATTTGGCGTTAAAGTTCGAATCCAACATCACATTGCTTGATTTTACATCTCTATGCACCACACATTGCTCCCATTCTTCATGTAGATAGAGCAACGCTAAGGCCAAACCTTGGGCGATTTTATACCTTGTTCCCCATGTCAATAGGCTTTTCCCTTGGAAGAGATGGAAATCTAAGCTGCCATTTTCCATGAACTCATAAACAAGGAGTAGCTCTTTCTTTTCGTGGCACCAACCAAGGAGTTGCACCAAATTCCTATGCCTCAACCGGCTAATGATCTTCACTTCCGTTGCGTACTCCTTTATCCCTTGTTTTGACCCCTTTGATATCCTCTTGACAGCAATATAAGAATTCGATTCCCTCAAGAAACCTCTATAAACTCCACCGAACCCTCCCTCTCCAAGCTTTCGTCCCTCCTCAAAGTTATTTGTCGCCCGAGATAATTGGCCGTAGGAAAATTTCTTCGGCCCACTACCAGACTCGAATTCGTTTTCCATGGACATCTCAACTTCAAACTCATCCTCATCTTTTGCTCTCCTTCTCCTCCAAAAGCCAAATCCAACCAAAACAAACACACCAACTAAAACACCCGAGCCGACAACCGATCCCACCACAACTCCCAGGGAGATTTTATTCGATCTTGGTATGATCACAGGATCTGTAACGTTCCTATTTCCTGTATTTACAACAGTTGTATTGGTCTCTGTAACAGTTTTATTGGTCTCAGTAATTGCCAAACTTGAATTAAAATCCCATGATTTTATAGTATGTTTCTCAAAAGCTTGTCCTGTTGAAGCTGAGAACCCAATTGTTACCCGGTTAGGTAAGTATTTCCTTAGATCAATAATGGAATGAATGGAATCATAAACTCCGGATTTATTAGTAGTAAAAACTACACTTAAATTGAATGAGCTTGAATCATACGTAATCCAAGCCTCATTCTCTATCCCCTGAGGTATATCACAGTGCCAAACTGAAAAATTAGTTGAATTAAGAGAATTGACATTGATACCTACATGAGTAACAGGGCTGATATCGACTGGGTCCCAAGCATTCGGTCCATTCCAGTACGTATCAAACTCCACAGCAACGAAGTTGCTGAGCGGGTCAATTGTGACCGGGTCAATTGGGAGGCCCATTGCACCACCAGGCGTGGGCGTCGTTGGCGCATCTGGATCAGCAAGAAAGAAGGCAAGCCCGTCGGCGAAATTCTCATACCCATTCGAATCAATCGCGAAAACAAAATGGGTATTGAAATCTGCTAACGTGGTTTCATTCCAGAGTTGAAGTGGGGCGATGTAAGTGGCTTTGCCAGCTTGTTGCTCCGAACTGGCGTTGAGTTTGATGTCGGTGATTTGGAGGAAGCCTTCGGTTGAGAAAGTGGCTGCTCCCAATCTTGCTATGGATTTTTCTAGATCGGTTGAGGTAGTCAGGTTGAAGGTTAGTGAAGTTGTTTGAGTTTGAGGAAATAGGATGCAGAAGATCAACAGGGAGAGAGAATATAGGAGGATTTGGAAGTTGAAGATAGCCATGGCTGGGAATTTGTGTTTTGAATGAATTTTTGGCATTTAAATAACTGAAGAATTCATCCACAGTTCTTTTGATTGGACACAGAGTCCAGTTGGTTAGGATGTGAAATGATTACTTAGCATCTGTTGGAAAACTTTGTTGACTGGTAGACAGGGATTGTGGCTCCCATCCTTGACTTTCACCTCAGCCTCCAGAGAAGACTTTAGCCTCCTTGCAAGTTATACAATCAATCTTGTGCCAGTGCTTCTCTCGAATTTGGTAATTTTTCTCTATTCGGATTTGGACCGTTTGTCCTTAGTGGGGCGATAGTTACTACTTGACGGATTCTTAGTCAAAAATTAATAGGTTGCTCCAAGCGTAAGGCGGAAACCGACGTAGCACAATATCTGAAGAATTTGTGTACATTTCTTTTGGCTGGACTTTGTCCATTCCAGTTTAGTTTCCTTTTTTTTTTATTATTATTATTTTTTAATCAGGTAGTATTTGGGCCGGTTGCCCTACTTTGGCCTAATAAACCGAATGACTTATTTTATTTTATTTTTAAAAAATTTATTCATTAATTTTTCGTCGATTTTTTGTAAATTATAGTTTCGTCAAGATGAGATGAATCAAACAAGTAAAAAATTATGATCAAAATTTAATTTCTTTTGAATAAAGGAGATAAAATAGTTTATTTTTGTCTTTACTAAATTAAAAATTGGGTTTAGAACTCTTTAGATTTCTCTCATCTTGACAAAGGAATAATCCACACAAAAAACGACAAAAACTAACAAACGTGAAAAAAATTGAATATGGACAAAAAAAATAACCATTTGGCTTATTAAGCCAAACAACAATGCTATACGCTCAATAATTCAAACACAACCTCTCACATATATGTGGGCTCCCACACACTAGCTACTTATTCAAATGCAAAATGAATAAGTTCCGTCAGTCTGGGAATTTTGATTTTTTGTGGTTAGGATGCGAAATGATGAATTAGTCCATGTGTACTTATTCAAATGCGAAAAGTTTTCTTCGCAGGGTGCTTTCTTTCGTCATTAATTCACAGAGTGTTGGGGAACTTTCCTAGTCAACTTTGTTTTTCAATTTTTTTTTTTTATTTTGATTTGTTTATAATTCTAGAAGAAGAGACTTTTGCATGCATGATTTGGGCTTGAATCTAAATTAAATATCATTGACCTGTATACTAGATGGACCCATTGTTGATAAAAAGATCGATAAACAAATATCAATCGGGAGCTTTAGCTAGGAGTCCATAGTTCAGGGGTTTATACCATAATAAGGACATCAAAATTTTCCGTACATGCTCCAAGACATTTGGCTTCCACCTTACAAAAATACCCTTATAGAAGAACGGAAGCAGAAACTGCCCACCATTTGTATAATTACAGATGCAATTACATTTTGTCCCACGCTTGCTATATGCACTCGAATCAAACGGAGCTTCAGAACATCTCATGAATCAACGACGAGGCGGCGACGACATCTGATCGTCTGTGGTTTGGCGTCTTCGTCGACGCGGCGACGACAGAGCTGTTCTTCGCCGGAGAAGAAGAGTAGCTCAACCAGAAAAACTGTATTTGGAACATGAACGATTCGTCGCCGGAGGTCTGTGAAATGATACATAAAAGCAATCAACCTCTCTCAATCTCGATTAACCTCTCTTCAATGGAGGGAATTGCCGAGGATTTACAGTCGAGAAGATCGACTTTAGTGGTACCAGTGGTCCAGTACCACCGCCTGCCCTGAGTTATTGTTGGCCCTTTTAGGAAAAGCTGAGGAAACTTAACAATTAGTCTCAGATTCACAAACTACCACTACAATTTCTCCTTAAATACATAACTAACCTTTTACTTGTAAGATTTGGAATAAGAGTAATATTTTATTGTTTATTCATTTTATTTTGTTTGCCTTTCTGGTGTGTAAGAAATAGGATTTTCGAAAAGTAGACATTTTTATTTATAAAGCAACAAATAACGTTATCCAAAATAAAGCAATTTATTGATTTTATTCCATGTACCTTTCAAAATAAATTTATTCCAATCTATTCTCTCTTTTTTTCTCTAAAATAAAGCAACAAATAACGTATCCGTTGAAGTTGTTGGCATACAGCACTGTCCAGAATTCCACAGTTAATCACATTTGTCTGTGTTCTTATCAAGATTCAGAGAATATATTTTGACAGTTATGGTTATCTGTTTATGTTGTTTGCAAAACACACAGTCCAGAATTCCACAGTTAACCACATCTGTCTTTGTTCTTATCAATATTCGGAGAATATATTTTGAAAGTTATGGTTATCTATTGATGTTGTTGACATACCACACAGTCCATAATTCCACAGTTAATCACATCTGTTTGTGTTCTTATCAAGATTTTCGAGAACATATTTTGACAGTTATGGTTATCTATTGATGTTGTTGATATACCACACAATCCAGAATTCCACAATTAACCACATCAGTTTGTATTCTTATCAAGATTCGGAAAACATATCTTGAAAGTTATAGTTATCTATTGATGTTGTTGGCATACCGCACAGTCCAGAATTTCACAGTTAACCACATCTGTCTTTGTTCTTATCAAGATTCGGAAAACATATTTTGAAAGTTATGGTTATCTATTGATGTTGTTAGCATACCACACAAGTCTAGAATTTTACAATTAACCACATCTGTCTGTGTTCTTATTAAGATTCAGAGAACATGTTTTTTTTTTTTTTTGAAAATGAGAACATGTTTTGAAACAATGTGGCCATCAAAAAAAATTTACTCAAAAAATTTGCATTCTGCATGATTCTCGATAATTTTCTCTATCTATCTATCTCCACTTATTACATCAAAAAAAAATTCTCAAAACCAATCAAAAGTAAACTATTCCTATCAACACTTCTCACTTGTTGAGATTTTTAAGAACACAACTAAGTCAATACTCCAAATAGGAAAAATTACTCAGCTCTCATCCATCCATGCACATTTAAGACGAAAAAATAGATAAGGTTATTTATGTGACACCAAACTAAAACACACCCCATTTATACCATATTTTTCGAAATTTAATAGTTTTTATACTTTGTGCAATCGCACTAAAACGAAAAAAATAGATAAGGTTATTTATGCAAAATTTGTACTCTGCATAATTGCAATAAAACTAAAAGATGTGGTTATTTGTCCAAATCTATACACTATATATGCGGCACCAAATTAAAACACACCTCATTTATACCATTTTTTTGAAATTCATTTGTTTGATATTTTGTATAATCGCAATAAAATGGACAAATATGTTTATATGTTCAAATCTATGAGTACTATTTAGTATCACAAAATTACCAACAGATAATGTTATTTATGTAAAATTTGTACTCGATATAATTGAAATAAAATCAAAAGATGTGATTATTTGTTCAAATCGAAGGCAGTTGGAAGCATTAATTGTGTAGTCTTTTTCAAAAAAAGAAGGCAAAGTAGACTTGGAGCTTTTACATGTGGAGACAGAGTGATATAGTGTAGCAAGTACTACCTTCTCAAACTTTACAATCTAGCATTAAACAAATCACATTCACAGGTATGGCTATTCTGTTAAAACAAAAATCAAAAATCAAAAGTAAGAACTATAAAACTCTATGTGTAGTGTGTACTAGCTAGTACACATGATCATAGCTCTGTCTTTACGTAGTCCCCCAAAAAACGAAACAAACGGGAAGAAGGAAACAAGTACACCGACGAGATTTGTTTCTGTCAATCTTCCCCTCTGGTTCCTTCTATCTCGTATCAATGTTCTCCAACATTAAAACATGAATTTTGCTAGTAAGTTAGGGCTCATAAGAAATTACAAAAAGAAAAGGTGTTGTTCTACTTCTGCATCGTCATCCTCTTTGTCGACGTCAAGGGTGGCTTCGCCGGACGGAGGCTGTTGGGGAGATTAAGACCGTTGATCGAGCGAGGTTTTGGCCAAGATTTGGCCGTCGAAGGAAGAGAGGCAGCGGTTTAGATGGTCGCGGAGGAGGAGGAGGAGGCGGCGGGTTCAGATCTGAGAGAGAGAGAGAGAGAGCTAGCTGTGGGCGTGTTTTGCCATATATGGGCAATTTTGTCCAATTAAATAAGTTAATGGACCTCCGGTTATAGAAATTCTGAATTAGTGGATTACAAGCCTTCCTAAAATATTCGGTGGACTAGAAGCTGGCCGACTAGGCTATAAATGGACTGGCGACTAATTTTCTGATATCGGGGCTCGTATGGATGAGGTATTATGTAAGAAGGGGGGATTGGATAGTAAATGGTATTATTATATAAGAAGGATGAGTCCACATTGATGTGACGGAGGAAATAAATAATACTTGGTTTGGATGAGGTATAAAATGGCGGGATAAGGTTGTTTTGTAGTTGAATGGAAGAGAGAGGGGGTATTATAAGGGGGGATTACACATAGCCGGCTCCCACCTTAGCCATGTGTAAGCCCCCCTTAGGGGGTATTAGGGGGGATTAAGCATGGGCCGCGTAAAGATATACACCCTAGTTTTGGACTTCTCAAACCACTCCATAAGCATGGACCTACGTATTAGGAGGGGATATCATAATTCCCTTACATTGCTGCTTCCAAACAGTCCCTCAATATCAATCAATATCAATATCAATATCATCAATATAACAAGGGAGGGGGGTGTTTTCAAAATACCTCCTCACAAACTAACTTTGTGGGCCTTTCAAAGGCTGTGATTGAGTTAGAGTTTTAAACTAATGGCCAAGATCAAATCCATTATCTTCACTTCCCCCTCAAAATTGTCCAGTCGAGAGACCAAACCCCAGAAAAAAAAAAAAACCCCTTCTCTCTTCAAAACGTGACTCTCTCTCTCTCTCTCACTCTCTCTCTCCCTTGTTTCTCTTCTCCGCGGTCCACCGAAAACCAAGAATCGCTCACTCTCTCGCGCGCAAGCTCGGTCTCTCTCTCCCTACTCGCTCTCTCTACGCCATTAATCAAAGGGGTGCAGATGAAGTCTCTTGCTTCTTGGGATGGGAGCAATATGCGCCCCTACTTATGAACTCTCCGGTTTTGTTTTCCCCTAATTTTTTTCAGTTTTCCCCTGCTTGGGATGGGAGCAATCCGTTGCATGTGAACTCCCTAACTGGTTTCAGTTTTGTTTTAGGGCTTTTTATGTGTTTATTTTAATTGGAGTTTTCTGTTTCCTGGTAGATGCGCATCTTTGGTAGGGTTATGGGCGACGCGACTCCTTTCCTTTCAAGGAGGAACAGGTGGGACGAGACTCCCACACGACTCCTTTCCTCTCCAGGTTTTGTTTTCCCTTAATTTTTTTCAGTTTTCCCCTGCTTGGGATGGGAGCAATCCGGACTTCTTGCATCTGAACTCCCTAATTGGTTTCAGTTTAGTTTTAGGGCTTTTTGTGTGTTTATTTTAATTGGAAATTTCTGTTTCCTGGTAAAACATGACTGTGAAATTTCTGTTTCGAGGAGGAATAGGTGGGATGAGACTCCCACGCCCGGTCGTTTGGCTAATTCTGACGCGACCACGTCTGCTTTCTAAATGTCGAATAAGCTCTTTCGAATAGTATAGTGCCCATCTTTGGCATAATATTATGTGCATAGACAGTTGGTCACAGTCATTGCAATGATGAAGGAATAACTACTATGATCCAAGTTACTCTTTCCCTTTCAGGTTTTGTTGTCACATGCCTCTATTCCTCACTTGAACTTAACTGCAATTACACTTCTAACAAGTTGTTCAGCCGATGCCCCTCAAAATACCCTTGGGGGAATTCACTGTTCTTACTCCTAACAAGGGCTGTGATTGAGTTAGAGTTTTAAACCAAGTGCCAAGATCAAACCCATTCTCTTCACTTCCCCCTCAAAACTGTCCAGTTGAGAGACCAAACCCCAGAAAGAAAAAAAAAACCCTTTTCTAAACTAACTTTATGTGTGTGTCCACCAAACTCACCCTCTGTTTTAGTTTTTGTAGAATTCTAATTGTAGAATCAGAGGTTTGAAAAAACATATATGCATTCATAGTTTTTCGAAGATTTTCCTTTTCGATTTAAAGTTATTTAAAGTTTAGTTTTTTTCAAGGTTTCAGTACTTAATATTATGATCCCCTTATGAGTTGTATGAATATGTATGAATTTTGCATCGACATGGTCTTCCCATCCCCTTAATTTACGCAACCTTTGTTCATTATGCGCACGAGTAATTATGAGTTGAATAACACCTGAATTTTGCTTCTACATGGTCCTCCCATCCCTGTTATCTTTATTTTTTTAATGGACACGCGATGTGATGCGGGCAGCAACACGCGATGCGCTGCGTGTGCAAATTTGCACAATTGCTTCCTATTTATTCACGTGTGGCCTAGGCCGGGCCACATGCGCGATGAATTTGCAAATTTGCACAAATGCTTCCCAATAATCGCATGTGGCCTGGCCAACATTTTAGTTCTCATTAGGAACACGTTTTAGTTCTCATTAGGAACTCAAGGGAAATAAAGGCTAAACTGCACTAGGAAAATGTGAGCCAGCCTCTAAAGGGAGTCCGCACCAAATGGTGCTCTCCCTTTGTATATTAGAATAGATATTAGAATAGATGTCTCATGTTCCCGCCGTGACCCTCATGATAGTAATTTGGGCATTTTCACTAAGTTATTGACTGAGGTTATTTATTTTAAGAGAAATTGTGAATTGCTTAGCTCTACATTCTAACTATTTGTCCTGGAACATCCTCACTGCAGAAACCTCTTAGAGCATCTCCTACCCATACTCTATATCTCTATTTGAGAGTATCAAAACACTCCAACCCATCCTCTCAACCCTCCTCCATTTGAGAGTATTGAATTTTGATACTCTATATTTAGAGGGTAAGAGAAAATATAGAGGACCATCTCTAAAATACTATTCACCTTTTTAAAAGATATTTTTGTCCTTATTTGCTTTTCTTACTTAATTTTTATCCTCATGAGAGTATAAAAAAAGGTTTTTTTTTCATAAAGTGATTTTAGAGACAAAAATAGAGGGTTTGTGGTTGGTGTAAACATGAATAGTAATTTCCTCTATAATCATTTATGAGTAAAAAACATTATTTTGATACTCTCAAATGGAGTATTGGATTGGAGATGCTCTTAAGCTACTACTAAGCCTCCATTCAATCCACAAGCTATGGACAATGTCTTTAAAAACATTAGTGTTGTGCTTCGAGAGGAACGCGATATGAATATGATCCGCTCTTAGGGTAAGCACATCCTATTCTTCATGAAAGGGACGAAAAAATCTTCTCTCACATGCTTTTTTACTTACTAGGACAAAGAAATGGAGCATGCAAAGTCCAAGGGAAAAGAGAAAGTCATCTATGCAAATAAGAGAAAAGATAATTCATCTCCGAGAGTATGGTTCTTTAACCATTCATTTGTCTTTTTGTTTTTTTTAATGTTGATGAGTAGTGTGGTCATCCATTTCTTTTGTACAAAATTTCCCTAAATCTAACGTATTTCTCTACAGATTGGACATCTTCGAGATAAAAACGTCGGTATTGTGATCCGGGAGGGGTGAGACCATGAAATGGTGCAGGCAAAGTCCAAGGAAAAAGAGAAATTAATTTCTGCAAGTAAGGGAAAAGAAAATGCATTTCCAGTGGTATGATTCTTTTGCCCTTTCTTACCAAATTGAAACAACTTGATTACACACTCTCTTTCTAAGGAACAAGGTCTAACAAATTGTGCTCATATTTTAGGGAACTAATGGTAGCACGATATCAAAAGCTTCCTTGGCCCAACGTAAAAGGCGAGAACGAGAAAGAAGTGAATTAAAAAAATCGCCCTTCGTATCAATCGGGACAACGCTTGCGACGAGAGAGGGATAGAGCGCTATCGTGCATCCAACCGATAACAGCCACTTACTTCCCTTCTCTAACACCTACCCGTCGAGACATCATAGAGCATGGAGCAGTTACAGTCCAGCAACCCTATAAGCGACAGATGGTTAGTCGTCCTTCATGTTCGATCTCTGCGCAAAGCACATCTTGGGCTACATAAAATCAAAGGTAACAACTACATAAATTTAATTGCTAATATATAAATTTAATCTTATCCTTTCAAATCTTATCCTTTCATCCTTCCATATTTGAAGATCTACTCCTAACAATCAACTCCATGAAGAACAAGAGATGGCTATGGAATTAGAGGTTGATGCTAGAGCCCACGTAAACTCATACCCTTTGAATCTCACGCACGAAGAGAATCTATGTAGTAAAGAAGGAGAAGATATGCCTGTGGAATTAGAGGTTGATGCTAGAGACCGCGTAAATTCATGTTGGCATTTTCTCGGCAAGATGGATGCATTATGTCCCTTTTGTAAAGCTTTACCTTGGGTGGACGAAAAATTGGTAAAATCGTCTAAAAAAAATCCCTTATTTGGAACTTGCTGCTTGCAAGGAAAGGTTAAGCTACCTTTGCTTATGACACCTCCTCCACCAATTCAAGCGTGTTGTATGATGGGAATGATGATCGGTCTAAATCATTTCGGGCTAAAACTCGAGTTTACAATGCAGCCAATGCTTTCAGGAGTCTTGGAGCACATTAGATACAAGAGTATTAAGCGGAATGAGTCCAACATCATTCACTATTCATGGAGAATTGCGACATCGTATAGGATCACTAATGCCACTACCGAACCAAGAAGCATCCTATGCTCAACTTTACATTTATGACCCTAATTCAGCTCTTAATATTCGCAACCATAGGAATCCTAAATTGAGAAGGGATGTCCTTGGAACTATTCAAGATAGTTTGTTGCAAGTTAATCCATTTGTTGGTAAATTTTGCCAGGCTCATGCGATTTTAAATCAACTAGCGGAGAGAGAACAAACTTTACCTGCTCATCTCCATTATAGTCTGTCAACAGATCGTCGACGATATAATTTGCCAACTGCAGATGAGATTGCTGTCATTATACCAGGAGATGGGACTAAAGCGAGTGGGTTGAGAGACATTATTTTACATCTAAGGGGAAACAATGGGCTTATGCGGATAAATGAATGCCACCCAGCATACTTGCCGTTGCATTATGTTCTGTTATTTCCACAAGGTGAGCTTGGATGGGACCCTGATTTCAAGCAATGGGATGTTAGTAATGATCAGGCTTCAACTGATCGACTCACCCAATTGCAGTTTTATAGCCATCATTTGTTTGAGCGTCGTATCGAATATTCAACTATTCTGAGAGGAGGCAAACTATTCCAAGAATTCTTGGTAGATGCTTGGGCCTCAACAGAACAAAATCGATTGACATTCTATAAGATGAATCAGGGAAAACTTCGTGATGAGCTTTATGGAGATTTGAAAGATATTGGTCCAGATGAATTGGGACCCAATCAGATTGGTAAAAGGGTCGTTTTGCCATCTTCATTTATTGGTGGTCCCAAACATATGTTCGAAATTTTTCAAGACTCAATGGCTATCCTGCGATATAACCACCACCCTGATATCTTTCTCACAATGACTGCAAATCCCAATTGGCCAGAAATTATCGCCGCTTTGTTACCACATCAGAAATCTATTGACCGCCCGGATTTAATTGCCCGTGTTTTCGAGTTGAAAAGGAAGGCATTGATGAAGGAGATAGAAACAAACAAAGTGTTCAGTAAGAAAGTTGCACATGTTTTTACGATTGAATACCAGAAGTGAGGGCTACCACACATGCACGAACTAACATTTCTTGGAGGTCCTGATAAAATTCGAACATGTGCTCAGGTAGATAAATTAGTGTCACATCCCTTATTTATTTGATTCTTCTTTATTGGTTTTTTTATTTTCTTAGTATTATCTCATGGTTATGGTCATGGTCCATTTTTAGTTCTTAGTCATATGTATGGTCTGTTTTTTAAACACTGGAACATAGGAAGATATGTCATTTGTTTGAGTTGTAAGCATTCCCAAGCTTCTTTACTAATAAATTCGAACATGTGCTCAAGTAGACAAATTAGTGTGCGGCGAATTCCCAGATCCGATAGATGATCCAGCACTTTTTGAAATTGTCTTGCGTTGTATGGTACATGGACCATGTGGAGCACGAAATCCTCAAGCACCATGTATGGAAAACGAGATATGCACTAAGAGATACCCACAAGACTTTTGCGGAAGAAACTTGTAGACACCCCAATTTGACTTAACGATTATTTTAAGTCCCACCTTGGGACCATCCCGATGATGAAATGGATACAGTGATTGCTGATTGCCTTCTCGAGAACCTTAGGACATTCGGTAAGAACTTTGAGCCACTTAGAGGACCCAATCAGAGCCATACAGCCTTTCAGACAGAATATACAGAAGCCTAGGAGAATCCATCTGTCGGTCGTAACATCGATCTAACAGCCTTAAACATCATTTCCTCACCCGAGCAACCTGTTGCTAGAAAATCTCCCTGAGAGATCAATCCCTCGGCCGTAAGATCGATTCCTCGGCCGCAACATCGTTTCCTCGGCCGCCAGATCTATTCCTCGGCCGCCAGATCGTCAAATCCATTCCTCAGCCGTAAGATCGATTCCTCGGCCGCCAGATCGATTCCTCGGCCGCCAGATCGTCTTTTTCCAGAATTCTGGAATGTTCTGTCAGTCGTTTGATCGACGCACCAAAACCCTAGCAGCCTTTTTCCGATGCGTTCGGGCTACGAAATAGATCGCGTCTAGAGATCTTTGAACCCTAGAATTCCTTTTTGATTCACGCCATTTGATTGGCCGGAGTGAGTCATCAATTGCCTATATAAAAAGGCCTTAGGGTTCCGAAATTAACATTCAATTCCTCCATCTCATACCTCCAAGCTCTGCAGAAATCATCTCACATACTTGTGGGCAGCATGCCCTGGAAATCCCGGTTTCCAAAAATGCAAGGGCCCGGATCGAGGGAGCGCGAGCGCAGGTGGCAAGCGCTCAAAAATACAGAGTCGCCACTTGAGTTTTTGAGGGTCCGACACTCAAGGAACCGTATTCCGAAGCACCTGCCGCGCTGTTTGATTTGAAAAAGTTAAGGAACCAGTCCGTCATAACCATATCTGGGTTCGGGAGCCAGGTTACGAGAGGGGAAGGGTTTTATGGCACCCCTCTCGCCTAATCCGGAGATCGGTCTCTACTTGAGCATTTTGAAAACATTGCGATTCTTCTTTTATTAATCGATTTTAGCCAATTAGGGCGGGGGAACAGTTAATCGGGGATTAAAACTGTAACATGTTTACAGGATGTGATCAATATAGCATGGATGGATGGAACGTTGGAAAATAAATGGGATAAAACCCAACACTGTGATTAAAACATCAAAACAGTGCCTTGTATGAATTTGACATGAACGGTGGCCAACTTGCATGCATGGATCTATGTGCATGCAAGCCCTCCATCGCACGACAAACCCATACACACGCGCGAGTGTCGATGCTTCACCAACAGTTTGAATTTTATCCCCTTCTGGGCTCTGGAAGGACCAGTGCACAGGACAAACCAAGCAGTTTAAACTCTCTGGGCTCTGGAAGGACCAGTGCACACCCAGGACAAACCAAGCAGTTTATGCAGTCATAATATACAGTTTAAAGGCTGAAAAGCCTAATAAATAAGCAAAAACACCCCATAAACAGTGTGGGGACAAAATAATAGCCTAAAACCAAGTTAAACATGCAAGGCCAGCCACTGATCGGGAACAGAATGGAACCGTCGCGCGAGGGTTCCAAACAGTCGCGCGAGGGTGCGCCCTGGCGCGCGATGGTTACGCCCTGGCGCGCGATAGCTGCGCCTGGGCGCACTGGTCAACTCTCCTTTTGACCATCGCGCGAGTGTTTGGGAGCGGCACGCGGGGGTATGGGCCGAACTTCCAGTGCTTGGCTTTGCATGTTCCAAGTTCAGGGACAGATCCAGAATGATCCCAGGGGTACTCCAACAGAACAGAAGTGAATATTGAAGTGCAAAGCTAGCATTTTTAAGTTAAAGAAAGCTGTAAAATGGTTATTAGCATGCTCCACAGTGATCTAATACCAAAATAAACTACACAACAGCTATGGAAATAACCAAAAATAAGAAATGACCAGCACCCCTTCCCCACGTGGTCCATTCTCGTGCAAACAAAACTGTCGCGCGAGTATTCAGGACCATCGCGCGAGGGTGTGCTTGATCTACGGTTTTTGAAACCTTGCTAGCCTTAGGGCCAGGACTGGTATTGATTACCAGCCTTGACCCTGCCAGCCCCCCTCAGGGATCAGAACAGAGAGTAGAACAAAGGTAAGATATACCTTTGAATTTTGAGGTTTGAAAAGTGTTTGAGCTTTGAATTGAGGTTGAGTTTGTTTGTGGTGTTTGAGTGGAAGAACAAACTATGTTCTTAGGGTGCTAGATTGGAAAGCACTTGCTAATGGAGGAGAGATGAACAAAGGGCTAGGGTTAGAACCTTTGTGCTTTCAATTTTTGGAACCCTTTGAAAGAGAAACAAAGGGGGCTCTTATAGGGTTAGCACCTTCCACTAATGGAAAGGTGTAGACACCCCAATCTGGGCTTCCAGATTAGTTTACTTACGGTTTTTGATTCCCCAATGATGAAATGGATCAAGAACACCCCGGGAATGTCGAGTGTTTGAGCTTTGAGTGTTTGAAAAACCCTTGAACCTAACCTAGCCTAAGCCACTTCCAAAAGCCAAAAACCCTATTGATGTGTGCCAGGGCACAATCATTGCGCGCCAGGGCGCAATCATCGTGCGCCAGGGCGCAACCATCGCGCGCCCGGGCGCACCGTCGCGCGACATTCTAGAACACTCGCGCGATGGTCAAACTGCCAGATGGACAAAGTTTGGCCGGTGACCCTCGCGCGACAGTTTGGAACCATCGCGCGACGGTAATAACCTGTCCCCATCACCTTTATTCAGCTGGGCAGCTTAATTACCAAGTAACCCTCAGCCAGCCTCGTGGCTGGCTGACCTCCATTCTTTGGACCAGACCTGCCTTTCCATTAGTGGAAGGTGCTAAGCCTATAAGAGCCCCCTTTGTTTCTCTTTCAAAGGGTTCCAAAAATTGAAAGCAAAAAGGTTCTAACCCTAGCCCTTTGTTCATCTCTCCTCCATTAGCAAGTGCAACATTTGGTTTCCAACCTAGCACCCTAAGAACATAGTTTGTTCTTCCACTCAAACACCACAAACAAACTCAACCTCAATTCAAAGCTCAAACACTTTTCAAACCTCAAAATTCAAAGGTATATCTTACCTTTGTTCTGCTCTCTGTTCTGATCCCTGAGGGGGGCTGGCAGGGTCAAGGCTGGTCCTGGCCCTAAAGCTGGCAAGGTTTCAAAAACCGTGCAACCAACATACCCTCGCGCGACGGACCCAGTCATGCGCGCGCTTGTCTCAAGCACCGCGCGATGGTTCTCGTGGGGAAGGGATGTTGGTTCTTTCTGTTTTATTGTCTTAATAATTATTATGGATCACTGTGTAAGCATGCTAAAAATCAGTTTCTTGCTTTTCTTAGAGCTTAAATTGCTAGTTTTACATCTCAATATTCATTTCTGTTCAGTTTGGAATGCCCTTGGGATCCCCTGAATCTGTCTCAGGACCCCAAGCATGTAAAGCAATTCCTGGAAGTCAGTCGGGAGTGTCGCGCGAGGTTTACTCTCTGTCGCGCGACAGTTCTCTGATTTCCATGAATGGCCCTTGCATGGGCAACTTGGCCCTTGGCCTCTGTTTTGATACCCCCACTGTTTAGGGGTTGTGTTTCATCTTATTTGGCTCCTGCTTGGAGTATTGTGTAATAATTAGCATTTTACAGTCTTCCAATAAACTGCTTGGTTTGCTTCCTGGGTGTGCACTGGTCCTTCCAGAACCCAGAAGGGGATGATTTTGGGACTGTGGTGAGATGACAATGCTCGCGCGAGAGTCAGTGTGTCTCGCGCGATGGTTGACTTGTATGCAGATCTGTTCAGGCATGCAAGTTGATCATCGTGCAGGCAAATTTGCCCCGAGCCTGGTTTTGATCGCTGTTTCAAGATCATTCCGTTTATTATTCATCATGCTACTCGTCCATGCCATCTATCATCCTGCAAACATGTTACAGTTTTAATCCCCGATTAACTGTTCCCCCGCCCTAATTGGCTAAAATTGGTTAATAAAAGAAGAATCGCAACGTTTTCAAAATGCTCAAGTAGAGACCGATCTCCGGATTGGGTGAGAGGGGTGCCATAAAACCCTTCCCCTCTTGTAACCTGGCTCCCGAACCCAGATATGGTTATGACGGACTGGTTCCTTAACTTTTTCAAATCAAACAGCGCGGCAGGTGCTTCGAAATACGGTTCCTTGAGTGTCGGACCTTCAAAACTCAAGTGGCGACTCTGTATTTTCGAGCGCTTGCCACCTGCGCTCGCGCTCCCTCGATTATCAAAAAAGGGCCGCGATGGCGAAAAGGAACGAAATCCTTTCTCTCCAAAGGGCATGCTGCCCACAAAAGGCAGGTCTGGTCCAAAGAATGGAGGTCAGCCAGCCACGAGGCTGGCTGAGGGTTACTTGGTGATTAAGCTGCCCAGCTGAATAAAGGTGATGGGGACAGGTTCTGACCGTCGCGCGATGGTTCCAAACTGTCGCGCGAGGGTCAACGGCCAAACTTTGTCCATCTGGCAGTTTGACCATCGCGCGAGGGTTGGGTGCAGCGCACGATGGTTCGAGCGGCAGCGCGCGCGCGATGATGCGCCCGGGCGCACAATGGTTGTGCCCTGGCGCACGTCAGTAGGGTTTTTGGCTTTTGGAAGTGGCTTAAGACTGGGTTAGGTTCAAGGGTTTTTCAAACACTCAAAGCTCAAACACTCGACATTCCCGGGGTGTTCTTGATCCGGTTCATCATCGGGGAATCAAAAACCGTAAGTAACTAATATGGAAGCCCAGATTGGGGTGTCTACAGTAGCCCCCTTTGATGGCACTTGGAGCACCATTGAATTGGTACAAGTAACGTCAAAGGTTTCTAGACACCCTCAAGGCAATCCAGAGCAGAACATACTAGCAAAGTAGACAAGCATACTTACAGAACCTGATTGGTTGAATGGACGAATGCATCGCCGCTTGTTGATCAAATTTGGACAGGACAGGCTGTTGCTGCAGATGCGGACGGGACAGGCCGTCGTTGCTGGAGATCAAGCTATCCTCGGCACAAAGTATTCCAACAAACACGGGTAGGTCATGTCAGGGCAAGTTGAATTCCATCTGTTGGGAATCGAGCCAATCTCCTTATCAAAGACCATCCGAGACAGAGCAATAAGCTTTGTTGGAAGATGCACTTGCGGCTAGACTAGGTGATTGTCGGACAGGCCAAGACGGACTCTCCTGGGGAACAATCAATTGCGGATGAACGAACCATCGAACGATGTTCGTTGTTTGTGGATTTGACAGAAGTCGTTGAAAGCGGACGGGGAGATCATTGTGCTGTTGAGTGATCAAGCCGTTGGGGAATTGACAGGATCAGCTGCCGTTGATAGGGACGGGGAGATCATTGTGTTGAGTGATCAAGCCGTTGGGGAATTGACAGATCAGCTATCATTGAAAGCGGACGGGGAGATCATTGTGTTGAGTGATCAAGCCGTTGGGAATTTGGACGGTCTGTCGTTGAAAGCGGACGGGAGATCATTGTGCTGTTGAGTGATCAAGCCGTTGGAAAAATTGACAGGAGATCATCCGTATAAATGATCTAACCGTTGAAGCCGGGATGGATCGTCAGTATAAATGATCAAACCGTTGAAGCCTGTATGGGAGGATCAGCGGTATAAATGATCAAACCGTTGAAGCTGGATGGGAGGATCAGCGGTATAAATGGTCAAACCGTTGAAGCCGGATGGGAGGATCAGCAGTATAAATGATCAAACCGTTGAAGCATGGATGGGCTGATCAGTATAAATGATCAAACCGTTGAAGCATGGATGAGAGGATCACCAGTATAAATGATCAAACCGTTGAAGCTTGGATGGGCTGATCAGTATAAATGATCAAACCGTTGAAGCCTGTATGGAAGGATCAGCAGTATAAATGATCAAACCGTTGAAGCCTGTATGGGAGGATCAGCAGTATAAATGATCAAACCGTTGAAGCCTGGATGGGAGGATCAACAGTATAAATGATCAAACCGTTGAAGCCTGGATGGGAGGATCAGCAGTATAAATGATCAAACCGTTGAAGCCTGGATGAGAGGATCAGCAGTATAAATGATCAAACCGCTGAAGCTTGGATGGGGATCAGCAGGATAAATGATCAAACCGTTGAAGCATGGATGGGAGGATCAGCGGTATAAATGATCAAACCGTTGAAGCTTGGATGGAAGGATCAGCGGTATAAATGATCAAACCGTTGAAGCTGGATGGGAGGATCAGCAGGATAAATGATCAAACCGTTGAAGCTGGATGGGAGGATCAGGGATAAATGATCAAACCGTTGAAGCCTGGATGGGAGGATCAGCAGTATAAATGATCAAACCGTTGAAGCCTGGATGAGAGGATCAGCAGTATAAATGATCAAACCGCTGAAGCCTGGACAGGACCGGCTGTCGTTGATTTGAACTGGCGGATCGCTATAAAAAGTGATCGAGCCATTGGAGTTGGACAGGACCGGCTGTCGTTGATTTGAACTGGCGGATCGCTATAAAAAGTGATCGAGCCATTGGAGTTGGACAGGACCGGCTGTCGTTGATTTGAATTGGCGGATCGCTATAAAAAGTGATCGAGCCATTGAGGTTGGACAGGACCGGCTGTCGTTGATAGAGACGGCGGATCGCTATAAAAAGTGATCGAGCCATTGAGGTTGGACAGGACCGGCTGTCGTTGATTAGAAATGGGCAGATCAGTGTGCAGAACGATCAGGCCACTGAAGATTGGACAGGACCGGCTGTCGTTGTGTTGATCCAAGTAGCACAAACAGTGGATAACATGGATAGAAGCAAGGCGGACTGCAGCTGGGGAGAAATTGGTGACAACTGCTGAGCTGTTTACTTGCTGCCTTCGATACCGGGCAGGCTTGCTTTGTCGTTTTGATGGATTTTTCCTGCGTTCAACATTTGATATACACACAATATGCAATGACATGTATAAAATATTGAAAATGCAGATGCAAGCTTAGGGCGGCTCCTAGGAGGACAACGACGCCTAAGGACTACCACTGAGCCTCATCACCGTACTGTCGGTGCCTCTGAGACGCGCACCCAGATAGAAAGACGCTGAACGGGCTGGCGTGCCCCAATTGACGTTTGAGCAATGGAATTGGGCCTGCGTGCCCCCCCTCTTCGATGCTTGGGTGGATGTGCCCCAGAGATGCCTTGCTTGGCCTTGGGCTGACATGCTGCTTCAAGAGATTCCGCTGCTTGCGGATTATGGATACTAGGGTAGCAATGCAACAATTGCGTTTTCCAGTTTATTGACTCTCTTTTTGCAAGTGTTGAAGAGAACGCAAAAACTAACCACTAATATCTAATTTGCATTGACAAGTGCTTTGAATCGACACACAGATGCGCGCACATATGTACAGACTCACCTAGCTCGAACGAAAAGGGAGACAGAGCCCCATGGTACAATGCGAACCCTCAGACACATAGAATATGATGAAATTAATGTGCCGAAACTCACAATATTCCTGAACAGGTGAAACTGACACTTATGAAAAGTGGAAAAGGTACAAAGACCTGTACAAACAAAATCGAGAAAAGCATCCCGATATGACAATTGAAAAACTGGAAAAAATGTCGCAAAAACGGACATAAGACGTAGATTATGACTCGTATAGGCCCGGACTGAAACCGACACCCCCGTGCAGTCACATTAAGTCCATATGACTTGCATGGTTTGACAAGACTTGGCAAAAGCCCCTGGAACGACATTCGAGGGTAGTAGCCAACTGCTACTGCGAAGAGTGCGCAAGTTTGAGACCAACGCGTATCGCTTTGAACAAATGCGCGCGATTGCTTACACAGACTTCCGAACTTAGAATAAAGCGTGAGCTGTTAAGGCCTCTTGACATTTCGTTCTATTTTTGATGCTTCAATTATTTTTAAGACTTATGCTCACCCCGTAAATGAAGAAGTGGTTTGGTAATAAAATTGAAAGACGAAGGTTTTCCCCCTTCTGGTTCCTCCAATGAAGCTTGTCTTGATCTTCGATCCTCTTCGACCTTTGATGTGTACCAAAATGTCAACCATGGATCCAATTGATAGATTTGTGACCGAGTCTCAAAGAAAGACTGCCTACGTATCCCAAGCTAGGGAATCAGGTCAAAACGTAGTTCAGGCCAAGGGTTAACTCTCAAGTATTTACCTCTCCTTTTACGCTCTAACTTTTGCCTAGTACCGCCCATTCGGGTCTTCGGTCTAGCGAGCTTTTGAATATTGCCTATTCATTTTACCTAAACCTCCTTCATAGGTTTTGGTCTAGCAGGCTGCTCTAACTTTTGCTTGGAACTGCCCACCCTTGGGGTTTTCAGCCCAACGAGCTTCTCTCAGGGAAAAGTTGCTTTTGAATTGATCCAGGTCGACTCAGGGTATTGAATTTGTTGCTGTCGAGGTCGAAGACCTTTGGTTATAGCCTCAGATAAATGGCTTTGATGACGCAGGGTCAAGAGTGCTTCGATTGGAAATGCCTTGCTCCGGGCCGTTGTGTACACTTTCTCATTTGTACTTGGCAAAACGCCACTGTTGCTGTGAACATGGTACAAGGCCCGGAGCCTTCTGTGCTTCTGCTTTCTGGATTGGCACCCAATAACAGGGGATTTGATGCTCCTTTGTCTCAGGATCAACGCGAGGCGTGACTTGATGAGACCATGCCAAGACGTCTATGAATTCTTCAAGCCTGTCTGACTGGGCACAATGCTCCTCTGGGGGCGGTGCTTGGACCAATTTTGAACCTTTCGGGAGGTTATACTTGTCTTTCAAGTTTATTTGAAATTACTTCTTCTTTTAATAGGCTGAGCATGCCTTTTGTCTTCCCTTTCGGCGAGGGAACACATTTCCTTGGGAATGATCCCATCGAAATCTATCCCTTCGTCGTTAAGGTTGACACAGTTTATATAAAAGCCAGCGAAGCATGTAGAAGCAAGATGGTGCATATCATAAAAACCCTCGGGGTTGCCAAGTACAGCAGACTCGAAACTTGAAACAAAAGCTACGACGTGGAGGGCCAAGAGGCACAACCTCCGACTCAGAGCTAGACTTAGACAAGCGCAAAAGACTCTATGTCAGACTCAGACAAGACGCCAATACAAACTAGACGCGGTTTTGAAAATGCAATTGTTAAAAAGCTACCCATAGCTTCCACAAAAGAGGTAGGATTCAGCAGGTGTTAGGCCCAAGCAACAGCACTTCGGCTTCCTCAGCTTCTTCGACCAAACCTACTTGATGCTCCTTTGAACGATGGACCTCAGCCAAACGGTCCTTTCCTTTGCAAGCCCCTCATCACTGTCAAACCAAACGTTGGCAGTGAAAACCTCGGTTGCCCCACCTACAGCCATCATGTTAACCTCCGATTCGGACGGGATGGATACGATGGGTTTGGGTTGATTCGCTGGGACGATATAGTGGCTAGGGTTGAATATGGTGGAGCTCGGGTTGATTTGAGTGGAGGTTATAGATACCTGACCAACCAGAGGGTCAGACCCGTGTTGAGGCAAGGAGTCGGAAATGACATCGGGCTTTGGTGGAACTTGAATCGTGCCATCGTCAATAAGATCTTGAATCTCGTGTCGGAGACGCAAGCAGCTATCAGTGAGATGGCCAGGCATTTGGTGGAAGGCACAGAAATGGTTGGTATTGTAGTTGGCTGGAAAGACTTTGGGTGGAGAAGTTGGGGTCAAAAGTTTGAGGTGCCCAGACTTGACGAGTTTCTCCATTACTGCAGATAGAGATACCTCTAAGACAGAGAAACTCCGGGGTTGTGTTCGAGATCGGAGGCTTTGAGCGCTTCGAATTTGGTTGATATCGGCTGTTGATGGAGGTGGAGTTGTGATGACACCACAATCGACAAGATCTTGAACGGCATGTCGAAGCCGAAAACAGGCATTGGTAGAATGGCCAGGCATTTGATGGTAGGTGCAATAGAGGTTAGGTTTGAAGTTGGGTGATGGATTTTTGGGTAAAGGAGTTGGATCGAGGGGCTTGATGGAACCAGCATCGAGCAGTTTCTCATAAATTGAGACCAAAGGCGCAGAGAAGCATGAGAAAGTCCTCGGTGGGTTCCGGCGAGTGGATTGAGAGTTCGAAGCGGAACCCTTGTCTGCTTTGCAGTTTGCCTCATCAACAGGATGCATTCTTTTGCCTTCAGGACTGAATTCATCACTAAGCATGTCCTCCTCTTTGGCAAAGGCTTTGAACAAGGAATCAGCATCCTCCTTCGAATGAGTCCTGGCCTCATGAAACTCAGCCAGGTCTTTGAACATGTCTCCTGAGCACAGCTTGATTCCAACTGTTGGAGGGTGGTAGGCTTGAGAAGGTTCTTTGACCAGTCCCATATCTGGTTGCGAGGCTGTGGAGGAAACAAGGCCAACGAGTCCCTGGACCATAATCATCTGTTTGTCCATCTTGTGACCCAATTCTTCTACAGCTTTCCTGAGCTCAGCCAGCTCCATTTGTACTGCCATTCCGAATTGATGAGCGAGGTAGGTGATATGACCTTGGAAGCAAAGGTGTAATAGCCCTGGCAGACTCTTCTAAGCAGGTTTGGCTCTTCTTTTCGGTACTTTCTGATGATGCAATGGCCCGAAGCTTTTGACAGTAAAGTAATGAAAGCTCAGTGACACCCTTTCAGCAGTTTATTGAAAGAATTGAAAGAACGAAAATGCAGAGATCATCGTTGTCAGTGTCCTCCTAGACTCTAGTACTAGAGACAAGTCTGTCTCATGATGTTCGGACGCTGCCAGAATCCTCAGATTTCTTTTCGAGGGTATATCCTTTGAATAGATCAAACTGATCCTAAGAGATGTCAAAACAGACTAAAACTTTGGCTAGTCCCTTTTGAAGATTCGACTTTGAATTAGAAACAACTCGGTATTGATGGCGTGACACCTTTATCGGGGTGGCGTGAGCGACAATGCGCTTTAGCCGAGGCGGTGTACGTGCGAAGCACGATAACCAAAATGACATCAATATCACGACATCAACACTTTGTGGTTCCTTATGTTCGGTTGAATCCTCAACCGGGCATGAGCCAAGGATTTAGTAAGGTTTGATTTCCCAAAGTCTCGCTGACCTAAGGACTTTTGAAAAATTAACAACGTGCACCATCGAGATGCACGACTCTTCATCGGGCTATAGCAGCATCCTAATAAGCATAAGACAGACTCGAAAGCGAGAGACAACTTAGAAGCCGCCCTAAACATGCTCCTACGCAGAACAGAATATATGCATGCACAGTTCCAGAGACAAGTTTGCCTCACAAGTTTCAGACGTTGCCGAAATCCTCAGAATTCTTTTCGGCGATGTGTCCCTGAGTAGATCGACAGATCCTAAAAGATGTCAAAATAGACTAAATCTTTGGCTAGTCCTTTTTGAAGATTCAACTTTGAATTTGGAACAACTCGGTGTTGATGTCATGGCACCTTAACCTTGAACACGGCGGTGTATAGTGACAACGCACTTCAACCTGGGTGGCGCCAGCGACACGACATCACTACTTTGTTGTTCCATATTGTCGGTTGAATCCTTAAATGGGCATGAGCCAAGGATGTAGTAAATTTTGATTTCTCAAAGTCTCATTGAACTAAGGACTTTGCGATTGATAACGAACATTCAACAGAATGAACGACTCCTCATCGGGCCCAACAACGCCTTAGACAGCGCAAGACAAACTCGAAAGACAAAACAGCCTTAAGCATGTTCCTATGCAAAACAGCGTATGTACAGTGCATGCGATAGGGAAAGCAGTAACACGTAGGCATTTAGAGGGTTAGATGCAAGTAGATCTTAACCTGTGGGTACCTGTCCTAGTTTGGAGAGTTCTAGTGCTTTGTATATGCAAAGGCTGGTTTTGGCTTGTAACAGGTTCCTCGGACTAGGGCCACAGATATACCTCCCGTTACCCGCGTTTTTCGCAGAATAACAGTCGAACGGTAGCATGACCCATCATCGTCGAAGGTTGTCGGTCATTCGGGCGCCCCGGGCTCCGGTAAACCGTGCCGGATTGCCAAAACGTTCCGACGAGGCTTTTCCCACATCGATGCAAATGAGATGCTAGAATTGATTAAGAGAAGAAGAATCGCAAAATCGCAAAATGCCTTTTCAAATTTGGCTCACTTTATTTAGTCCATCTTTAGAGGAAACTACGCAAGCGAACAATCGAAAAAGCCCCAGATTAGAATGGCCGGACACGAGGTCCTGTTAAATCACCATTCCAATCTTCGGCAGCACGAAGCTCACCGTTTTGACAGACTTTTAAGGGATTGTTCCCAAGTGTATTAAACTCTAAGTATAGATCAATATTAGTTCGATCATCCCCAGCAGAGTCGCCACCGTGGGCAGCCCTTGAAATCCCGGTTTCCAAAAATGCAAGGGCCCGGATCGAGGGAGCGCGAGCGCAGTGGCAAGCGCTCGAAAATACTGAGTCGCCACTTGAGTTTTGAGGTCCGACACTCAAGGAACCGTATTCGAAGCGCCGCCCTGTTTGATTTGAAAAAGTTAAGGAACCGATAGTCCGTCATAACCATATCTCGGTTCGGGAGCCAGGTTACGAGAGGGGAAGGGTTTTATGGCACCCCTCTCGCCCAATCCGGAGATCGGTCTCTACTTGAGCATTTTGAAAACATTGCGATTCTTCTTTTATTAATCGATTTTAGCCAATTAGGGCGGGGGAACAGTTAATCGGGGATTAAAACTGTAACATGTTTGCAGGATGTGATCAATATAGCATGGATGGATGGAACGTTGGAAAATAAATGGGATAAAACCCTAAACAGACTGGAAAGCTCCTGTCTCGGAGTGTCGCACGCAAGAGGTAACCAGTATGCACTGATCAAGTCAATGCATGCTGATTATACCTGCGCACGCTACTACAAGACCTGCGTGCGCCAGTAAGCCTAAGCCCACAGCTCTTATTCTCAAACCCTCTGGGCTCTGGAAGGACCAGTGCACACCCAGGACAAACCAAGTAGTTTAAACTCTCTGGGCTCTGGAAGGACCAGTGCACACCCAGGACAAACCAAGCAGTTTATGCAGTCATAATATACAGTTTAAAGGCTGAAAAGCCTAATAAATAAGCAAAAACACCCCATAAACAGTGTGGGGACAAAATAATAGCCTAAAACCAAGTTAAACATGCAAGGCCAGCCACTGATCGGGAACAGAATGGAACCGTCGCGCGAGGGTTCCAAACAGTCGCGCGAGGGTGCGCCCTGGCGCGCGATGGTTACGCCCTGGCGCGCGATAGCTGCGCCTGGGCGCACTGGTCAACTCTCCTTTTGACCATCGCACGAGTGTTTGGGAACGGCGCGCGGGGGTATGGGCCGAACTTCCAGTGCTTGGCTTTGCATGTTCCAAGTTCAGGGACAGATCCAGAATGATCCCAGGGGTACTCCAACAGAACAGAAGTGAATATTGAAGTGCAAAGCTAGCATTTTTAAGTTAAAGAAAGCTGTAAAATGGTTATTAGCATGCTCCACAGTGATCTAATACCAAAATAAACTACACAACAGCTATGGAAATAACCAAAAATAAGAAATGACCAGCACCCCTTCCCCACGTGGTCCATTCTCGTGCAAACAGAACTGTCGCGCGAGTATTCAGGACCATCGCGCGAGGGTGTGCTTGATCTACGGTTTTTGAAACCTTGCTAGCCTTAGGGCCAGGACTGGTATTGATTACCAGCCTTGACCCTGCCAGCCCCCCTCAGGGATCAGAACAGAGAGCAGAACAAAGGTAAGATATACCTTTGAATTTTGAGGTTTGAAAAGTGTTTGAGCTTTGAATTGAGGTTGAGTTTGTTTGTGGTGTTTGAGTGGAAGAACAAACTATGTTCTTAGGGTGCTAGATTGGAAACCAAATGTTGCACTTGCTAATGGAGGAGAGATGAACAAAGGGCTAGGGTTAGAACCTTTGTGCTTTCAATTTTTGGAACCCTTTGAAAGAGAAACAAAGGGGGCTCTTATAGGGTTAGCACCTTCCACTAATGGAAAGGCAGGTCTGGTCCAAAGAATGGAGGTCAGCCAGCCACGAGGCTGGCTGAGGGTTACTTGGTGATTAAGCTGCCCAGCTGAATAAAGGTGATGGGGACAGGTTCTGACCGTCGCGCGATGGTTCCAAACTGTCGCGCGAGGGTCAACGGCCAAACTTTGTCCATCTGGCAGTTTGACCATTGCGCGAGGGTTCTAGAATGTCGCGCGACGGTGCGCCCGGGCGCGCGATGGTTGCGCCCTGGCGCGCGATGGTTGTGCCCTGGCGCACGTCAGTAGGGTTTTTGGCTTTTGGAAGTGGCTTAAGACTGGGTTAGGTTCAAGGGTTTTGCAAACACTCAAAGCTCAAACACTCGACATTCCCGAGGTGTTCTTGATCCGTTTCATCATCGGGGAATCAAAAACTGTAAGTAAACTAATCTGGAAGCCCAGATTTGGGTGTCTACAATACTCCCTCTATAGAAGCCCTAACCTTCCGAAGGCAGCCGCATCCCGAACGATCAAACCCCGAAGTACAAACCCTAACCCTAGGGTTTTCGAGAAGTAAATCAGTCAATCACACCCAATCCGAAGCAATCAAGCAGCTGAGGGATCAAGGTGGTGAGGCCCAGGGGCCTATGGTTTGATCTCTCTTACATTTTTATGCATTAATCATAGTGTTTTGATTATCTGTTAAATATCTGTTCTGGTGTGAGGAAGAACATCGGTTGGGGGATCAATCCTTCGGCCGATATATCAATCCAGTGGGATCCCTCGGCCGTGAAATCCATTCACCGGCCGAGAGATCGATTTTCCTGGGACAGCCTGTCTGTTTTGTTTATTTCTGATGCATGCTTTCAATTACAGTCCTGGCTCACCTTATTCACTGTTAAAGGCTTAATTAAACAGACTATGTAGAGACCCATAATTAAATTATTTAAAATGTTAATATTTGATATGTGTTTGAGTTATATAAATGTGAAAAAAATGAATGAATGTGGGGTCCTTGTGAAATAGAATATTGATTGTGGTATTTAATGTGATACTTTAGAAGCTTAAGGGTATGAGTGTGATAAACCCTATATAACAAAAAAATCAGAAGCAGGAGATTCAATTTTTTTTTTTTCCCTTTCTTTTCTTCTTTTCGTGCGTCTGTCTCTCTCTCTCTCGGCTCTCACCTCTCTCACCTTCTCTCTTTGATTTCATCTACTACGATTGAGATTTTTGAAAAATTCCAAGTGTTAAAGTTGTTCTACACGACGAGATCTTCTTATTGATCCAAGAAGAATCATGATCGGAGCACTTTGAGGTTTACTCCATGTTCGGGCTTGCTTCTAACCTTCGAGGTAGGGATCTCTTACCTTCTTTATATGTTTATGTGTTGGTTTGTTATACAAGAATCAAGCTTGATAATCTGTTTGGAGTCTTGAATAAATATAGTGAATGCTGAAAATTTCGTGGGTGCTAGTAATTCGTCCTTTTGAGGTCCTTCTGATAAGATTCAATTTTTGGTGTCTTCATAACTGTTAAAGTACATTTCAATACGAAGATTTCGGTACCAAAATCATGCAAAACCGATAATCACACAATTAGTTATGAATTTTTGAATACCGACTGTCACCGGTGTATGCGAGACTGTGCGTGGCTGTCTTCTTTTAACCTTCTGTGCATGCTGAACTACTTGGGTGGCTTTGGGTCTGTTACAGGAGTTAAATATTTAAGTTAAGAAGAGATTGGAGTTGGAATCAAGTAATTTGGTTAAGTATACAATTTTTGGTGAATTTCTAAAGTAAGGTTGGTTGATTGGTGCGAAAATGGTTGCGAATCTGTTATTCGCTTGATTGTTGGGTTAAATTCCTCTCGTTCCTAGACCTGGGAATTTTACTGAGTGTAGGGCTTGTCGTGGTGCAACTTTTGGCGTTGGTTTCACTATTTTTGGGTTTAAGATGAAAGAGTTATGATTTTTCAATCAATTTGTACTTATTCCCGCGTAGAATCTGACAGCACCGGCGGACTTGGGTAAAATGGCCATAACTCCTAGCTGGGGACTCGAAATGATCCACCGTTTGTTTTGTTAGAAACTAGACACATATAGCTTTCCAACGATGCATCCCATGCATCATGGGTATGTCCGAGCGATAACTGATTTGCATCCCAAGTTGACCCAAATTCTGCCTTGTACTAGTTTCACCGTTACGTTGAGCTATAATCGCGAGGCCGTAGTAAGGTTACCAGAACTCCGTTTTGATGGATGACTTAGGGACCGAAGAAAAAGAAGTATACTTTTCAATGGTTTAAGTGTCGTCCTTGAATTCACGTTGTTTAATTGGATATAGTCTAATGTGAGTGATTAACTTTGCCAATTTGATTGGTGGGGATACAATAGATTGATCTAGATGATTATGTGTTGGATTAAAGAGAACTTGTGGTGTATAAGGGATATGCATTATTGGTGTATTGACATTGATGTTGTTTGACACTTAGAGAAAGATAAATAGTTTTTCCTATTTATGTGCTGTATCCAAGGGTTGGTTTAGTATGCGTGTTTTGGTATGTGGGTTTAATTTAAGAGATGTGAAAGGTTGATTTTTGTTAAAGGGGTATGTTTTAGTAAATGAATCGGTAAAGAGAAAGTGGTCGTTCGAGAACCTAAGGTGTATCCAAGTCTTTAAAGATAGAAACGTGATAACAGAAAATGATATTGGCAATGGTAAGCCTAGAAGCTAAGTAAAAATGTGTGTGAATATGTGTGTGTGGGAGCTTCTCGATGTCTAGCGTGATTAAAGTCACGTGTATTGAGGTGTCAATATGCAAGCGAATGCTTTGATGTTAATGTTATTTGATTGATGAAGATATGTGGTAGATTCACTACATAAAAGAGTTGGACTTGGGTGTTCTTATTGTTATAAACGTGAAGATGATATTATTTATGCATAGTTAATCTTTGAGTTGGTTTGATCGGTGTGCTTTGCTGTACATCGGGATTGGGAAAAAGTGTTTGATGTTATCTGATTGATGAGATTAATCGATTGTAGTTCAAGGGTTGTACTGGGAAAGTACTGCAACGCAAGGGGTGGTAATGCAGTGGGTAATGTTTTACTGCAACGCAAGGGGTGGTAATGCAGACGGCAACGCAAGGGGTGGGAATGCCGAAATCCAACCATTGGGTGATGTTTACTGTGACGCAAGGGGTGGTAATACAGAAGGTTGTGAGTATTGATATGTTGATTTCGAATGTGAAATTTAGATAGAACGAAACACTGATGTGAGAAACTATGAACTTTTAACCTGAGTTGGTGTCTTGAATGGTTTGAAGTGTCGATGCTTGCTTTCTTCCTTCTTATAGAATTCTTGAATTATAGTGGCTTGATGAATTGGGATTGGTGTGGAAATTTATTTGGTATGGAGACATGTCAATTTGATGCCGTAGATGTCATAATATCTATTGTGAAAGAGTTACGTTGGTATTGTAGATTAAACTTATAATGGTAAACTCGGTTAAAGAATTCGGAGTTGTCTCTTAGTCACTTGAATGAAAACGTAGAAGTATGTTCTGGGTTTGGTAATGACAGCCTGAGTTTATTTAAGATAGAAGTGGGTGCGTGTACGTGTGTAGCTGAGAGTGTCAGTGAGAAATGGAGTTAAATATTTTTCTAACACGAGTATGGTATTTTGTGTTCCACTCTTTGACAAAACAAATCTATCTTTGGAAGAATATCTTTTTTTTGGTATCTGCCTTCATATCTGCATATAATTTAGGTATGGATGTCTCTACGAGCTAGTGTAGCTCACCCTATCCTTTCAGGTACCCATCATGGCACTTAGCTTGGATTGCATGGAGTGCACATTGAGACGTCTTTTGAGAGCTTCATTGGGATCATTAAGGAGTTGTTTATCATCAAGTTTAATTCATGTAGTGTACTATACTTGCAATTGAAGGTTGTACCTTTTGATTAGATAATATGTAAAGCTATGTATAAACTCCTCTCCTTGATTATTATGAAACCCTTTTAATTGTAAACATTGGGGAGACTATGTGTTTCAAAAAAAAAAGAGAAGAGACTTTGATTCGTTATTTGGATTGGCATGACAATTAAGGGTAAGTATAGTTGAGAGAAAGACTATTGTTTCTAGAAAATATATTATGATTTTTGTTAAAAAATCGAGGGCGTGACAGGGACTTGTTTGTAATTCAAACAGGTGGGATATTATTTTTGGAATACGATGGCAAGCGAGGTCCTTTTATTGTAAAACGTTATTTACTTTATGTTGAAAATTCAGGTCGTGACAAATTGGTATCAGAGCGTCCAGTTTTGAATACTTTGAGACCGTGGGGAAACTTCTAGTCTTAAGGGTTCAAAATGTCACGTCTTTTGTATGACATATGTGTGCTTGTGGGAATTGACATTACTTGAACAATGTGACATTGCATTCATTAATCACGTGATTGGCGTAGCCATGTTGACCCTTATATGGGAAATAAGAGAACCTGATCTATATTTTATGTCATGTTCAATGTTTGACTAATGTGTGGTTTATGTGAATGAAGTGTTTAGGTGATCACTTGTCTACCGATTACATGCTCATGTGCTTTGTGCTATGTGGAATATATGCTTATGTGATCTTACCTGCTTAAAGGTTATATGTCTGCGTTTTGGTGTGCTACGTGCTGTAGAATTGTGGGCTTAGCCATGGGATTGGTTTGGGTTGTTATGATGATATAGCATTTGATTCGGATATGAGTTTGTGAAATCTTGTGAGGTCAATGACTGAGCATAATCTTTTTCTTTAGATGAAATACAACTGGAATGTGAAGTGTTGGATTAATCGGTCATTTATATGAAAGACCTGGTTAATAGACAAACCATTATAAGAAAGGTAAGGTGAGAATTGTGGAGTTAATTTGGGTCCTAGGAGTTAAGCTATTTTAGCAATTTTGTGTATGGGTTCATGAAGTTTGGTTGACAAAGACAACTTAAATGTTGAAGTACTTTTGGTGTTTCTCCATTAATGATAGAAGCATGCGGTTAGTTATCAATTTCTTTTGCTTTAAAAAAAAAAAGAGGATTCGTTGCTTGGAGATTGAAGTTAAGAATTTGAATGTGATGATTGATTTACTGTGTGATCTTAAATGGTGAATCTTAATTGTATGGTGCATCTAATCTGTTTATGATAAGTAATATGTTGATCGTTAAAGGTGATTGTATCTGGCACATGGGAAACAAAACAAAACAAAATATCCGAGGATCTACTTCCGGATATTCAGTTTGAAGAACGGCTGGCCACCGCGACTTCAGAATTGAATGTCTAGAGTAGAAGCTCAAAAAAAAAAAGAAAAAAAAAGGGGGATTTACTTTCTGCTAGAGAGCTTGATAAAGATAGATCATGTGACGTTACGTTTAAAGATTGGCACTAGCTTACTGATGTCATGCTTTTGAACATTGTATCATTCTAATGTGAGGATCTTGGTTGCAAAGGAAAAGGAAATGATGAGTTTACATGGGAAACAAAGTATAGAGTTGGAAAGAAGTATTTGGACTCATTTTTATTTTAATCGGTACAATTTCTTGATGGAGGCTTTGTGGTCGTTTATTTGTTGCACTTGTTTGGGGATTGTGCTGCCTGCTGGCTGGGTTGTTGCATATCTTTGTTATTGCATGGCTTGGTTGACCTTGTTTATAAAAATTTCGAGGACGAAATTTCTTTAAGGAGGGTAGATTGTAGAGACCCATAATTAAATTATTTAAAATGTTAATATTTGATATGTGTTTGAGTTATATAAATGTGAAAAAAATGAATGAATGTGGGGTCCTTGTGAAATAGAATATTGATTGTGGTATTTAATGTGATACTTTAGAAGCTTAAGGGTATGAGTGTGATAAACCCTATATAACAAAAAAATCAGAAGCAGGAGATTCAATTTTTTTTTTTTCCCTTTCTTTTCTTCTTTTCGTGCGTCTGTCTCTCTCTCTCTCGGCTCTCACCTCTCTCACCTTCTCTCTTTGATTTCATCTACTACGATTGAGATTTTTGAAAAATTCCAAGTGTTAAAGTTGTTCTACACGACGAGATCTTCTTATTGATCCAAGAAGAATCATGATCGGAGCACTTTGAGGTTTACTCCATGTTCGGGCTTGCTTCTAACCTTCGAGGTAGGGATCTCTTACCTTCTTTATATGTTTATGTGTTGGTTTGTTATACAAGAATCAAGCTTGATAATCTGTTTGGAGTCTTGAATAAATATAGTGAATGCTGAAAATTTCGTGGGTGCTAGTAATTCGTCCTTTTGAGGTCCTTCTGATAAGATTCAATTTTTGGTGTCTTCATAACTGTTAAAGTACATTTCAATACGAAGATTTCGGTACCAAAATCATGCAAAACCGATAATCACACAATTAGTTATGAATTTTTGAATACCGACTGTCACCGGTGTATGCGAGACTGTGCGTGGCTGTCTTCTTTTAACCTTCTGTGCATGCTGAACTACTTGGGTGGCTTTGGGTCTGTTACAGGAGTTAAATATTTAAGTTAAGAAGAGATTGGAGTTGGAATCAAGTAATTTGGTTAAGTATACAATTTTTGGTGAATTTCTAAAGTAAGGTTGGTTGATTGGTGCGAAAATGGTTGCGAATCTGTTATTCGCTTGATTGTTGGGTTAAATTCCTCTCGTTCCTAGACCTGGGAATTTTACTGAGTGTAGGGCTTGTCGTGGTGCAACTTTTGGCGTTGGTTTCACTATTTTTGGGTTTAAGATGAAAGAGTTATGATTTTTCAATCAATTTGTACTTATTCCCGCGTAGAATCTGACAGCACCGGCGGACTTGGGTAAAATGGCCATAACTCCTAGCTGGGGACTCGAAATGATCCACCGTTTGTTTTGTTAGAAACTAGACACATATAGCTTTCCAACGATGCATCCCATGCATCATGGGTATGTCCGAGCGATAACTGATTTGCATCCCAAGTTGACCCAAATTCTGCCTTGTACTAGTTTCACCGTTATGTTGAGCTATAATCGCGAGGCCGTAGTAAGGTTACCAGAACTCCGTTTTGATGGATGACTTAGGGACCGAAGAAAAAGAAGTATACTTTTCAATGGTTTAAGTGTCGTCCTTGAATTCACGTTGTTTAATTGGATATAGTCTAATGTGAGTGATTAACTTTGCCAATTTGATTGGTGGGGATACAATAGATTGATCTAGATGATTATGTGTTGGATTAAAGAGAACTTGTGGTGTATAAGGGATATGCATTATTGGTGTATTGACATTGATGTTGTTTGACACTTAGAGAAAGATAAATAGTTTTTCCTATTTATGTGCTGTATCCAAGGGTTGGTTTAGTATGCGTGTTTTGGTATGTGGGTTTAATTTAAGAGATGTGAAAGGTTGATTTTTGTTAAAGGGGTATGTTTTAGTAAATGAATCGGTAAAGAGAAAGTGGTCGTTCGAGAACCTAAGGTGTATCCAAGTCTTTAAAGATAGAAACGTGATAACAGAAAATGATATTGGCAATGGTAAGCCTAGAAGCTAAGTAAAAATGTGTGTGAATATGTGTGTGTGGGAGCTTCTCGATGTCTAGCGTGATTAAAGTCACGTGTATTGAGGTGTCAATATGCAAGCGAATGCTTTGATGTTAATGTTATTTGATTGATGAAGATATGTGGTAGATTCACTACATAAAAGAGTTGGACTTGGGTGTTCTTATTGTTATAAACGTGAAGATGATATTATTTATGCATAGTTAATCTTTGAGTTGGTTTGATCGGTGTGCTTTGCTGTACATCGGGATTGGGAAAAAGTGTTTGATGTTATCTGATTGATGAGATTAATCGATTGTAGTCCAAGGGTTGTACTGGGAAAGTACTGCAACGCAAGGGGTGGTAATGCAGTGGGTAATGTTTTACTGCAACGCAAGGGGTGGTAATGCAGACGGCAACGCAAGGGGTGGGAATGCCGAAATCCAACCATTGGGTGATGTTTACTGGGACGCAAGGGGTGGTAATACAGAAGGTTGTGAGTATTGATATGTTGATTTCGAATGTGAAATTTAGATAGAACGAAACACTGATGTGAGAAACTATGAACTTTTAACCTGAGTTGGTGTCTTGAATGGTTTGAAGTGTCGATGCTTGCTTTCTTCCTTCTTATAGAATTCTTGAATTATAGTGGCTTGATGAATTGGGATTGGTGTGGAAATTTATTTGGTATGGAGACATGTCAATTTGATGCCGTAGATGTCATAATATCTATTGTGAAAGAGTTACGTTGGTATTGTAGATTAAACTTATAATGGTAAACTCGGTTAAAGAATTCGGAGTTGTCTCTTAGTCACTTGAATGAAAACGTAGAAGTATGTTCTGGGTTTGGTAATGACAGCCTGAGTTTATTTAAGATAGAAGTGGGTGCGTGTACGTGTGTAGCTGAGAGTGTCAGTGAGAAATGGAGTTAAATATTTTTCTAACACGAGTATGGTATTTTGTGTTCCACTCTTTGACAAAACAAATCTATCTTTGGAAGAATATCTTTTTTTTGGTATCTGCCTTCATATCTGCATATAATTTAGGTATGGATGTCTCTACGAGCTAGTGTAGCTCACCCTATCCTTTCAGGTACCCATCATGGCACTTAGCTTGGATTGCATGGAGTGCACATTGAGACGTCTTTTGAGAGCTTCATTGGGATCATTAAGGAGTTGTTTATCATCAAGTTTAATTCATGTAGTGTACTATACTTGCAATTGAAGGTTGTACCTTTTGATTAGATAATATGTAAAGCTATGTATAAACTCCTCTCCTTGATTATTATGAAACCCTTTTAATTGTAAACATTGGGGAGACTATGTGTTTCAAAAAAAAAAGAGAAGAGACTTTGATTCGTTATTTGGATTGGCATGACAATTAAGGGTAAGTATAGTTGAGAGAAAGACTATTGTTTCTAGAAAATATATTATGATTTTTGTTAAAAAATCGAGGGCGTGACAGGGACTTGTTTGTAATTCAAACAGGTGGGATATTATTTTTGGAATACGATGGCAAGCGAGGTCCTTTTATTGTAAAACGTTATTTACTTTATGTTGAAAATTCAGGTCGTGACAGACTATGTGTTAGAGTTGAATAAAGCATGTACATGTCTTATGTTGAATAACTATGGGCCAGTCACACGACTGGGCAGAGAGGGGTGCCTAACACCTTCCCCTTACTGTACTTTTGGCTCCCGTACCCAGAATCTCTATCTATTTTCCTAATTTTAATAAACTAGGTGGCGACTCTGTTTTGATAATAACCACTATCGTGTGGCGATGTTCCTAGCCATAGGAATGTCCATGATTTTGGTTTATGAAGCAAGCAACTAATCGAGCAATCCATGAACAATCTGTATGGCGATGCCCCGTTTGGGAGGTGTCTACAGTTTTTGGCGACTCTGCTGGGGAATATGAGAGCCATAACCAGAAAGTTCAACATAAGACTAATACATGCCTTGTTTAATTCACTTATCATATGCATCGAGCGGGCAACCCGTTGAGTTCACCTGATATCCCGGCATGACACGGGCTATGTTTGGGGTTCCAGCAAACTCCACAGTCACTCGTACCTAGTGGTATATCAAAAAGGGAATCACCCAATCACCACCTATGATGGGCTGGTGAAAGGATTGGTGCCCTTTGACAACGGAGCACCCTGAGACTACCAAAACCTTGCATGTATTAGAAAGCCATAGAACTTATCAAACTAAGACAGGAACCTACATGCTAGGAACCTACTTGCATTTTGCTTCCAAGTTCTTCCTCACACCTTGTATCATATGTTGTAATATCATTTTCTGTGGAGAAGGGTTGGGGCATGAACTAAGAGCCCTAACTCTAATTCTTTATAGCTAAGCACTGAAGCATAGCATTGCCTGCAAGGTATGTTTTTAGTAAGTTGAAAGCACCACTGCTTATTTCTCACTCCCATTTTGCTTGAAGCACCGCGAAGCATGGATTTCTAGAACAAAATCAAACATCAAAAAAAAAAAAAAGAGAAGCCGCCCCGTCGGCAATTGAACTGAGGTTACTCTAGCAATCTCTGCCTTGCAAGGCTAAAGAAAAGTGGGAGTGTGAGGTAGTAGAGCAGATTATGGATGATTGTATGCAAAATTAAGGATATTATGGATTGAACTTGCAATACTCATTTCTCGATGAATGATTCAACTTAGGACTTTGATTCCTATTTCCAAATCGGCATAGCAACCCATCTTTCAAAATTCAAAATTTTGAGCATGCTTACCTCAGCGAGCTGGTAAAATTTAGGAGGTTGTCAATGTGCTAGCAAATAATCAGGTGGATTTCAATTACCTCAATCACGTTTTGAATCTTGCCTAACCAAGAATTAAAAGAACTTTCAAAACTTTTTGCAATACCTAGTCTAATGACAAGTTTTTCTAAAACATTCAAATAGCCGCTAGCACAGCGATGGACTCCGAGTCTACTTTCTGTTGTGGTCATATACTCAACCTTTTCGGTTTGTCTCATAATATGGATTGGCTTGGAAGTGGGATCTTAAGTGGCAGCAACGAGTCTTAAGAATCATCCATATCAAAAATAGCTGGCTATCTATAGTATCCGATAAACTCATACATACAAACGAATTGCTATGCATGACTCATCCATAATCTGTGAAGGTAGCTATGGTGCTTTGTATATTATTTTGCTTGCCTCTTTCTAACTATGCAGGGGCCAAACCAAGAGAGGAATCCATCACCCTCATTTCTTCTTATAGCACATTGCATGATCACGTGTCAACATCAATTATCATTTGGTTTAGCCACCCCATCATGCTAGATTTGCATTTTAAGGGCAATAAGTGTGTTTGATGTGTGCATTACATAGACACTTGATTTTGGACATCTCAACCTAAAGCGTAGCTAAGATTTTGCTTTTTCTAAATTTTGGGTTTGGTCTTAGACGTGACAGCAATGGCTGACAAGAAGATTGAAGCTCTGGCTGCTAAAGTTAATGTATTGGCTGAATTAGTGGCTGCCCTAGCCACCATTGTTCATAGTTTGCAAAGAAGTCTTCCACAAGCTCCACCTCCACCTCCCCCTACTAGATGGACGAAAAAGGCAGCTCAGGAAGAAACTTATCCCGCTAAGGACAACCAAATTGAAATGGTGATGAATGACCTGCAGTAGCAACATGAAAATCAACTTCTTCTCAATACCATCGATCTAAACCAGGAGTCTCTCAAAGAGAAAAACAGCTGTAAGATGAACATAAACAACAGTAATATTAAAATGGTGGGATCCCATCTCGACCGCAGGCAAAAGAGAAACTTTGTTCCTCTTAGAATGAACTTGGAAAAGGTGTTCTGTATCTTGGAAGTAAAAGGGGTATTGAAGCCGTTACAGCCAAAGTTTCCAAACTTTATACAAAAAGGCGGAGGGTATTGCAAGTACCACCAAGTGAGTGGTCACTCTATCAGAGAATGCGGGGCTTTCAAGAATGCGATCCAAGACCTCATCGATCAAGAGAAGATTGATCCAGCTGAGTTTGATCACTAGGCAGCAGTAGCATCCATGCCTGTTGTAAAGACCCGTAATCTCATGAAATTGATTTAAAGGTTTTAAAAGAAATAAGAAGGATGAGATTGATTTTGAAATTGGAGAGTTGGGGTTAATGTGTAAGGTGGAATAATTATGGGTGAGTTTATGAAATGTGTTTGGCATATATGTGTTGTGTGTGAGAGTGTAGGGAATAAATTTCCCCTTTCCTCTCTCTCTCCCCGTTCTTCCCTCTCTCACCCGACTTCCTCTCTCTCTCGGCTCTCACTCTCCCTCACCTCTCTCTCACAAATTCACCTCAAACCTCCACAAAACCTCCATCAATCTTTCACTCCTTTGCGTATTGCAACGCGTATCACTCCGGTTTGAGCTCGGTGGAGGCGTTTTTCGTTCGAACTCGAAGATTGGAGCTAGGGCTTGAAAATTCTTCCCAAATTCGTTTTGAATCTTGAGGTAGGAGGTTCTAACTATCAATATATGTTTATGAAGTGTTTCTTGAAGCTTGATTTGTGCCTTGGATCGTTGTTGTTGTTGCCATTGTTGTTGTTGCTGAAAAACCCATCTCAATCTGTCAAAAATCTGCTCGAAACCCTTTGTTATCGATAACATTTCCTTTGTTATCGATAACATTTTGTCCCCGAACCCAGAATATCCATTGTTATCGATACCTTATGTCTTTGTTATCGCTACCCTTGCGTCTGGACTGATCGTGAACCCAATGTTATCGATACCATTCATGAAGGTATCGATACCTTCATGTTAATTTGGACAGTTTGGTTACCTTGATTCCCATTCCAAAACTTTGAGTTTCTAACATGATTGGCCAATCTTAATCACCATCCTAATGACCTTAATTTAGATTACTCCTGCCATGTTACCTCATTAAACATACCCATGGTTTAAAGGCTCCATTAATTATTATTTTCCCGAAAATTCTTATTGAATCAAAGTTGTATTTTGAACGGCATGTCCGAACGGTGAAATGAATTTTGAAACATTACGAATGCGACGACAATATTTCAGGACTCATCGACGGGTGAGTGCCTGACAGAGGACATCGGGGTCCTTTAATTGGCCCGGCAGGAGCTATACGCTCATAATTGATATTTCAGGACCTCCCTTTGGGCAAGGTGCCTGGCAGAGGACATCGGGGTCCTTTAATTGGCCCGGCAGGAGCTATAAGCTCATAATAGATATTTCAGGACCACCCTTTGGGCATGGTGCCTGGCAGAGGACATCGGGGTCCTTTAACTGGCCCGGCAGGAGCTACGGCTCATGACACTTGTACGAGACACATGTTGACACTTGGTGTTTACAAAGGTTACACGTTGAGACGATGGATTGGTTTTGAAAATGAAAGGTTGGGTTGAAATCGCTATTGTTGTTCATCCGTTGGATCTTGTTGCCTTTGATCATCTTATTTTCTTTCCTACATTTCATATGCATATATTGTTAGATTAGAGCTTTCTACTGGGCTTGTGTAGCTCAGACCTTCCTTCATTTCAGGTGCTAACACAGGACAGTAGTGCATGGTCGGATTGCTTGGACGTGAACACAGTTTTGAAAGCTAACTTGAGGAGTTACCGAATCATCTTTATAATTTTATCTTGAAAGATGTATTTGTAACTCTATTTGTTAATCTCTTGATCAAAGGAGTATGTGTAAACTCTTAACTTCTGAATACTTGGAATTTACGTTTATTTGGGCCTCCGAGCCAAGTATGTAATATTTGCGAACTATCGAAAGTTGGAAGCGTGATGGTGGAAATGGAGTTGTTAAATGCTTTTGGGGTATTATGCGGATTATTGTGAGGTTTCTATTTATGGATGATCTTTATTATTTACGTTGAAAATTGAGGGTGTGACAACTTGGTATCAGAGCGTTAGGTTTAGAACACCTAGAAACCGTGGGGAGACGTTTCGTCTCATGGGTTCAAAATGTTGCGCCCTCTGACATGATTTGTGCATGCTTGTGTGACTAACACTTATGTGACTACTTGACATTGCATTCTCATTATCGTAGAGTGGTGTGGAGTCGTTAACCCGTGTTGGGACCTTATTGTTATGATATTGTGGTTAATAGTCTTTCCTTTCTTATATTATGTAGCCAGATGCCTCCGAGGACGAGTGTTAGGCGAGGTGGGGTTGGGAACCGGGGTGGTCGAGGCCGTGGTCGCGGCCGTGGGGCGCCTCTAGAGGATGAGGTTAGTCAGCACGGGGAGAACCCTGGTGGGAATCTGGGGGCTGGGGCCGGTCGAGGTGCAAGGGTACCTCCTAATCAAACCCAATTCGCTAGAGACCTCGTTGCGGTACTTGTGGCTGCAAATCTTTTGAACCAAGCTCCTAGGGAGAACGTTGAGGGTCGTGCCATGGTAGCAATGAGGGAGTTTAGCCGTAGAAACCCTCCGGTGTTCGATGGGACTAGTACCGACCCTTTGGTAGCTGACCATTGGTTGACTCAAATTCGCAAGCTTTTTCGAGCTCTAAACATCACCGAGGACAATATTCGAGTGGGTATCGTGGCCGTTCAACTAGTTGGGGAGGCTGGCGAATGGTGGGAATCGGTCCTAGAGATTAGGAAGGATGCTAGGAGGGCGGCAAGGACCGCAGCTCAAGTGAACGAACCGGATGTGGAGGATTTGACATGGGCTGAGTTTGAAGCGCTCTTTGAGGAGCAGTATTTTCGGAGACTTCTCGTGATAACTTGAGGGAACAATTTGAGAAATTGGAGCAGGGCAATATGACCATCTCGGAGTATGTACAGAAATTTCAAACCTTGTCTCGTTTTGCTCCGGAGTTGGTGTCGACGGAGGAAAGGAGGTGTCGACGGTTTGAAAAGGGTTTGCACAGCACTGTAAGGACGATGGTGATGGTACAACGTAGGACTAAGTTTTCTGAAGTTGTAGAGTGTGCAAGAAGCATTGAGGTTCCTAAGGATGCTCAAAGGAATGTGAAGGCTTGGGAGCCAAGACCACCGGTGGGAAGTTTTAGTTCGTCTTCAGGCAGTTTTGGGAATCAGGGGCGGAAAAGGAAAGGCAAAGGGAACCATCTAACCAATCGGGCTTTAAGGTGCCTTTTTCTTCGGGAAATCGGGGTGCTTTGTCGAGACCTCCGACCGTATGCTACAAGTGTAATCAACCCGGGCACGTTCGTACTCAGTGTCCACAGCTTCTAAAGGCGTGCTATAATTGTGGTAAGACGGATCATCTCGCTTGGGGTTGCCCTCAAGGGGCGGGAGCTCGTAGCGAGTCGGGCTCGGTGCAGCAGCCAGGGGTAGGGCGTGGTTCTGGTCAGCGGCCTTTCAGGGGTTCTCAGAGGCAGCAGCAGCCTCATTTTCGCCAGACATTGTCAGTTCAGAGTTCCGGGGGTGACCGGGGAGCGAGTTCGTCCGCACCTTCTCAAGGTTCCGGTCAGAGAGGAGGCTTTGTGCAGGGTCAGGGCACCCAGGGGCGTGTTTTCAACATCAACACCAATGCTTCGCCTTCTGTTTCTCAGGCTCCAGAGACATCGGTCGTAAGGGGTACTTTCCTTTTATTCAACTCTTTTGCTAGAGTACTTTTTGACTCTGGAGCATCACATTCTTTTATTGCCGCGTCTTTTGTGTGTGCATTGGAGTTGGACACCGAAAATCTTGATTCGCCATTGTTTGTCGAGACGCCATTAGGAGGAAAATCATCGTTGAGTCGTATCTGTAAGGATTGTGTGCTAGTTATTTGCGACCATCGCTTTGTCTTTGATTTCATCGTGCTGAATATGTCGAGTTTTGACCTCATTCTTGGGATGGATTGGTTGTCCACGTTTCATGCCACTATCGATTGTTTCAAGCGTCGTGTTCGCATATGTCCGCCTGAGGGTGTTTGTTTCGAATTTCATGGGGAGCGTCGAGAACCGTTAGCACCGTATCTGTGTGGGCCTCGGGAAAGAGAGTCGGTTTATGCTATGTTGGCGAGCTTGACGTTAGATGAGGATTTGTCTACACGTGGGGAGTTGCCCTTAGTGGCTCGCGAGTTTCCTGATGTATTTCCTGAAGAGTTACCGGGTTTACCTCCCGAGAGAGAAGTTGAGTTCACGATAGACTTACTTCCAGGCACCGCTCCTATATCGATTCCTCCTTATCGTTTTGCACCCGCCGAACTTAGAGAGTTGAAAGTTCAGCTTCAAGAGTTAGAGAATTTGGGATTCATTCGTCCTAGCACATCACCGTGGGGAGCACCGGCTTTGTTCGCTCAGAAGAAAGATGGTTCGCTTCGTTTGTGTATTGATTATCGTAAGCTCAACCGTGTGACCATTAAGAATAAATATCCCATGCCCAGAATCGACGACTTGTTTGATCAACTCCGAGGTGCCACTTGCTTTTCCAAAATCGATTTGAGGTCCGGTTATCACCAATTGAGAGTTCGTAGAAAGGATATCCCTAAAACCGCTTTCCGTACTCGCTATGGCCATTATGAATTCGTCGTGATGCCATTCGGTTTAACAAACGCTCCAGCTACTTTCATGGATTTGATGAACCGTATCTTTCGTGCTTACCTCGATCAATTCGTAGTTGTATTCGTCGACGACATTCTTATCTATTCACCCTCGGAGGAGGAACACCAAACTCATCTTGCCATTGTTCTTGAACTCCTGAGGGAACACCGTTTGTACGCCAAGCTTAGTAAGTGTGAGTTTTGGTTACCCGAGGTTAAATTCCTAGGTCACGTGGTTTCGAAAGGAGGTGTGTCCGTTGATCCGGAGAAGATAGAATCCGTTCTGGATTGGCAACGACCGAAAAACGTGTTTGAGATTCGGAGCTTTCTGGGGTTGGCCGGTTACTACCGTCGTTTCGTTCTTGACTTTTCTCGTTTAGCGGCACCGATGACTAGACTAACTCGTAAGGGGACTCGTTTTGTTTGGAGTGACTCGTGTGAGACGGCATTCGAGGAATTGAAGAAGCGATTGACTACCGCACCGGTCTTGATTGTGCCCGAGCGTGGAGTTGGCTACTCCGTGTATTGTGATGCGTCTAAGGAAGGGTTGGGTTGCGTATTGATGCAAGCGGGACGAGTAGTAGCGTATGGATCGAGACAATTAAAGACTCACGAGCGAAACTATCCTACACATGATTTAGAACTCGCGGCCGTCGTTTTTGCTTTGAAGAGTTGGCGTCACTACCTTTACGGTGAGAAATTTGAAGTCTTTTCCGATCATAAGAGCCTAAAGTATCTCTTTTCTCAAAAGGAGCTTAACCTACGTCAACGTCGTTGGATGGAACACTTAGAAGATTACGATTTTGAATTGCATTATCATCCGGGGAAAGCAAACGTTGTTGCCGACGCATTGAGTAGAAAACCGAAGTACTTAGCGAGCTTAGCCGTACGTGAGTGGAAGATGGTGAACGATTTGGGGCACTATGCCTCGCACTTCGAGGAAGTTCAAGAAGGGGTTACGTTGTGCAATCTTACCGTACAATCGACCTTATCGGCACAAGTGGTGGAAGCTCAACAAAGTGACGAAGAAGCGGAAGAACTCCGTACTAAATTCCTTAGCGGAAATGCTCGAGAAGGGTGGATGATTCACGCCGACCGGAGTTTACGTTATCAAGGAAAGTTGTTCGTACCCGTTTCGTGTCGGGAAGAAATCCTACGAGAGTTTCACCATTCACCGTTAGCCGTTCATCCGGGAGGAACGAAGATGTATCATGACTTGCGTAGGCAATTTTGGTGGCCGGGGATGAAGAGAGATGTGGTGATCTTTGTGTCCAAGTGTTTGACGTGTCAACAAGTGAAGGCCGAACATCAACGACCCGCGGGAGAACTACAACCGTTACCGGTAGCCGAGTGGAAATGGGAGAATGTGACGATGGATTTTGTGACGGGTTTGCCGAGATCGCCAAGGGGCCATGATGCTATTTGGGTTATTGTGGACCGTTTTACCAAAACCGCTCACTTCCTACCTATCCATGTTACCGATTCCATAGAGACGCTTAGCCGTTTGTATATTCGGGAGATCGTTCGACTTCATGGGATTCCTGTATCTATCGTATCTGATCGAGATCCGAGGTTCACCGCACGTTTTTGGCAGAGTCTGCAGGCCGCTCTGGGCACGAATCTCTTGTTTAGTACCGCTTATCACCCACAGACCGATGGTCAATCCGAGCGAACGATTCAGATTTTGGAGGATATGCTTCGGGCTTGCGTTATGGATTTCCGGGGTAGTTGGGAAGAACATTTGCCGTTGGTAGAATTCGCGTACAACAATAGTTATCAATCGAGTATCGAGATGGCGCCGTATGAAGCCTTGTATGGGAGACCGTGTCGATCACCCGTATGTTGGACCGAATTGGGAGAGGCGACGTTAGTGGGACCGGATATGGTTAGAGAAACTACCGAGAGTATGAGATCGATTCGTCAACGACTTTTAGAGGCTCAAGAGAGGACAACCGAACAAGTTAAGACAATTCGCCGAAGGTTGCTAACCGCTCAAAGTCGACAAAAGAACTATGCCGATCGTCGTCGTCGTCCATTGTCGTTCGAATTGGGAGATCACGTGTTTCTTAAGGTATCGCCACGTCGGGGCTTGTCTCGTTTTGGAAGGAAGGGAAAGCTTTCACCGCGTTATATCGGTCCATTCGACATTATTGAGAAAATCGGAGAGGTTGCGTACCGTTTGGCTTTGCCGCCGAGATTATCGAATGTACACGACGTGTTTCACGTATCTATGTTGAGGAAGTACGAACCGGATCCGTCGCATGTATTAGAGTGGTCCGAACTTGAGTTAGAGGCCGATGCATCTTACGGGGAAGAGCCGATACGTATCCTAGATTCGCGCGATCAAGTGTTGAGGGGTAAGACGATACCGTTGGTCCGAGTCTTATGGAGTAATCAAGGTAGCGAGGAATCCACGTGGGAAAGAGAGGATGAAGTTAGAACGAAATATCCGCACCTTTTTCCGGAATGAATCGATGTGAGTATTGGAATTCAAAGTTTCATGCTATTTGACTTGTTGCATAGTATTGATGGTTATGCTTGTTGCATATTGGTGTGGAGCATGTCTTAGTTAAACATGATTATTTGAATTTCGAGGACGAAATTTTTCTAAGGAGGGTAGAGTGTAAAGACCCGTAATCTCATGAAATTGATTTAAAGGTTTTAAAAGAAATAAGAAGGATGAGATTGATTTTGAAATTGGAGAGTTGGGGTTAATGTGTAAGGTGGAATAATTATGGGTGAGTTTATGAAATGTGTTTGGCATATATGTGTTGTGTGTGAGAGTGTAGGGAATAAATTTCCCCTTTCCTCTCTCTCTCCCCGTTCTTCCCTCTCTCACCCGACTTCCTCTCTCTCTCGGCTCTCACTCTCCCTCACCTCTCTCTCACAAATTCACCTCAAACCTCCACAAAACCTCCATCAATCTTTCACTCCTTTGCGTATTGCAACGCGTATCACTCCGGTTTGAGCTCGGTGGAGGCGTTTTTCGTTCGAACTCGAAGATTGGAGCTAGGGCTTGAAAATTCTTCCCAAATTCGTTTTGAATCTTGAGGTAGGAGGTTCTAACTATCAATATATGTTTATGAAGTGTTTCTTGAAGCTTGATTTGTGCCTTGGATCGTTGTTGTTGTTGCCATTGTTGTTGTTGCTGAAAAACCCATCTCAATCTGTCAAAAATCTGCTCGAAACCCTTTGTTATCGATAACATTTCCTTTGTTATCGATAACATTTTGTCCCCGAACCCAGAATATCCATTGTTATCGATACCTTGTGTCTTTATTATCGCTACCCTTGCGTCTGGACTGATCGTGAACCCAATGTTATCGATACCATTCATGAAGGTATCGATACCTTCATGTTAATTTGGACAGTTTGGTTACCTTGATTCCCATTCCAAAACTTTGAGTTTCTAACATGATTGGCCAATCTTAATCACCATCCTAATGACCTTAATTTAGATTACTCCTGCCATGTTACCTCATTAAACATACCCATGGTTTAAAGGCTCCATTAATTATTATTTTCCCGAAAATTCTTATTGAATCAAAGTTGTATTTTGAACGGCATGTCCGAACGGTGAAATAAATTTTGAAACATTACGAATGCGACGACAATATTTCAGGACTCATCGATGGGTGAGTGCCTGGCAGAGGACATCGGGGTCCTTTAATTGGCCCGGCAGGAGCTATACGCTCATAATTGATATTTCAGGACCTCCCTTTGGGCAAGGTGCCTGGCAGAGGACATCGGGGTCCTTTAATTGGCCCGGCAGGAGCTATAAGCTCATAATAGATATTTCAGGACCACCCTTTGGGCATGGTGCCTGGCAGAGGACATCGGGGTCCTTTAACTGGCCCGGCAGGAGCTACGGCTCATGACACTTGTACGAGACACATGTTGACACTTGGTGTTTACAAAGGTTACACGTTGAGACGATGGATTGGTTTTGAAAATGAAAGGTTGGGTTGAAATCGCTATTGTTGTTCATCCGTTGGATCTTGTTGCCTTTGATCATCTTATTTTCTTTCCTACATTTCATATGCATATATTGCTAGATTAGAGCTTTCTACTGGGCTTGTGTAGCTCAGACCTTCCTTCATTTCAGGTGCTAACACAGGACAGTAGTGCATGGTTGGATTGCTTGGACGTGAACACAGTTTTGAAAGCTAACTTGAGGAGTTACCGAATCATCTTTATAATTTTATCTTGAAAGATGTATTTGTAACTCTATTTGTTAATCTCTTGATCAAAGGAGTATGTGTAAACTCTTAACTTCTGAATACTTGGAATTTACGTTTATTTGGGCCTCCGAGCCAAGTATGTAATATTTGCGAACTATCGAAAGTTGGAAGCGTGATGGTGGAAATGGAGTTGTTAAATGCTTTTGGGGTATTATGCGGATTATTGTGAGGTTTCTATTTATGGATGATCTTTATTATTTACGTTGAAAATTGAGGGTGTGACAACTTGGTATCAGAGCGTTAGGTTTAGAACACCTAGAAACCGTGGGGAGACGTTTCGTCTCATGGGTTCAAAATGTTGCGCCCTCTGACATGATTTGTGCATGCTTGTGTGACTAACACTTATGTGACTACTTGACATTGCATTCTCATTATCGTAGAGTGGTGTGGAGTCGTTAACCCGTGTTGGGACCTTATAGTTATGATATTGTGGTTAATAGTCTTTCCTTTCTTATATTATGTAGCCAGATGCCTCCGAGGACGAGTGTTAGGCGAGGTGGGGTTGGGAACCGGGGTGGTCGAGGCCGTGGTCGCGGCCGTGGGGCGCCTCTAGAGGATGAGGTTAGTCAGCACGGGGAGAACCCTGGTGGGACTCTGGGGGCTGGGGCCGGTCGAGGTGCAAGGGTACCTCCTAATCAAACCCAATTCGCTAGAGACCTCGTTGCGGCACTTGTGGCTGCAAATCTTTTGAACCAAGCTCCTAGGGAGAACGTTGAGGGTCGTGCCATGGTAGCAATGAGGGAGTTTAGCCGTAGAAACCCTCCGGTGATCGATGGGACTAGTACCGACCCTTTGGTAGCTGACCATTGGTTGACTCAAATTCGCAAGCTTTTTCGAGCTCTAAACATCACCGAGGACAATATTCGAGTGGGTATCGTGGCCGTTCAACTAGTTGGGGAGGCTGGCGAATGGTGGGAATCGGTCCTAGAGATTAGGAAGGATGCTAGGAGGGCGGCAAGGACCGCAGCTCAAGTGAACGAACCGGATGTGGAGGATTTGACATGGGCTGAGTTTGAAGCGCTCTTTGAGGAGCAGTACTTTCCGGAGACTTCTCGTGATAACTTGAGGGAACAATTTGAGAAATTGGAGCAGGGCAATATGACCATCTCGGAGTATGTACAGAAATTTCAAACCTTGTCTCGTTTTGCTCCGGAGTTGGTGTCGACGGAGGAAAGGAGGTGTCGACGGTTTGAAAAGGGTTTGCACAGCACTGTAAGGACGATGGTGATGGTACAACGTAGGACTAAGTTTTCTGAAGTTGTAGAGTGTGCAAGAAGCATTGAGGTTCCTAAGGATGCTCAAAGGAATGTGAAGGCTTGGGAGCCAAGACCACAGGTGGGAAGTTTTAGTTCGTCTTCAGGCAGTTTCGGGAGTCAGGGGCGGAAAAGGCAAAGGGAACCATCTCAGCAACCATCTAACCAATCGGGCTTTAAGGTGCCTTTTTCTTCGGGAAATCGGGGTGCTTTGTCGAGACCTCCGACCGTATGCTACAAGTGTAATCAACCCGGGCACGTTCGTACTCAGTGTCCACAGCTTCTAAAGGCGTGCTATAATTGTGGTAAGACGGATCATCTCGCTTGGGGTTGCCCTCAAGGGGCGGGAGCTCGTAGCGAGTCGGGCTCGGTGCAGCAGCCAGGGGTAGGGCGTGGTTCTGGTCAGCGGCCTTTCAGGGGTTCTCAGAGGCAGCAGCAGCCTCATTTTCGCCAGACATTGTCAGTTCAGAGTTCCGGGGGTGACCGGGGAGCGAGTTCGTCCGCACCTTCTCAAGGTTCCGGTCAGAGAGGAGGCTTTGTGCAGGGTCAGGGCACCCAGGGGCGTGTTTTCAACATCAACACCAATGCTTCGCCTTCTGTTTCTCAGGCTCCAGAGACATCGGTCGTAAGGGGTACTTTCCTTTTATTCAACTCTTTTGCTAGAGTACTTTTTGACTCTGGAGCATCACATTCTTTTATTGCCGCGTCTTTTGTGTGTGCATTGGAGTTGGACACCGAAAATCTTGATTCGCCATTGTTTGTCGAGACGCCATTAGGAGGAAAATCATCGTTGAGTCGTATCTGTAAGGATTGTGTGCTAGTTATTTGCGACCATCGCTTTGTCTTTGATTTCATCGTGCTGAATATGTCGAGTTTTGACCTCATTCTTGGGATGGATTGGTTGTCCACGTTTCATGCCACTATCGATTGTTTCAAGCGTCGTGTTCGCATATGTCCGCCTGAGGGTGTTTGTTTCGAATTTCATGGGGAGCGTCGAGAACCGTTAGCACCGTATCTGTGTGGGCCTCGGGAAAGAGAGTCGGTTTATGCTATGTTGGCGAGCTTGACGTTAGATGAGGATTTGTCTACACGTGGGGAGTTGCCCTTAGTGGCTCGCGAGTTTCCTGATGTATTTCCTGAAGAGTTACCGGGTTTACCTCCCGAGAGAGAAGTTGAGTTCACGATAGACTTACTTCCAGGCACCGCTCCTATATCGATTCCTCCTTATCGTTTTGCACCCGCCGAACTTAGAGAGTTGAAAGTTCAGCTTCAAGAGTTAGAGAATTTGGGATTCATTCGTCCTAGCACATCACCGTGGGGAGCACCGGCTTTGTTCGCTCAGAAGAAAGATGGTTCGCTTCGTTTGTGTATTGATTATCGTAAGCTCAACCGTGTGACCATTAAGAATAAATATCCCATGCCTAGAATCGACGACTTGTTTGATCAACTCCGAGGTGCCACTTGCTTTTCCAAAATCGATTTGAGGTCCGGTTATCACCAATTGAGAGTTCGTAGAGAGGATATCCCTAAAACCGCTTTCCGTACTCGCTATGGCCATTATGAATTCGTCGTGATGCCATTCGGTTTAACAAACGCTCCAGCTACTTTCATGGATTTGATGAACCGTATCTTTCGTGCTTACCTCGATCAATTCGTAGTTGTATTCGTCGACGACATTCTTATCTATTCACCCTCGGAGGAGGAACACCAAACTCATCTTGCCATTGTTCTTGAACTCCTGAGGGAACACCGTTTGTACGCCAAGCTTAGTAAGTGTGAGTTTTGGTTACCCGAGGTTAAATTCCTAGGTCACGTGGTTTCGAAAGGAGGTGTGTCCGTTGATCCGGAGAAGATAGAATCCGTTCTGGATTGGCAACGACCGAAAAACGTGTTTGAGATTCGGAGCTTTCTGGGGTTGGCCGGTTACTACCGTCGTTTCGTTCTTGACTTTTCTCGTTTAGCGGCACCGATGACTAGACTAACTCGTAAGGGGACTCGTTTTGTTTGGAGTGACTCGTGTGAGACGGCATTCGAGGAATTGAAGAAGCGATTGACTACCGCACCGGTCTTGATTGTGCCCGAGCGTGGAGTTGGCTACTCCGTGTATTGTGATGCGTCTAAGGAAGGGTTGGGTTGCGTATTGATGCAAGCGGGACGAGTAGTAGCGTATGGATCGAGACAATTAAAGACTCACGAGCGAAACTATCCTACACATGATTTAGAACTCGCGGCCGTCGTTTTTGCTTTGAAGAGTTGGCGTCACTACCTTTACGGTGAGAAATTTGAAGTCTTTTCCGATCATAAGAGCCTAAAGTATCTCTTTTCTCAAAAGGAGCTTAACCTACGTCAACGTCGTTGGATGGAACACTTAGAAGATTACGATTTTGAATTGCATTATCATCCGGGGAAAGCGAACGTTGTTGCCGACGCATTGAGTAGAAAACCGAAGTACTTAGCGAGCTTAGCCGTACGTGAGTGGAAGATGGTGAGCGATTTGGGGCACTATGCCTCGCACTTCGAGGAAGTTCAAGAAGGGGTTACGTTGTGCAATCTTACCGTACAATCGACCTTATCGGCACAAGTGGTGGAAGCTCAACAAAGTGACGAAGAAGCGGAAGAACTCCGTACTAAATTCCTTAGCGGAAATGCTCGAGAAGGGTGGATGATTCACGCCGACCGGAGTTTACGTTATCAAGGAAAGTTGTTCGTACCCGTTTCGTGTCGGGAAGAAATCCTACGAGAGTTTCACCATTCACCGTTAGCCGTTCATCCGGGAGGAACGAAGATGTATCATGACTTGCGTAGGCAATTTTGGTGGCCGGGGATGAAGAGAGATGTGGTGATCTTTGTGTCCAAGTGTTTGACGTGTCAACAAGTGAAGGCCGAACATCAACGACCCGCGGGAGAACTACAACCGTTACCGGTAGCCGAGTGGAAATGGGAGAATGTGACGATGGATTTTGTGACGGGTTTGCCGAGATCGCCAAGGGGCCATGATGCTATTTGGGTTATTGTGGACCGTTTTACCAAAACCGCTCACTTCCTACCTATCCATGTTACCGATTCCATAGAGACGCTTAGCCGTTTGTATATTCGGGAGATCGTTCGACTTCATGGGATTCCCGTATCTATCGTGTCCGATCGAGATCCGAGATTCACCGCACGTTTTTGGCAGAGTCTGCAGGCCGCTCTGGGCACGAATCTCTTGTTTAGTACCGCTTATCACCCACAGACCGATGGTCAATCCGAGCGAACGATTCAGATTTTGGAGGATATGCTTCGGGCTTGCGTTATGGATTTCCGGGGTAGTTGGGAAGAACATTTGCCGTTGGTAGAATTCGCGTACAACAATAGTTATCAATCGAGTATCGAGATGGCGCCGTATGAAGCCTTGTATGGGAGACCGTGTCGATCACCCGTATGTTGGACCGAATTGGGAGAGGCGACGTTAGTGGGACCGGATATGGTTAGAGAAACTACCGAGAGTATGAGATCGATTCGTCAACGACTTTTAGAGGCTCAAGAGAGGACAACCGAACAAGTTAAGACAATTCGCCGAAGGTTGCTAACCGCTCAAAGTCGACAAAAGAACTATGCCGATCGACGACGTCGTCCAATGACGTTCGAATTGGGAGATCACGTGTTTCTTAAGGTATCGCCACGTCGGGGCTTGTCTCGTTTTGGAAGGAAGGGAAAGCTTTCACCGCGTTATATCGGTCCATTCGACATTATTGAGAAAATCGGAGAGGTTGCGTACCGTTTGGCTTTGCCGCCGAGATTATCGAATGTACACGACGTGTTTCACGTATCTATGTTGAGGAAGTACGAACCGGATCCGTCGCATGTATTAGAGTGGTCCGAACTTGAGTTAGAGGCCGATGCATCTTACGGGGAAGAGCCGATACGTATCCTAGATTCGCGCGATCAAGTGTTGAGGGGTAAGACGATACCGTTGGTCCGAGTCTTATGGAGTAATCAAGGTAGCGAGGAATCCACGTGGGAAAGAGAGGATGAAGTTAGAACGAAATATCCGCACCTTTTTCCGGAATGAATCGATGTGAGTATTGGAATTCAAAGTTTCATGCTATTTGACTTGTTGCATAGTATTGATGGTTATGCTTGTTGCATATTGGTGTGGAGCATGTCTTAGTTAAACATGATTATTTGAATTTCGAGGACGAAATTTTTCTAAGGAGGGTAGAGTGTAAAGACCCGTAATCTCATGAAATTGATTTAAAGGTTTTAAAAGAAATAAGAAGGATGAGATTGATTTTGAAATTGGAGAGTTGGGGTTAATGTGTAAGGTGGAATAATTATGGGTGAGTTTATGAAATGTGTTTGGCATATATGTGTTGTGTGTGAGAGTGTAGGGAATAAATTTCCCCTTTCCTCTCTCTCTCCCCGTTCTTCCCTCTCTCACCCGACTTCCTCTCTCTCTCGGCTCTCACTCTCCCTCACCTCTCTCTCACAAATTCACCTCAAACCTCCACAAAACCTCCATCAATCTTTCACTCCTTTGCGTATTGCAACGCGTATCACTCCGGTTTGAGCTCGGTGGAGGCGTTTTTCGTTCGAACTCGAAGATTGGAGCTAGGGCTTGAAAATTCTTCCCAAATTCGTTTTGAATCTTGAGGTAGGAGGTTCTAACTATCAATATATGTTTATGAAGTGTTTCTTGAAGCTTGATTTGTGCCTTGGATCGTTGTTGTTGTTGCCATTGTTGTTGTTGCTGAAAAACCCATCTCAATCTGTCAAAAATCTGCTCGAAACCCTTTGTTATCGATAACATTTCCTTTGTTATCGATAACATTTTGTCCCCGAACCCAGAATATCCATTGTTATCGATACCTTGTGTCTTTGTTATCGCTACCCTTGCGTCTGGACTGATCGTGAACCCAATGTTATCGATACCATTCATGAAGGTATCGATACCTTCATGTTAATTTGGACAGTTTGGTTACCTTGATTCCCATTCCAAAACTTTGAGTTTCTAACATGATTGGCCAATCTTAATCACCATCCTAATGACCTTAATTTAGATTACTCCTGCCATGTTACCTCATTAAACATACCCATGGTTTAAAGGCTCCATTAATTATTATTTTCCCGAAAATTCTTATTGAATCAAAGTTGTATTTTGAACGGCATGTCCGAACGGTGAAATAAATTTTGAAACATTACGAATGCGACGACAATATTTCAGGACTCATCGACGGGTGAGTGCCTGGCAGAGGACATCGGGGTCCTTTAATTGGCCCGGCAGGAGCTATACGCTCATAATTGATATTTCAGGACCTCCCTTTGGGCAAGGTGCCTGGCAGAGGACATCGGGGTCCTTTAATTGGCCCGGCAGGAGCTATAAGCTCATAATAGATATTTCAGGACCACCCTTTGGGCATGGTGCCTGGCAGAGGACATCGGGGTCCTTTAACTGGCCCGGCAGGAGCTATGGCTCATGACACTTGTACGAGACACATGTTGACACTTGGTGTTTACAAAGGTTACACGTTGAGACGATGGATTGGTTTTGAAAATGAAAGGTTGGGTTGAAATCGCTATTGTTGTTCATCCGTTGGATCTTGTTGCCTTTGATCATCTTATTTTTCTTTCCTACAATACATAGGCATATATTGTTAGATTAGAGCTTTCTACTGGGCTTGTGTAGCTCAGACCTTCCTTCATTTCAGGTGCTAACACAGGACAGTAGTGCATGGTCGGATTGCTTGGACGTGAACACAGTTTTGAAAGCTAACTTGAGGAGTTACCGAATCATCTTTATAATTTTATCTTGAAAGATGTATTTGTAACTCTATTTGTTAATCTCTTGATCAAAGGAGTATGTGTAAACTCTTAACTTCTGAATACTTGGAATTTACGTTTATTTGGGCCTCCGAGCCAAGTATGTAATATTTGCGAACTATCGAAAGTTGGAAGCGTGATGGTGGAAATGGAGTTGTTAAATGCTTTTGGGGTATTATGCGGATTATTGTGAGGTTTCTATTTATGGATGATCTTTATTATTTACGTTGAAAATTGAGGGTGTGACACCTGTCACATCTTAGGCTAAGAGTCAATCTTTTGAGGAGTCTTATCTAGCTATTTTTGGCTACTATTTTGGTCCATATTTGTTTCCTTTTTAAAAAGGTCTATGTCTTGAGTTTATTTTGGTCATAAATCCACTTGTTGCACCTAGCATGAAATGTGAATCTCCTTAGACTTGAACTACGAATGGCCTGATTCTCTATTGGGATACGTAGGCACCTTTTGGTCGGCCACAAATTTTGAAAATGCTTTCTCCTGTGCTAGTTCGCTGCCATAGAATACTCATGATAACATCAAACATTGAAAACAATCCACAAGGGTTTCAAAGTAATCTTATGACATCTTTTGGAACACATCATAATCACTTGAATTGTCAAAAGTGCAAAACGAGTTTTTCAAAGCTAAGACCCGCGTCATTTCTGTTGAGGAGTTGACACATCTTTGCACCCTCATATAGATCACTTGTAAGCAAAACATGCTGTCAAAGATGAAGAGTAGGAAAAAAGAGAAAGAAGAAAATAGAGGAGAAAAAAATGATGAGCTCGCTAGATTGAAAACCTGTAAGGGCGGTCTAGGCAAAAGTTAGAGCACGAACAAAATGAGAAATCAGCCATGTCTCCATGCATCTACTATGTGTCTCAAAGGATTGTCCTCAATCTTAGAAAATTCACTTGGTTAACATCGAAACCCCTAATTTCTTGGTAAGGATCCTTGCCACTTTGTCGTGTGTTTCAAGACGAAGAAAGGCATTCATTTCTCTATCCCAAACACTTATCCCTTACTAGCCACATCGAGCCTCTGGATAATTCCTTTGAAAAACCTGCTAGACAGCCATCCCCTACACTGGGGCATACGCAAAAACACAAGAAGAGATGAAAGAAAAATCAATGAAAGAATGAGCACCCCTTCATACAAGGGGCATTTTGAAGAAAACATCTCCCAATACATACAAAGGGCATCTTTGAAGAAACCAACCCTTTCACACAAGTGAGGCAAGAGACAACAAGAGTTGATAAAAATGTTAAAGATGGTTGCTAGCTTTTAAAACCCAAGCTTGAGTAGAAATTAGGTTTGAGCCTTTTACATCCGCTTCTTTCTCAAGCCAAAACCCCAAGCCTACATTATGGTCCATAACAAAGACCTCTTAGATTGGGGAACACGACTTAGTAGCAAGGTCCTAGACACTAGGGGCATCACCAATGTGGGACTTAACTCGAAGGGCAAGAATCCTGGAATTTACATCGTCTTGGCAAATCGCACAACATGGAGAGTTACAAGGGGCATGGCTATGTTCCCCTTTATGCACTTCTCTCAAAAGTATCCAACCTCTTGTGTGGGTCTCAATAGGTGCTTATCAATCCAACTCAAATCAACCAAATCAAGCTCGAAGCAACAAACTCACCTAATTGACTAGGGGCATAGGTTTGCAAAATAGTTCTACGTCCTTTGATGATTGAATGACGTGAGTGTGGAACATGGATGGAATGATGTGACCTTGAAATCCTCGAGGAAAAGCTTTCAAGAATGGTTTTATCCTAAGCATTCTTAACACAGTTAATACAAGCGCAGTCACTTTTTGTAAATTTCTGAGGAAATAACATGGGTCTCTCATTTCATGAAGGGTGCAGCAATATGGTTCCTTGACCAAACTATGTTTTCAGTGGTGCCGCTAAGGCATTGCGGTCTTTCAAAACACCTGGCTAGTATAAGCAATAAGCCATTATCAAATACGCGAAAGTTGAGATGTCCAGAATACATTGCGGATTCACATGCATATCATTATCACCCTGTCTTTTGCATTAATCTCTTTATCCTAGTACTTCATGTGTATGTCATGGAAGTAGTTGTCTTGGTTGCACGATCTAACCCCAAGTATGAGGTGTTCTTATGTTCAAGCAAGGCAGGTTCATCAGGGCATCATGGCCATCAAGGAATAAAGGGCAACAAAGGGATGCACTGTAAAGTCTACCTCCCTACCAGCACACTTGAAAAAAAGCTCAGCCTAAGAAGCGTCATATCCTTAGGGAACACCTCAACTCTTTTGGAATGCTGTCACACAGCATTGTTAGGGGCATGCCAAGATCTCTGGCAAACAGAAAGAGAAACATTGCATTCATGTTCATTGTCGCACACATCACATATCTCTGTACTAGGGGCAATTAGGTTGTCATTGACACGCACAGATAAGCTAGAATCAAGCATCCATTGCCTAAACAGGGGGCGTCGATTTCTTCCTGAATGTTCAGTTTAATATGCATATATGTCACGTTGCAAACTATGTCACCTGCAGTGGTTCAACATTTGAACGAGGGTTCCTGAACTTGGTGGTTTTGCCCCTAGCAGTCAGCATAAAAAGGACTTCGGCTCATGGTCGATTCCAAGCCTGTTGCATGTTGTTTTCCTATCCATTGTTGTTTTCTAAACTATTCAGATGTGGATTGCAGGATTCTCCTGGATTTCGGTCCTTGAACCAACCATACCAAGCTTGGTGTCTATAACCGACAGAGCCAAGTCAAAGAAGCTGAAAGATAGCTTCAGCAAACTCTACAATTGGCACCATATCGACAGTATTAAAGTGGCTTCGCACTTCACATCTTCATAGCTCCTTGCTTCGCGTCAACAGCTCTGCCTTCATAACTCAGAAGCCTCACACTTGCTTTTCAATAGCACCATACGCATGCCTTGTCATATTCACGACCTTGTTGGGTTTCATAAGCTCCGAGCAATTCTATGCACAGGTCGCCTTGCACTCAGCAGGTCCAATCTCCACGACTCCCTCTCAACAGTAGCTCAATTCAGCAGCTCCCTGTACCTATTATCTCAGCAGCTACATGCTCGCTACCATCAAAACATGTCAATGGCTTCCCCACCTCAGTAGCACCCCGTGCTCAAAAGCTCCATACTCAGGTCACTCAACTTCAGAAACTCGGCAGCTCTATGCCTATGCTCACTATCACCTAGCAGCTTTAGGCTCAGCAACTCTAAGCCCACTCAGCGGCCCTGTGCTCGCCATCATGATCACTCAATAGCCCCTTTTACATTCAGCAGCCTTGTGCCCAAGTCGCTCATCAGCTCCGTATTCACTCCTCCAACGGCTTTGAGTTCAACCTTGTGCCTACTAGTCATTCAGCAACTCTGAAGCTACCCCGAGCTCACATCTTGAAGATAAGCAGCCTCACCACTTCCAGGCCGGTGAAGCAATCTTGTGACTCCCACTTAATGCACATTTATGCAGTTCTGGCCCAGCGCACACTTCGGATAGCATCCCTTCAGTAGGGGAGTTGAAAGTCTGCTTAACAATGTTGAAATTAGGAGGCGAAGGAAATCTCCTAGGCGTGCATGAGGATCATCTTGTCAGCAAAGACGATGGAAATCTCCAAAGACATTAATCGCCGAAGCATTTAACAAACCTTATGGCACTTTGGGTCAACAAGTCAACGAAGTCAAAGTGGAATATGGTCAAGAACTAGCCTTGGGGACAATCCCGAGCATGTGGAATCTAGCCTTGGGGACGATCCCGAGCATACTCAAAAAACTAGCCTTGGGGGCAATCCCGAGCATACTCAGAACTAGCCTTGGGGACAATCCCGAGCATACTCAGAACTAGCCTTGGAAGCATCCCGAGCGTGTGGAAACTAGCCTTGGAAGAATCCTAAGCATGAGGAACAAATCAAACCCCGTGGAAGATGGAAGATGGAATACTCAACAACTCAGCAATTCTACAAACTCACTACTCAGCAAGATATCTATTCTCAAGCTCCATGTTTGAATGCTCAAAGTTCTACACTTTGGATGCTCGAAGCCCTTCAAATGCCCAACCACTGTGTACTGGATGCTCAAGTTCTACACTTGAATGCGCAAGCTCTACGTTTGAATGCCCAACCACTGTGTACTGGATGCTCGAACTCTATGTTCGAATGCTTAAGGTTTATACCTTGAATGCTCAAGCTCTACGTTTGAATGCCCAACCACTGCGTACTGGATGCTCAAAGCCTGTACTTTGAATGCTCGGACTTTACCCTCCGAATGCTCGAGCTCTATGCTTCGAATGCTCAAGTCCGGAACTTGAAAGAAGCTTTATGCTTAAATCAAACACACACGCACGGGCCCGTGCACATAAGCATCAATTGCATCACCATTGTTATCATCGAGTCTGCATCATCATATCTGCTCATATCTAACCACTATCATCATGTACACACTATGCATATTTCTTATTCATGAACCAGGTCAATCCTGCAAATCAACCGGCTCTACGCCTCGATTTTATTGATCGGCCCGGCGCCTCGATCCTTTGACTCTATGTCAAAACTTATGATGAGAAAGCTCCGTGTGCAGACCATCAGAATGCAACCAACTTTATCCCTCGGTTCAATCAAGCTCCTCCAACCGGCTCCGCGCCTCGGTTCCTTCATTTCCAACGCTCCATGCTCTATTTACTAGCCTTGCGCCCCCCATATCTCAATAAGGTATCCAACTCGTCTCCGGAAGATGGCTTGGGTTCTACCCCCATATCTCAAAAATAGCATCCGATTCATCCCCAACAGATGACTTGGATTCCACCCAAATTACATCAATTCCATCAAGCTGATTCGCAAGGATAGTCTATTCTACCAAGCTCCCCTCAGTCAAAGTAAGGATGATCAAGAAAAGCAAACGCACCTGCCGTGTACCGATCTACCCCAAAATACTAAGGAAGCTCTCCGCAAAAAAAAAAAAAAACTCCCCGGGCAGCCCCGCGCTCCTTCAACTACTCTTCGCCAAGACCCTGGCTCAGTCTAGGTACGTCACACTACGGCTTTTTAAGCCCAAAGGTAAGTCTTTTGTCTCTAACCCTCCAAACTTTTTTACTTTTCTTTATTGCCTGAACTACGATTGGTCTGAATTTCCCTTGTGGAATACGTAGGCAGCCTCCCGGCCCGACCATAACAAAACTTTTTTCGCCTGAACTACGGTTGGTCTGAATTTCCCTTGTGGAATACGTAGGCAGCCTCCCGGCTCGACCATAACAAAACCTTTTTCGAAAACCCCTTGGAATAGTGGTTGGACCAAATTGAGTTGCTTTTTACAGTTTTGACTCTTACTCAAATATGTCTCGCGATCCGTCTGAGCTCAGTCAAAGAGGGGCATCTGTAGACACCCCAATTTAGCCTAACGATTATTTCAAGTCCCACCTTGGGACCATCCCGATGATGAAATGGATACAGTGATTGCTGATTGCCTTCTCGAGAACTTTAGGACATTCGGTAAGAACTTTGAGCCACTTAGAGGACCCAATCAGAGCCATACAGCCTTTCAGACAGAATATACAGAAGCCTAGGAGAATCCATCTGTCGGTCGTAACATCGATCTAACGGCCTTAAACATCATTTCCTCACCCGAGCAACCTGTTGCTAGAAAATCTCCCTGAGAGATCAATCCCTCGGCCGTAAGATCGATTCCTCGGCCGCCAGATCGTCTTTTTCCAGAATTCTGGAATGTTCTGTCAGTCGTTTGATCGACGCACCAAAACCCTAGCAGCCTTTTTCCGATGCGTTCGGGCTACGAAATAGATTGCGTCTAGAGATCTTTGAACCCTAGAATTCCTTTTTGATTCACGCCATTTGATTGGCCGGAGTGAGTCATCAATTGCCTATATAAAGAGGCCTTAGGGTTCCGAAATTAACATTCAATTCCTCCATCTCATACCTCCAAGCTCTGCAGAAATCATCTCACATACTCCCTCTATAGAAGCCCTAACCTTCCGAAGGCAGCCGCATCCCGAACGATCAAACCTCGAAGTACAAACCCTAACCCTAGGGTTTTCGAGAAGTAAATCAGTCAATCACACCCAATCCGAAGCAATCAAGCAGCTGAGGGATCAAGGTGGTGAGGCCCAGGGGCCTATGGTTTGATCTCTCTTACATTTTTATGCATTAATCATAGTGTTTTGATTATCTGTTAAATATATGTTCTGGTGTGAGGAAGAACATCGGTTGGGGGATCAATCCTTCGGCCGATATATCAATCCAGTGGGATCCCTCGGCCGTGAAATCCATTCACCGGCCGAGAGATCGATTTTCCTGGGACAGCCTGTCTGTTTTGTTTATTTCTGATGCATGCTTTCAATTACAGTCCTGGCTCACCTTATTCACTGTTAAAGGCTTAATTAAACAGACTATGTGTTAGAGTTGAATAAAGCATGTACATGTCTTATGTTGAATAACTATGGGCCAGTCACACGACTGGGCAGAGAGGGGTGCCTAACACCTTCCCCTTACTATACTTTTGGCTCCCGTACCCAGAATCTCTATCTATTTTCCTAGTTTTAATAAACTAGGTGGCGACTCTGTTTTGATGATAACCACTATCGTGTGGTGATGTTCCTAGCCATGGGAATGTCCATGATTTTGGTTTATGAAGCAAGCAACCAATCGAGCAATCCATGATCAATCTGTATGGCGATGCCCCGTTTGGGAGGTGTCTACAAAACTACCATGGACCAAGATGGTTATCCTGTTTATTGTCGTCGCAATACTGGAAAATCTATATTGTGAGGGGGCACCCAGTCGATAATAGGGATATTGTTCCCTACAATCCACATCTCTTCAACTGTCACATTAATGTGGAAGTTTGTGCGGGATTACAATGTGTAAAATATATCCACAAGTATATTTACAAGGGTTATGATTGCACAACGATGGTGTTGGGAGGGCACAATGAGATTCAACAATATCTTGATGCAAGGTATATTGAACCTCCTGAAGCAGCTTGCCGAATATTTGGTCATCGTCTTCATGAAGAGGTGCCAGCAGTTGTTCGATTAGAAGTTCATTTACCCGGAATGCATCGTTGTATTTTCAATCCCACCGAAAGCTTGGAAACAATCAGAGCTAGAAGTGCTCATCAAAAGTCAACCCTCATGGCCTTCTTTTCTTGGTATGCTTCTAACAAAGACGCACCCAAATACACTTATCAAGAGTTTCCACAACATTTTACGTGGAACAAGACAAGTAAGATCTGGACACCGAGAGTATCTGGGTTTGCAATTGGCCGAATGTACTTTTCAAGTCCTAATTGCGGGGAGAGATTTTATTTGCGTTTGCTACTAACTGTTGTCAAAGGACCAACATCCTTTGAATGCTTACGCACGATTGAAAATGTGGTGCACAATACATTTAAATCAGCCTGTGTTGCGAGAGGGCTATTGGAGGACGATGATGAATGGGTACGATGTCTACATGAAGCTGCTGTTATGAAAACTGGATACCAATTGAGGAGATTATTCAGTATAATTCTCACGCAGTGCTCTCCGATACACCCATATGCTTTATGGAAACAATTCTCAGTTCATATATGTGATGATCTTGCACACAAAATTTGTACATTGTTTGCCATATCTAACCCATCAGAGGCTCAGATTGAGGACTATGGTTTATATCTTTTAAATCATTTACTTCAAGAATCTAGCAAGATCTTGCTTGACTTCCCTCCCATGCCACAACCAAATGAAAATTGGAGTGCAATAGTTGGGAACAGATTGATTCTTGAAAATCGACAACTACAGATTGAGGCACAACAAACACATGCACCATTTAATGTTCATTGTTTGAATAGTGGATAAAGCACTGCGTACGATGCCATCACTTCTTCGGTATTTGAAAACAAAGGGACTATGTTCTTTTGGAATGGGGGTGCTGGAACAGGGAAAACTTATTTGTACAATACAATTGCTGGAAAATGTCGAACTCTCGGCCATATTGTTGTCTCTGTGGCCTCATCTGGAATTGCATCATTGCTATTGACCGGAGGCCATACTGCACATTCGACATTTTGCATCCATTAGATGTGATGGAAGATTCATTTTGTGGGTTTAAAAAGCAATTCATACAAGCAGAGCTATTCAGAGAGAAAAAACTCATAATCTGAGATGAAGTTCCTATGCAACATAGATATTGTGTTGAAGCTGTTAACCGGACACTTCGAGACATTTTCGACAATGATAAGCCATTTGGGGGAATCACTATTGTTCTTGGTGGAGACTTTCGACAAATCTTACTAGTTGTTACTAGAGGAAGTCGTGAGCAAATTGTGAATGCGTGATTGAGACGATCTACTTTGTGGAAGGAGATTGTCATCTTGACATTGGATGTAAATATGCATTTAGATCAAGCCGATTATGCTCATGCTAATTTTGCGACATTTTTGACTGAGGTATCAAAACTCCTCTTTCTAATTACATTGGTGCTTTTAATTTGAGGAAATGCTTACATTTATGGGTTCCATTAATTCATTTTATTGGTGTTCCTAGGTCGGAACCATCCCACAAGAAACCGTAAAACTTTCATCAACAATACGCAAATGTCGGGATCTCAATGAATTGTTGTCTACAGTTTATCCACAGTTGGATGTCGTAGATGCATCAACTCCCACATTTTTAACTAAGCGTACTATTCTTTCTGCGAGGAATGAGGATGTCAATGCAATCAATGCTGTTGCATTGAATATTTTCCCAGGTGACGCAATTAGTTATTTAGCAGCAGATAAAATGTCTAAAGATGATGAAGTTGATCGTACCATTGCAAATCGATATCCGAATGAGTACTTGAACTCATTAGATCCAACTGGGCTACCACCTTTTAAGGTAGAGTTGAAAGTGGGTTGTACAATAATTTTACTAAGAAACATTGCACCGAAAGATGGACTTTGTAACGACACAAGGATGATGGTTGTTAGATGTGCCCCGCGCATAATTGAAGTTCTAATATTAACCAGAGGACATTTTGGCAAATTTGCATTCATACCTAGGATTTCCTTGACCCCCTCATCTTTAGATTTACCTTTCCGAATGACAAGACGTCAATTTCCAGTTAGATTGGCGTATGCACTGACCATTAATAAATCCCAAGGACAATCAGTGAAATTTGTTGGGGTTGATTTGCGTACACCTGTATTTAGTCATGGACAGTTATATGTGGTGCTATCAAGATGCACCTCTTTCGATCGTGTCAGCGTTCTTCTCCCTAATAATGAGCTTGATTCCACAACAAACGTTGTTTATCCTGAAGTACTGTTATTGTCGTGATGTGTAATCAAAACAACAAATAGACAAAATATAAAGGTAGGATTAATTTGTCATTCTCTATGTAATTTTGTTTAATCAACTCTTAAAAGGGTACTCTACAGTCTTAGTGTATTTTTGTACGATTGGGATGAAAAGGCTATGGATCTCAAAGAGGAAGAATATGACATCTACAATACTACAATGGAAAAGTAATAAGGTAGTTTTATACTCAAATGGTGTCCATGTATATATGTTTGTTGGATACTAACACACTATTATTTTCCTAAATACTTGGGTTGTCGTGCATTATCTTAGATGGAGGCATTAGATCAAGACTTTTGAGAGGCATATTGAGGCGTATTTTGGATAGCCGTATTGAGAAGCATTTGAGGACTTTTTTAGAGGCATGTTGAAGACTTTTGAATTGGTAAAGTAAACACATTTTGTAAACAAGACACTGTATTGGAATGACACTATTGTAAAACCTTCTTCCCATATTAGCACTTCTAATGATGTTCTACGCGTATTTAACCCCATTCCCCGCCGTGTCTCTCCTGTGTCCCTCCCGTGTTTTATTTATTGACACACCACGTCGTGTCCCCAATGTGTCAGACACAGATACAGATACTTCTTTGAGTGTTGGTGCTTCCTTTGTTTAGTTTCCCTTCTTATGGTTACTTCTCCTTTTTAATAGAAATCCAACATTGTGGTCATTTTAAATGGAAAATCAACATTCTATTTTCTGTCTTTTTTAGTGTTTTTATTTGAATTGGAAGTATTGACTTTACTTATACTTATTAGTTTTCTATTTAATTTTACATTTGTGCATAAATACAACTCAAGTACGTGAATTGCGAGGCTTCCGATCTGTAAGTATGAAACTACCTTATTACGCATTTGTACTTATGTTGTTAAATGCAGAGCACTGGCTGGTATGCTTAGATTTGCTCTTATGTTGTTACATGCAAACCATTGATTGGTGTGTTTAGATCTTGAGCCTGATTTAGTTAATGCAGAGCACTGGCTGGTGTGCATCTTTAAATGTTGGATGGATGGTGTTTTTTGTATTATCAAGTGTTATGCGTTTTGTTGGGGAGAGAAAAGCTGTTAGGGATTTTAAGAGAGGGAAGGGGAAGCTAGGGCGATCATATGTTAAGTTCATAACTATGCACACAGAGAGATATGAAAAAAGATTACGTATTTTCAGGCTCATCTATTTAATTGTTTGATTCGTTGATATCGTAGTTGAATTTTGTGGACTCCATTAAGCCTCCTGTGATGGGGTGTTCAACTTGAGCTCCTACTTTATTTTCTTTTGAAGGAAACTGATTTATGCTCCTATTTCGAACATGACACCATAATGGGGGTGTTGAATTTTAAAATTTAGTGTATATATTCATGTCCTTTTTGTGGAATCAATAGTAGGGAAGACTAGTTTAGTTTAATTGTGTTAAGAACGCGTCGCATCGTGCCCTTGGGCACGGGCAATTCATAGAACACAAGCTTTAACTCTAGAGAATTGATGCTCCATTGCAAAGGGATATTCATATAACAACCACATTACTTAAAACCAAGTTTTGTATATCTGTCGGGTAAAGTTAGTGGAATAGGTTGTGGGAAGTTATGAGATTTTCTTGAAAAACTTAACCTAATTTGCTTAGGTGAGTCACCAACACTCCTAGAAATTGCCATATTCGTTTTGGACACTCCAAATACACTAGACACACCGGGAGCATGTACGTGTCCATTAGATTTTAATATGATTAATCGTGGGACGAGCCGGGGACACGACAATGTGAATTATAAATTTTAAAAGCTTTGTGTTGGAGTAAAGTCTTCGAGAAATACGAGTTTACATATCACTATAACATTATTTCCATAGCTCTTCGGCTATAGTTCCTATCTATTCTTTATAAACTATTTTTAGTTTCTATGCGAACAGGAGGTGAATTGAAGTGATAGTAAAAGGAGCATTGCTGGAAAGTTGAAGTGATAGTAAAGGTTTTTGTCAGATTTCAGCGGTTAACGCCTTCAGGCACGGCACAATGCCTATGGAGTGTCGTCGCCCAAATGAACATGGTTGTCGTTTGATTATGTTTACCATAGCAGGATTGTGTCGCTAGAAGTTTTGGAAAAAATTCTGATTATATAACCTTTTTATATTGATTTGTGGTGTGCTTGATCAGGTAATTTATTGACAATTGCAAAGTTAAGAAATATCTGGATTTTCTACAGGATGCCGGCTGTTTTATTATCTGTGTCGATATGATAACAATCTGTTCGATGATGCCAGAAGAAAACTCGATCAACTTGATTTTTATCTAGGAGTTGTGGCGACGATGCCATTTTGAAAGTGTAGAGTTGAAGGTTAAATTTGGACGATGTAACCATTCATTTGTTACCATTGTTTTGTTGTATCACATGCTTAATGCTGAACGATTCTATTACACGTTATTCTTACTATGGCATTATTAGTAGTTCTGTGAATCTCACATGATGTGTTCGTGGTGTTGTTGAAAAGGGTTGGTAGGACAGTAATATTGGGTAAACATAGGAAAGCCACAACAATATCAGCTTGGTAATACCGGTTCTGGGGTATCTATTTTGATCTTTCTTCTCAGGCGGCGGAACCATTTTCTTTTTCTTGATGTTCATATCTAAGATGGCGTGTCTGTTTTTTTACTCTGTTTTTTTCTGTCTTTGTTTTTAGCCCATTTGTAATTTTGGATAGTTACAAACTTGCCATTACGTCGCGCCGTGCCTTCGGGCACGGGCAATTTCTAGTATTATATATGGAAACGTCACATTGAAATTATGAAAGATAAGTAAGTACGCTGCGTTCTTATGAAATTAACTTAAATTTAATTTACATTTGAAAATTTTGTTCTTATTTAAATTTTTTTCACATTTGTTAATTTTGTGTCCAACTTTTGACGGTTATTGATTCGTCTCGACGAGAGGAATTGAAAAAGTAAAATTTCTTTACTTTTATCCAAATATTTTGAGAAATAACCACTTTTATTTTGGAAAAGTAAAATTTCTTGGCCCATTGGGTGCTCTGTTGGTTTCTTGTCAACTTAATTTGCTTTGTACGTAATCCTTTTTCTTATCAATAAAACTTGTTTGCTTCGCTGTTCAAAAAAAGTACACCATTTTCTCCATATAAATGCGAAATTATAAATCACCTACCTCTCATAATTCTCGTGATCCTCTATTTTCCATTCTCGATTATTTTTGTTGCCAGACTTTGATTTAATTGATTTTCAATTAACATGATCTTCTTGACATGGTTGATTTTCTAAATGAGTCCTTAAAAGTAAGAACTCCGACTATCGAAGTTAGCCCAAGAATGGTCTCTAAGAAAGACCTCACGGAACCGTTTAGTCCCTTGATCAGTCCCTAAAAAGGACTACAAAGATCCTAACCCAAAACAAGATTTTGACTTTTGAGCAACTTATAATTCTATAACCCTACCGATTAGTATAAGGTGGGTCAGATGGCCACACCAATCATTTCAGTGTGATTACTGGTTCGTACAATGAGTAGGCTGCATATCACTGAATGACAAGGAGATGCCACCAAACTCATCAATCATCTTATCTTCTAAACTTTTCAAATCCCAGCCGCTAAATCCTCTCAACGGTTGTTATTGACCGGATTATTCTTAGAGAAAAGTTCCACAGGCTGCCTACTCGTGGTGACTAAGTTTCGATATTGGATCCAATTATGAGACATTTGTTCACTGGCACTTGGTACTATTGATTTTGGTTGTGGTTCCCCATTTTTGTTGGAGGTTGTATTGTGATCACCATTAAGACTTATCGGATGAATCGTTAACTGGATTAATTGATTATTTTATTGTTCACCTGTATGCCAAATTTACGTTGACATGGTAAATTATTTTGATCCCCGTTTTACAACTTTATTTTATTATACATGCTTTGCTACTAACTGAGCTGGTCAGCTGACGGATTTATTCCAACTTCTTTTTCAGGCAAGTTGGGGATTTAGGCTTGGACTCTGGCAGCATCTCGGGGATTTTCTTTTATTGACCTCCTTAGGGTATCTCATCTTAGTTATTTTAATAATCGCTTTCGCATTCGAAACATTTGTCAGATATTAAGTTCTTTTATTATTGTTGGATCACTGGATATTGTTTGGTTCTTGGGATGTTTGTGCCCCATACTTTTTGTTGAACTTAATTGGTTAGAATTGTTCTTAATTAAAAAAAAGGGGTTGGTTGTTTAGTAGTTCTTTGCTTTGGAATATAATTAAATTTCTTTTTAGACTGCATGTTTTACGAGCTTTGGTCTTGTGATTCATGGCCGGCCACTTTCTCATTTTGGGGTGTGACATATATGGATGCATGTATGGTAGAAGTCACTATGTCTGAATTAAGGAATTAATCTAACAGAAACAGAGCAATACTGATGGAACTACTCGTTTGAAGAGCTTGTAACTACTCAAATACCTGGGGCTTTAGGTTTCATAGCAAAAAGCAATGTGTCCTCCTCGTGAAAGAGTGGATAATCAGAAGGATTCGATAACTTCAATGAAGGAAAAAGAATAGTTCAAGTACATTCTAATTCGCGACTTACTTTCCTCCTTTGGTTGTTAGTGTTCAATTTTAGCCATTTATTTTTGTTTTTGTTTTAGGAATAAGCGGTGGTATTGAGGGAAAATCCGCAATAAGGAAGGGTATGATAAAATTTGGTGCCCATCCAATGGGGAGAGGGTCCTGTCTAGTCCTGATCCATCCTATCCCATCCAATTTTGTGCCTTAGTGGATGTTACGTAACGCAAGACCACAACGGGATCCAAGCCATTCAATTCACAAGTTCCACGATGGAAGTTGTCATTTCAAAAAAAAAAAAAAATTAGCATGATAGGACATTATAACTATGTGAGGAAAAACACCTTTGTGCAAGAAAAAAAAGGCTAAAATGATGAGAAAAGTCCACTTTTACCCTCTGTGGTTATCGTCATGTGCGGATACCCCCTTATGGTTCAAAGTCCACTTTTACCCTCTGTGGTTTTGAAAATGTGCGGATAGACCCCCTGCCGTCATGTTTTCCATCCATATTAACGGACACAACATTAAAAGACCGTTATACCCCCATCACGTCCCTTGATTCTTCTTATTTTTTAAATCTAACCACACCATCCCGTATACCAAAAATTGAATTCAAACCGTTGATATTGTAAATTTTGACGAGTACTATGTCTATGCCAAAATTTAAGTCAATCAAAAAAATGAAAAGCTCATGGTCAAATCAATTTTGTTATGAAATTAAAATTTCAAATTTGAATTTACTAAAAATTAGATCACTGGGTTATTGATGCCTGATCGAGATGGTTTTTTACAAAGATACTCTATTCTTTATTTAATACATTATGAAAGACTCAGATTACATTCTAGAGGTGTGTGAGATACACCTCCGTTAATATGGATGGAAAACATGACGGCAGGGGGTCTATCCGCACATTTTCAAAACCACAGGTAGGTTATGTGGTCAGTTTTGAACCATAAGGGGGGTATCCGCACATGGCGATAACCACAGGAGGTGAAAGTGGACTTTCCTCTAAAATGATTTTAAGCTTCCACCTTGTTTCCACAACTCATACCACATGGCAGTTGGGAAGAACTGGAATCTTCAATAGTATTGATGCTTGAATTCTGAACCTTTCAATCACTTGTGGATATTACAATGCCATGAAAACCCACACCATAGACTTGGCTTCGGGGTTCTGTATTGTGTTCTCTGGAAATTAAGTTTGCTTGCTCAAGTGGGTTCAGTTTTGCGTGTTGAATGCTCATTTTAAACGGCATTAATTATACAATGCCGGTAAAAATTACTCAAAAACGGCATTATTGTGAAAAATGCCATTTTTAGTTTAGTTATGTCAAGTACAGTTCTTTCCCAAAAAACAGAGTGCTGCCACGCGGCTACGCAAGAGTGCAAATGAGCCGAGCTTTCAAACTCGGTTTGTTTATCAAATGATCCTAAAACTCGGGCTCGTGTGTAAATGAGCCGAGCCCGCTTCAATTACTAAACGAGCCCTCTACAAACGACCCGAGCCATGCCGAACTTTTGAGCGTTGAGCTCAGCTCGTTTACCACACGAGCCTAAAGTTTAAGTTCAAGCTCGGCTCGATTACTAAACAAGTCGAACCATGCCGAGGCTTAAGCTACTCGCATTAGTATTATGATCTCGGAATGATCAGTCGGTCATTGCATACTTTTGACTCAAAAGGATTTCCCGATGTTTTGTTGGCTGCTATATTTTGCATTTGTCTCTGATGGAAAAAGAAATGGAGGCACAGGCACTTCTTATCGTTTTTCTCAAATAAAAATTGGATGATATGAAGAGTCATGGTTATTTTTGTCAATCAAAATATTGTTGATCTCTTTTGATGGAGTGGTTTACACTTTCAATGTCATTATTAGTAGATCTTGAAATGAGCATAAAAAATATAATTAAAGTACTTAAAGAACTATAATCTTGTGCTCCAGGGACACTTTGTGGCATTTGCCAACAAAGTAATAAATTAGGGTACGTCTCGTTGAATCTACTCCATAAAAGATTAGTAAGTATTTTTTTTCATGGATTAGGTAAGTAAGATTTTAGTTTTGATGGACCTAAAATGAACCAAAAGAGGAGAAGTGGAAAAGAGCTGCTCAACGTGAAGCTCCTCCTCTTGCCTCTGTCCTATTACCCCTCCAAACTCTCCTTTGTTGATTCTATTCCGGACCAACTTCTCTCCTTAATAATTTTACAAATTTTCTGAATCTCTCTCGCGAAAGGGTCTGCCGAATAGAATTTTCCCTGGTGCCTCCCCCCTCCTTCTTCCTCCTCCTCTCTCTCCCCCTTTTTCTAGCCCATCTGCTATTTCCATCGTCATACAAACTCCAGGTCTTCTTCGCCCATCTCGGAAGCATGTCCACGGTTGCGATCCCCATGGTGAAAAAGTCCCATGGTCGTGAACAAGTCTAGCGTCCTCAAACGGCAAGTCCAATGGTCGCGTTTTTCATCCCCTTCCGCTTGTGTTCTAGTCTGCAGATCTTGCGCATGTCGAACGGTCCCTAGGAGGAGATCGGTTTGGAAATGGTACTGAGTTGCAGTGGACGGTGATTTTTTTTTGGGGCGGCGGCGGCTGAAAATTAAATTTGATCCGGCAGCGGCAACAGTACAGCAGATGGTTAAGGTTAGGTTTTGTGCATGTTTTCAGTTTTTGGGGTTCTGTTTGAGGGTCTTTCTGTGTGCCCACCGTGGCCGCGAAAGTTTTCCGGTCATCCTCGATGCCGGCTTGTTTTTGTCTAGGAGGTTGTTGTGGTTGTGAGGTTCTGGGGTTATATACTTGTAATCTAGACCTCATTGTCTCTATTAGTTTGAGATAATTTTTGACTGTATGCGTTTTCATATGAATGAAATCTCCTACCATTTTGATAAAAGAAAATTCTATTCCGGACCTGAATCATTGATCTCATGCGTCTCACATGGAAGAAAATATCTGTACAATTATTAAAACCATCGGAAATCGATATACACACAAACAGTGGGAAATCCCAATGATAGAATATTGATTAGGTACTTCTTGTCAAGCCTCCTCTTATATGCATTTTGTTCTTTCTAGCTACAAAAGATACATGACTTCTTGGGGAGGCTCCCATCCAGTTTTGTGTGTCCAGGTTGGGCTTTTGTGGGTCCATCCCGGGACCAACTCAATGATTGGAATCCTTTATTTTGTAGAGCTCGTCAAGTTTGTCAATCACGTAAAAAATTAGCTTGAACGAATATCGGTAGATGCATGATCGAAACATATTTGTACAAACAAAATGGGATGAAAAAAAATTAATTCAAAACTTGAATTTTACATTTTTTTCTTGTACAAATATGTGTCGATCAGGTATCTACCAATGTTCGTTTAAGCTAATTTTTCACGTAATCGACAAACTCGACAAGCTCTACAAAATGAACAATTCCAATCATTGTTGTGAGCCTGAGATGGATCCACAAAGGCCAAAACTGGACACACAAAACTGGATGGGAGCCTTCCCGTGATTTCTTTAGAGTATCTCCAACCCATCTCTAAAACTCCGAAATGGAGAATGGATGTGACATATTGAAAAGAAATTTTGTAATTTACTCCTATTTTTTACACTTTATGAGAGAATCTAGGATGACCCATCGTACTTTTTAGAGATGCACTTAGGTGGTAATTGCTGGGAAAGACATAGTAAGAGTTTTTTTTTTGCTGAGTAGACATAGCAAGAGTTGGGCCAAAAAGAAAATAGGAATGTAAAATTACACAACTGTCATAGTCGCTATCAAGCCTAGACAAGTGCACCATTTTCCCCCTTTTTGGCCAGTAATATATATTAGACTTCCACCACCAATTTCCAATCTATTTAGTTTCCTGATGGCGACTAATCAAAGCAACAAACGGAAAAAATAGTGCTGCCATGTAGAGTGCAAATGAGCTCGAGCTCATGTGTAAACGAGCCAAGCCCTTGCCGAGCCCGCTTCAATTACCAAACGAGCTCTCTACAAACGAGCCAAGCCAAACTTTTTAGTGTTGAGCTATGCTTGTTTAATTACAATACGAGCCTAAAGTTCGAGGCTTCGAGCTCAAGCTCGATCGGCTCGATTACTAAACAAGTCGAATCGTGCTGAGCCTCGAACTGCTCGCATTAGTATCATAACCTCGGAATGATCAGTCGACCATTGCAGACTTTTCACTCAAAAGGATTTCCTTAATTTCGCACACCATAGTTGTCTTGATTGGAAAGGTAGACTTTTCTCTGAGAAAATATTGGACACCAAAGAGTAAATAAATATCCAAGATGTTTTATTACGGGATCGATGAAGCAATGACAACTCGTTTGGTAATGGATGTATTCTTGACTGCTGTCACTGTTACATAAAAACGGATTTCCTTAATTCCAGATGTTCCAAATTTGCCTATTCTTGACCTCTGCCATTCTTTTCGTTTTTTTGGAAACATGTGAGAAATGTCTCGCTAGCTAGCCCACTCTATCTCTTTCTCTTGCTCTTTCTCTCTCAAAGGAGATATGATGGATTTGTGGTTATGGAACAAGTCTTCGATCGCATACTTTCCCATAGACCATAGTTGTCTTGAACACTACAGAGTAAAATTCCAAGATATTTTACTATGGGATCGATGTAGCAGCAAATGACAAATGTTTGCCCATGTATAGAAACACTCAAATATAGCACCCACTAATCATTATTGCGCATGGCATCACATTTTGTCCATATCCGTATGTAGCTAATAACAAGAATGGTGATCGATAAAATCATTGTATTTACGTACCTTATCCAAGTATTCCAACCCAATTCATTATTGAAAATATATTTAAGTTGATGTGTTTTTCGAGGCAGCCAAATGCTCTTTGATGAGCTGATCATCTAGTTGCAATAATGAACATGTTTCCTTCAAGATTGTTGGACCATGTTCCCTCATGTGTACAATAAATCTGTTCTATAAAGAATGAGACATTTATGAGCACTTTGCATGTGGATTGTTTATCTTTGAGTTTAGCCATGGAATTGGAAGCCAATTACGTTGCCACCGGAATCTCTGTTAGAAGAACATGCAATAAAGTTTCAAAATTAAGAATATGAATTGCTTGCTTAAGTGAAGGCCGATACGATATCCACATGCTATTCCCAATGCCACCCCTCAAAACTGTAAAACAGTTTACACATTCAGAAGACAAGTAGCCCGGCCTGGTTCCTACCAACACTGTGGTTGTGACGTTTTTTCGTGATCAATTAGCCTAGCTAACCCAAAAAGCCGCCAAATAAGCATTGCAATTTTGTAGCATAAAAATGAAATTCCACAGCCATACATGGTCCACAAACTAAAATAGCATAAACATGAAATTCACGAGTGTAACTCTTACAAACTTTGTATTTCACAAACATTCAATTGTATTACACTGAAAAACTGAATTTCTCTAACACACTCTTACACACTTTGATCACTTTTATTTGCATACTTACATATCCAGATTACAAGCCTGTTTATATATAGGCTAAACAGGGGGGAAAAAAGAAGAAGCAAAGATGTGATAAACTCACATTTATTGAGCAGAACACATTACCGAAACTAAAAAAGTCTTTACACGTGATCTAAAACCACGTGCTTTTCATGGGCTACTATGTATATAGGAAGCAACCCAAGTTTGCTTTTCTTCATTATTGGTCCCATTAATTTCCCAAACTTGAACTAAAATCCCATGATTTTACTGTATGTTTCTCAACCAGCGCCCCTGTTGAAGCCGAGAACCCAATTGTTACCCATTCAGGTAAGTAATCCCTTAGATCAACAATCAAATGAATGGTATTTTCCACTCTGGAATTATTAACAGAACCAGTAAAAACTACACTTAATTTGTATGAGCTCGAATCATACTTAATCCAAACCTCGTTCTCTATCCCACGAGTTATGTTTCCGTACCAAACAGCAGTAACGTTTGATGTTAGAGAATTGACGTCGATACCTACATGAGTAACCGGGCTGATACCAACCGGGTCCCAACCATTCTGAAACGTATCAAACTCCACGGCAACAAAAGGGCTGGTGGCTGCTATCGTGATTGGGTCGATTGGGAGGCCAAATGCACCACCAGCCGTGGACATCGACCCATCTGGAGCGAGAAAGAAGGCGAGACCATCAGCAAAATTGGGAAGTCCGTCTGAATCAACCACGAAAGTGAAATGGGTATCGAAATCTGTTAACTTTCCAGTGGACTTATCCCAGAGGTGAAGGGATTCTTTGTAAGTTGCTTTACCGGCTTGTTGCTCCAGATTGGAGGTGAGTTGGAGGCCTTGGGTTGAGATATAGGCATCTCCGAACGTTTTTATGTTAGCCTTTTGATCTCGATCGCCTAAGTTTGTCAGGTTGAAGGTGAGTGAAGTTGTTTGAGGAAATACAATGCAGAAGGATATGGAGAGAGAAAAAAGTAGGATTTGGAAGTTGAAGATGGCCATGGCTATGGGGGGAAAATTGGGATCGAGTTGTGTGTTTTGGATTTAGTTTTTGGCGTTTAAATAACCGAAGAGTTCGTCCAGAGTTCTTTTAGATAGGATTTGAAATGATGAATTAGTCCTTGTGCACTACTGATTCAAATGTCAGAATTTGTGCTTTCTTTCCTCAGAGTATATTAATCCATTATTGTTGGCCATGGAGAACTTTCCTGTTCATCTGTGTTTTTCTATTTTATTTTTGTTTGGATTAGTCTTGGTTTGTTCGATTCTAGAAGGACAGACTTTTGCGTGGTTTGGGCACGTGAAGTGAATCTAAAATATCATTGACCGATACACTAGATGGACCCAATTGTTGACAAAGAGACAAATAAATAAATTATGGAAACAGGTTAATTAGCTAGCTCCCAAAGGACTTAAAAATAATGCTAGAGAAGTTATATTTTATTTTTGGGCTCTTATAATAGACGAGTTTGACTTTGATGATAAGTAAATTATTTCGAATGTTTTAGCATGTTAGGATCGTCACACACACACACGATTTACGAGTATAAGAACAGTAAAGAAATCGACACAACAATATACGTGATTCTCCAAAACCGGGTACGTCCGCCGGAGCGAGAGCGGTTGTTCTTTTATTATCACAGTTATCAACTAGGGTTTACAACATAGAGTATTTATAGCGACTATATTCTAACCATAATCTGGTATTTGGTCTGTATCCCAAAAATACCCTTGTACGACCGTACCATACCGCGGGGGGCGTAGCCCTCCGCACCCCCCAACTTACGGATTATCGGTGATGGGCCAGATGCCATCATTCCACTCTGCTCCAGCATCTGACCTTCTTTCTAGAACTCCTTAGTATCTCTCCATACTTACATATGATCCATAGTTCTAACACAGCAGATCGAGAAGAAGAAAAAGGTATAAACCTCCAACACCTGAAATCTTGATCAACTGGGAAATTGATGACTTTTAATTTGCCCTATATGCGACATTGTTGCATATGGAAAAGAAGCGGCAGAAGACGCAGCAGTTAGTTGAGTTTTGTTCACTCTCCTTAAAAGAGAGTGAACATTACCCTGCTTCTTATTGATTGAAATTGTGTGAATTTCACTACAAAATAATGTCTTGCTTACCAAAAAGTGTATTGCAGGGGTAAGCATGACATCACTTGTGGTGGGATCCACACTATTTCAACCAATAAAATGGAGGGTAATGTTCACTTTTTTTTTAAGGAGGGTGAACAAAACTGCACTCCGCGAGCGGTGAGGTTTTAGTTAGTACTCCCTCCGTCACGGTTTGTTTGTCCAATCTTGAGTTTCCAACTTATTAAGGAAACAAAATTTGATTTATTGATTTGAAAATTCACATAATCTAGTCTATTGATTTTGAAATTGGACAGTCAATTTAAAATATCCATAAATCAAAAGGGGGACAAACAAATCGGAATGAATTGAGTAATAACCACTATCGATGACGTAACCATGGCTCAAAGATGTGATGGTGAGCTTTGAGCAAACACTACAGGTGTTGTAGACTATGGCTAAAAGGAACCGTGCTAATGACACATACTATTGAACACAGATTTTTTGTGGGGTTCACTTTTGGGTCCCATACAAATGGTTCGATCCGTTCATTAATTTTATAATCTTTTTTTGAGTGACCTCGTGAAAAATCAACTTGGTAGGATACATATAAGTGCTTGATCCAATCTCACAACTTTTCATTCAGAATTTCGGATGAATGAAAAATTGTAAGATTGGATCAAGTACTTACATGTATCCTATCGAGCAGATTTTCAAAAGTATCCCTCAAAAATATTTTTTAAAATTAATGAACGGATCGGATCATTTATGTGGGATCCAAAAATGGGCCCCACAAAAAATCTGTGTACAATAATCTGTGTCAACAGTGTTTTTGGGCTAAAAGACTGCATTTGACAGCTCTTTTTTTTTTGAATGGCAAAAAAGAATTTTATTGATCTTTAGAAATAAATTACTACAAAGATCAAAGGGATTCAAAGCACGAGACATCACCACGGAGCATAAGGAGCCCACATAGGAGGCACCCCAACACGCCGGCAATCACATGCCGTTAGGTGATAGGCGCGTAAATGTTCACATACGCGCCCCCTAATTTATCTTTGTTAAGTTCATTTATGTTATTACTCAGAGCTTAATTAATGCTTAATTTGGGTGTTGTAGGTTTTTGGAATCTTAATATGTTAAAGCCGACTAAACCATGGATTGGGCCATATTATTTTTGCTCCTGGTGATACATGGTCTCGGTGGGCCCAAAAGGCTACTCTCTATTATTTATTTTGACTGAGAGAGTTTGGGACTAAAGAAAAGAATTGGACCTAAGCCAATTCTCAGCAACTAAGATGGCCCACAACCTTGAGGAAAAAGAAAGAAAATAGGGTTGTCCCTTGGCAGCTTATAAAAGGATCATCACACACATTACAGAAGGGAGGCGGAGAACGGGGTCTCGAAATTGGAGGCCATCAGAGGCTGCGAAGACAACTTTCCGATGTCCGGCTAATTCCTTTTTTAGGGTATAGATGAAGCTCGAACTCCTAATAATATTGTTTATGTTTTGATTTAGATTTTTATTCGAATCATGGTTGTATGACTCTCAAGGATTTATTTAGAATAATAATTCTTTCCATCACATTTTGTGTATGAATTCCTAGGTTTTTATGCATGTTCATACAACGGTTCTTAATTAGTTTGTGAATAACTGAGTAAGATGGGTTATGCTCCGTAAGACGCGCCGTGTTATTAGACGATCCGTGCCATAGAGACGGGTCGCACTAGTAAGACGGTTCGTGCTAGGCGGCGATATCCCATGCTATTCGGTGATTCATAAATATCTTTAGGCGATACCGTGAGGGCCCACGAACCCTAACGATATCCGGATTGATTCGAGTAATTAACCTTTATTATCGCATAAATACTGTTCCAACGGGTCGAGTGGATTCGAAACCCTAGATCTTTTCTCTCGTAAACTCTCGTTACTTTTACTTTTGATTGCTTTATATCACTTTAGTTTGCATAATTTAGGAAATCAAACAATCAAATTCTTTTCCGAATTAATTTAGAAATCAATTGAAATAACTGCAACTCAGCCTTCGTAATCCCTGAGAACGATACTCGGAGTACTTACCGCTATCTTTTAGGTAGTAGTAATTATTCTGTTTTATTAATTATTTTTGATACGGAAACGACACGATCAAATTTTGGCGCCGTTGCCGGGGATTACAAGCACGGTTGCGTTGTTTCGATTAATTTTTATTTTAGTTCTTAGCCTAGATTTTTTTTTCTATCATTATTCCTCTTCTTTTTTGTATTAGGTTTTTTTAGTGTAGGTTTCTTGACTTTGCTCGAGATTATTCTGAAACTAACAATTGTTTAGTGTCGAAGGAAGTTAGATGCTGTTACTAAACCTTGATCCAAAGGCACTCACTACAAGAAAATCGGGATCTAACAACGGTCAAAAGCGTTACTAAAAGCAATACCAACGGTTCACCAACCATTGGCCAAACCGTTACGAGATATCCGTTGGTGTAGAGGTATAGCAACGGTTTTGATAAGCGTTGGTACAAATTTTTTTTTAGTAACGGTTTCTTTAGTTTTTTTTTTTTTTAAATCTGGGGTAAAATATGACATGGCAGCCACGTGGCTGCTGATGTGGATTCCACCTGTTGCCATGACGCCTGTGTGGCAGCCACGTGTCATCCACGTGTCGCTGACTTAGACGCCACCTGTCGCCGCGTGGCGCATGGAAGGCAACACAATTTTGCTCCTCCTGGGAATCGAACATAGGACCTCGCGTATGTGCGCGTGAGTGCAAACCAACTGGGCTAGCTCAGCACTTGTGTAATATTAAGGGACTACTAATATTTATATTATGTGAACTGTCATTAGAGCATCCACAATGTAATAATCAAAACCAAAAGGTTGTTAAAGTTAGCAATATTTGCTCAAAAAAGTGCTCACATTGTAATAACCAAACTTAGCAACCTCTTAATTAGTAACTCATCAAATTTTGGCTTTTGAATAATCAAAACTAGCAACTTTTTTGCCAATAATTAAATCTAATGGTCTCCACATTTTTTCAATCAAATACACCCATCATTACATAAAAACTTTTTCTCTTTCTCAACAATGTTTCCAGAAAATTATTTTTAAAATTTTTTTTTTTCCAGAAACTTTAAAAAAACAGTATTTACAAAAAACTTTTTTTTAAAGTGTTTTAACACAAAAAATTGTTTTTTTTTAAAACGGCTTCTAACAATTTTTCAAAAAAAAAAAACTGTTTTTTAACTCAAAAATTGTTTTTTTTTTTTTAAAATTACTTCTAACAAATTTTCAAAAAATAATTTTTAGTAACGGTTTTTGGAAACCGTTGCTATAGTCCGGTTTTTAGTAACGGTTATGGAAAACCGTTGCTATAGTCTTGTAATCTAGTAACGGTTGCATAAAAACCGTTGCTATAGTCCTGTTTCTAGTAACGTTTTGTAAACCGTTGCTACACACCATCTATACTGACGGTTTTTTGAACCGTTGCTAAAAAAACCGTTGAGAGATCCCAAATTTCTTGTAGTGACTGTAAGTTTTTTTTTTTTTGTTATTTTTATTTTCACTTGTTTTAGTAGAGTAGCGTGCATTTGAGATATTTTTTTTCTTTCATTGTAAAAAATTAAAAAAATGGAATATGCTTATACTCCTCAGTGTTCTAAGTATGTCCAAGAGCAATTTACTTCTGCCCAGTGGTTTCCTGAACCGAGTTTTGATTGTTACTCCAACATTTATAATTCTGGATGGGAAAATCACTCCAATTTTACATGGACACAAGAACCTCTGAACCAATGTTATGCCTCATCCTCAAGGCTAGCTTTTTCTAATTCTTTCGATCTGTGTGCTAGCTACCCGACTTCTCTGCAGCAGCCATATCAACACCAAGCTCCCCCTCCACCTCAAAAATATTCTATTGATTTTCAGGAGAAGATGTTGCAAGCTTTTGAAGAGTTTAGGGCTTGTAAACAAGAGCGTACCCAACTGCTTCACTCACAATCCCAATCTTTATCAAAGATTGAGGCTTATGCGGACCAAATAGAAATTGCGATTAGTGGATGGGAGGAGAAAATAGTATTGAATAATGAGCAGGTTGTAATGGACATTGAGCATGAAGAAGCTATAGAAAAGGTAGTGGATATGGAGCATGTAGTAGATGAGGAGTATGGGGAGGATAAATGGGAAATGGAAAAGCCAATCCCAACCTTCGAAGATTCTAGGGTTGAACGTGTGTTGTTATCAAATGAGAGTGTTGATCCCTCTCCTCCTTCATTGAGCTTTACTTTAGAGACCATGTCAAGTGACCAAATCCTAAATGTTCAATTAGAAGTTTTACCACGTGAATTTGTGTATGCACCTTTGGGCTCGGTAGAAACTTTCACCATGGTCGCACCTTTGCATGTGACTGTAGACACCTCAATTTGGCCTAACGATTATTTCAAGTCCCACATTGGGACCATCCCGATGATGAAATGGATACAGTGATTGCTGATTGCCTTCTTGAGAACCTTAGGACTTTCGGTAAGAACTTTGAGCCACTTAGAGAACCCAATCAGAGCCATACAGCCTTTCAGACATAAAATACAGAAGCCTAGGAGAATCCATCTGTCAGCCGTAACATCGATCTCACGGCCTTAACATCATTTCCTCACCCGAGCAACCTGTTGCTAGCAAAATCTCCCTGAGAGATCAATCCCTCGGCTGCAAGATCAATCCTTCGGCCGAGACATCCATTCCTCGGCCGTGTAATCTATTACTCAGCTGCCAGATCGTCCTTTTCCCAGACTCTGGAACGTTCTGTCGATTGTTTGATCCAACTACACTACCTCTCCGATGCGTTCGGGCCACGTTCAGAGATTGCGACGTAGAGTTTGAATTGCATTGCAATTGCAATTGCAATCGTGCCATTTGATTGGCCGGAGTGAGTCATCCATATGCCTATATAAAGAGGCCCTTACACACGAAATTCATAAGTGAAATCATTCACCCAAGCTCCGATATTTTGTCAAAATACTCTCTCAAACCCCCTCTTCAAAAGCCCTAACCTCCCGAAGGCAGCCACTAATCCGAAGATCAAACCCGGAAGTTCAAACCCTAACCCTAGGGTTTTCGAGAAGCAATCAATCACACCCAATCCGAAGCAATCAAGCAACTGAGGGATCAAGGTGGTGAGGCCCAACGGCCTCTGGTTTGTTTTATTTTCTGTCAATAATCATGATCTTAGCGTTTTGATTATTTACTAACATTTCTGTCTGGTGTGAGGAAGAACATCGACCGGGGTTTTGATCCCTCGGCCGATACATCAAACCAGGAGGATCCCTCGGCCGTGACATCCATTCACCGGCCGCGAGATCCATTACCCTGGGACAGCTTTGTTTTGTTCCCTGCTTTCTGATGCATGTTTCAATTACAGTCTTGGCTCACCATTAACTGCTTAAAGGCTAAAAACAGATTACATGTTAGAATTAAATAAAGCATCTACATGTCTTATGTTGAACAACTATGGGCCAGTCTCACGGCTGGGCAGAGAGGGATGCCTAACATCTTCCCCTTACTGTACTCTTGGCTCCCGTACCCAGAATCTCTATTTATTTTCCCAGTTTTAATAAACTGGGTGGCGACTCTGTTTTGATGACAACTACTATCGTATGGCGATATTCCTAGCCATGGGAATGTCCACGATCTTGGTTTACGAAGCAAGCAACCAATCGAGCAAACAAGTGTGATCAATCTGTATGGCGATGCCCCGTTTGGGAGGTGTCTACAGTGACTCAAACTAATGGGAAGAGAGTAGATGAAGAGTGTCAAGATTTTCAAAGTAAAATTGGGTGCGATTTTGTTTTTGGGTATGATCCATTGATTCCTATTCATCCAATGAGTATACTGACACTACTAGTCCAGAATACATTCCTGTGGTATGCTGATCATGTCCATATTTTGGGTAAGATTAAAATTTTGACTCACATGTTTGAACAATTCACTACACAACATTTATTTGAGTCAAATAATTTTTCTTGGCATGATCCATATATTGTTAATTACAAGAAGCGACTTAAACTGATTTGAGCTTTATTGACGTCTGGCTGAGGACATAAAACTTAGCGCTTCTTGGGAGGCAACCCAAGTGTCATTCTTTATTTATTGTCCTCTTTGAGTTTTTTTTTTTTTTTAGTTAGGTTAGTTTTAATTTCTTTTTGAGTTTTTTTTCCTTTCTATTTTTTTTTCTTGTTTTTGTGTGTGTTTCTTGGAGGCTAACATTTTGCAGGTTGTTTAGTCCAAGTTGGGAGGTCTTCCTCTCAATATAGTTTACCCTGCTTAGTTCCTCCCGTTCGAGGTGATATCTTTCCTCTCTTTTATATTTCTGTCCTATCTCTTCATTTTTTTATTTCATGCCTTCAATGCAGACATTGAATAGTTCAAGTTGGGGGAGGGATCACTTTGTTCTTTTTCATTGTTAGATTCAAAAACCAAAAAACAAAAAACAAAAAACTTGAAAATTGAAAAAATCTAACAATAGTGGGATATTTCTTGCATGGAACTTAAAATTTGCAAGGTATTTATTGGTTGCTTGAGTTGAGGCATGTTGGCATTGTTTGGGTATTTTGTGGACTGTTAGTTCTTTATGCTATCTTGTTAATGCACGTAGCTATGACACTTGCATCTTGGCACTTCACGTCTATTTGGACTTAGTTTGCCTGTGAGTGTCGTTTGAACGTTCTCGATGGCTAGGTTAGTGGAGACTTATGCCCTAGTGAGCTTTCGTGCCTTACCTTTTTGTTGGAGTGGTGTCACGTAACTTCTCAGTTTATGAAAAGAATATATTTGTTGATGGTCTCATTATTCTTGATTACTGAGTGTTGGAACTTGAACGCATGATAATATCTCTTGGTTTTGGTTTGCCACATGGATGTTACACCCCTGGGAGAGGATTTTAGGCATTTTCTTGATGCTTGGGCCAGTTCGTTCCTTTGTTTTCACATTTATCCCTTGCAAGCCACTTTGAGCCTTTTGTACTTAGCCTTTTCTGGTTAGCTCCACCTTCCATATTGTGTTTGGAGAAAGGTAAAAATATGAAGGTGAAATTTTTGGGTAGATTGTGAAATTTTGTGCTTGAATTGGTGGTGTCCCTTAAAAAAAAAAAGAGGAAACAAAACAAAATTAAAAAAAAAAGAGGGGAAAAGAAAGAAAAAGAAAAGGGCACCGATACAGTTGAAAAGGAGGATTTGATTTATCCTATCCATGAAACATGACCATTTACCCGATGCTATAACCTTGAATGAATTCCTATTTGATCCTAGGGGTGTGAGAGAGAAGATTGATGGATGAGAGAGTGAGTTCCAATGCCTGGTGTTCCATTCATGGAACCGTGTGTCCACCGTATAAAGTGTTCTTTTCGTGTCATAGTGTGCGAAGTATTTTGCTTTCAATTACATTACTTCCAAACCGCACACTTGAGAGTTCAAAATGCACCTTGTTTCGAGCGATTTTATTTGTGAGTGCATGACACTATGAGAATTGAAGTCGAAGCTCGGTCCGGAGAGAACTTTGAGTGGCATTTCATCGGTGACTAAGTCCAAGTGTTCACACACGCTAAATTAGGTGCCATAGTTTATATGCATGTCTTGATAGCATTTTGAACTAGTGTTGCCTAATATACTTGTGCAATGACTTTGTGCCTTGGCTTGAGAGATTGATGAGTTACTTGCAGGTTGTGGGTTCCGTGTAAAAGGATTCACGGTGTTTTATGGGTGATCACTGCTGAAAACCCTCACGAGACTTTACTCGTCCTACCAGGGCCACCTGGGGGTTTAAAAGAACTATCAATTTTAATTTACTTTCTTTAGTTGCATTTTCTTTTCTTTGCTCGGGACTAGCAAAGTGTAAGTTGGGGGGTGTGATAGGCGCGTAAATGTTCACATACGCGCCCCCTAATTTTTCTTTGTAAAGTTCATTTATGTTATTACTCAGAGCTTAATGCTTAATTTGGGTGTTGTAGGTTTTTGGAATCTTAATATGTTAAAAGCCGACTAAATCATGGATTGGGCCATATTATTTTTGCTCCTGGTGATACATGGTCTCGGTGGGCCCAAAAGGCTACTCTCTATTATTTATTTTGACTGAGAGAGTTTGGGACTAAAGAAAAGAATTGGACCTAAGCCAATTCTCGGCAACTAAGATGGCCCACAGCCTTGAGGAAAAAGAAAGAAAATAGGGTTGTCCCTTGGCATCTTATAAAAGGATCATCACACACATTACAGAAGGGAGGCGGAGAACGGGGTCTCGAAATTGGAGGCCATCAGAGGCTGCGAAGACAACTTTCCGATGTCCGGCTAATTCCTTTTCTAGGGTATAGATGAAGCTCGAACTCCTAGTAATATTGTTTATGTTTTGATTTAGATTTTTATTCGAATCATGGTTGTATGACTCTCAAGGATTTATTTAGAATAATAATTCTTTCCATCACATCTTGTGTATGAATTCCTAGGTTTTTATGCACGTTCATACAACGGTTCTTAATTAGTTTGTGAATAACTGAGTAAGATGGGTTATGCTCCGTAAGACGCGCCGTGTTATTAGACGATCCGTGCCATAGAGACGGGTCGTACTAGTAAGACGGTTCGTGCTAGGCGGTGATACCCCATGCTATTCGGTGATTCATAAATATCTTTAGGCGATACCGTGAGGGCCCATGAACCCTAACGATATCCGGATTGATTCGAGTAATTAACCTTTATCATCGCATAAATACTGTTCCAACGGGTCGAGTGGATTCGAAACCTTAGATCTTTTCTCTCGTAAACTCTCGTTACTTTTACTTTTGATTGCTTTATATCACTTTAGTTTGCATAATTTAGGAAATCAAACAATCAAATTCTTTTCCGAATTAATTTAGAAATCGATTGAAATAACTGCAACTCAGCCTTCGTAATCCCTGAGGACGATACTCGGAGTACTTACCGCTATCTTTTAGGTAGTAGTAGTTATTCTGTTTTATAAATTATTTTTGATACGGAAACGACACGATCACTAGGACCCAACGAGAAAAAAAAGACAAAACCGCAGACGACAAGAGCAGCTTCGTCGTTAGATACTTCGTAGAAGTTCGCCACGAGAATCTCTGTTTGAAGAAGATGCCAAAGACTGATGACTAACTAGTTACCGACTCCTGGTCAACATGATACTAATTAATGGTGATAGATGAGTCCGCTGCAAAATTAATTTATTCCATATAATGCACTTTCAAGCAAATATTCATTGATAATGCTTTTGTTCTTACTAGTATGATTTTTATCAACTAGCGTTGCGTCTGCTGGATAGATGGGGCCGAAAAAATACCAATGTGATTTATTTTGTCTCGTTAGTATCACATATTGTACTTATAAGGGAACTTCCCAACAATCTTGGAGAAAAACTGTTCATTATTGTAACTAGAGCTCAAAGATTGCATTTGGCTGCCTCGAAAAACAGTGGGAATCATCAGTGCATAACGGGAAAAGGAGAAGATTTAGCCATGTTTGTATACAAAAAATTAAATCTATTGTATAAATTATTGAAACTTGAAATTCGAAAGTAACCATTTTAGATGATTGTGTAGGTTTAAAACTTTAAATCATACCCATCCAACATGGGTACAGTAAAATATATATATATATATATATGTACGACTCTTTGAACAAAAAGAAACCGTTGTCGCGCGCGGTGACAATCCCCAACCTGGAGATTAAAAGGCCAATCTACACAACTTCTAGGAAGAAAACTGGACTAATATATACTCATACTTTATGAACTGACTTACGTACAGACTCTCATTATAATCCAAAAATCTATAATCTAACCTACAATCCAAAATCTGAAAGATAATTAGCTCCAAACACCCCTGTTACTCTTTATTTCAAAAGTGATCCCGGTGAGCACACCAAAGACCAACAATCATCAATCGTTTTGTTTGTTGCTCATCAAAATCTGAGCCTAGTTTTGTGTCCACTGCTTCGAGTAACCTTCCCATTCCATAGAGGTCCCAAACCCATTCCACCAGTCTCATTTGAGACTCTAGCACCTTCGAATCAAAGGGTTTTCTCCCGTAAGCTATTTCCAACGCCACGATACCATAGCTGTAGACATCTGATTCCTTACTAGCTTTATATGTTACCACACATTCCGATGCCAAGTACCCCATGGTTCCCGCCAAAATAATTGTTTCAGGCTGCTTCTCGTGATCGACAAATCTATGTAACCCAAAATCTCCCAATTTGGCGTTGAAGTTCGAGTCCACCATCACATTGTTTGATTTTACATCTCTATGTACTACACATTGCTCCCATTCTTCATGTAGATAGAGCAACGCTGAGGCCAAACCTTGGCGATTTTATACCTTGTTCCCCATGTCAACAGGCTTTTCCCTTGGAAGAGATGAAAATCTAAGCTAGCATTTTCCATGAACTCATAAACGAGGAGTAGTTCCTCTTTTCGTGGCACCAATAGGTGAGTTGCACCAAATTCCTATGCCTCAATCGGCTAATGATCTTCACTTCTGTTGCGTACTCATTTATCCCTTGTTTTGACCTTTTTGATATCCTCTTGACAGCAATATAAGAATTTGATTCCCTCAAGAAACCTCTATAAACTCCACCAAACCCTCCCTCTCCAAGCTTTTGTTCCTCCCCAAAGTTATTTGTCGCCCGATATAATTGGCCGTAGGAAAATTTCTTAGGCCCACAACCGGACTCGAATTCGTTTTCCATGGACATCTCAACTTCAAACTCATTCTCTTCTTTTGCTCTACTTCTCGTCCAAAAGCCAAATCCAACCCACTAACCAAAACACCCGAGCTGACAACCAATCCCACCACAACTACAAGGGAGATTTTTTTCGATCCTGGTTTCACTGGATTTGTGGCATTCTTATTTTCTATATTTACAGTAACTGTTTTATTGGTCTCTGTAACTGTTTTATTGGTCTCATTAATTTCCAAACTTGAGCTAAATTCCCAGGATGTTACAGGTTTTTTCTCAAACAGCGGCCCTGTTGCAGCTGAGAAGCCCACTGTTACCCGTTCAGGTAAGTAATTCCTCAGATCAACAATTAAATGAATGGAACCTACCACTCTGGAATCATTAGTAGTAAAAACTACACTTAAATTGTACGAGCTCGAATCATACCTAACGATACCTACGTGAGGAGCCCGGCCGATATTGAACGGGTCCCAATCCTTCCAACCGTCCATATACCCAACGTCGACATTCCCGTACGTATCAAACTCCACAGCAATAAAGGGGCTTGTGGCTAGGGGTACAGTACCAGCAGTGGGGGGGTCTGTCGTAGCTGGGTCAATTGGGAGGCCCGTAGCACCACCAGCTGTGAAATTCGACCCTTCTTGAGCGAGAAAGAAGGTGAGACCATCCCCAAAAGTGTATTTCCCATCGAATCGATCACGAAAACGAAATGGGTATCGAAATCTGCTAACTTTTGAGTGGATTTATCCCAAAGGTGAAGGAGTTCGATATGTAAGTTGCTTTGCCGACTTGTTGCTCCAGATTGGTGTTGCGCTCGTTGTAGGTGACTTGGAGGCCTTGGGTTGAGATATAAGCTTCTCCGAAGGTTGTTATGTTAGCCTTCTGAAGTTGTTTGAGCAAATGGAATGCAGAAGAAGAACATTGAGAGAGAATAGTTGCCCATTTGGTGGCTTCTTTAGCTATTCCGGGCAAACTTCCTTCTTTAGTGTAGTGCCTTTTTTTGCTTCTGATGTTATTAGTTCACTTGTCTTTTAGTTGTCAAAAAAAAGTTTCCTCGGATCCAAAAAGAAAAAAGAAGAAAGAAAGAAAGATGTAATGCATGGTGAAGCTCCATAGGCCGAGCTCCCTTTTGGTTGGCACGTTCATGACCAAATAACACATTTCCATGTATCCCTATTTTATCAAGTTGTAACTTTTTTCTTTTGATTAGAAGCGTCTGTTTAGGATGTGGAAAGGAATCATTATATTATATTGTTTTTGAGTGCGGTAGATGTTAGTCGAGTTTTTATTGGGCCGGGTTCGTGAAAGAGTTGGAAAACAGGGTATTTTGCCAAAGCCAAACAATATTCTTAGTGGACCGATTTCTATTTTGCTCGCATGCATTTTTGGGGCCTTAATTGCATTGACCCATTAGGTCATGTAAAAAGAAGTCGAGCACGGCAATTTTATAAGGCTCTCGTTCTTACAGCAGGGGATACATTTGCGAGGGCTTTTGTTTTTGGTGGCCGCTCGAAGACCGACCAAAGTTCGATTAAATAATTGGTGGTAAAAGTCCTTCGAGAGGCTGGCTTTTCTGGTTCTCTACTTCAACATCTATGCTGCAGCCTTCGTGAGCATTCGTCTGTTAGTTCGGAATCCTATTGAGGGATTGGTTTCGTGAATCTTGAAGAGCATTAAAGATCCATGGTGTTCTGGTGTTAATCTTCCAACTTCAAGAGGGTAAGTTCATCAACAATCAATCTTTGATTTGCATCCTTTCGTGGAGTTCGAAAGGGTTTCTGGAAGGCTTGAGGATTCAGGATTCGGCGATCATGCAGTGGGTACGATGAACGTGGATTCGGCAGGTAGATCTTAGGACTCGTGGTGAGGATACACGGTCAGTGTTAAGATTGCTTGTAATCATACATTTGTTTTAGTGCATGATTCCTTCCCGTGGTTTTTACCCGATTTTGGGGTTTTCCATGTAAGATTGGTGTTGTGTTCTTTGTTTGATTTCGTGGTGTGTTTGAAGTCATCTAGTAAGGCGAAATAAGTACTCCTAGCATCACTTTAGAAATTTCATTTGGTATCAGAGCGGGTCGCTATATTTTGGAATTGTACGAATTCGTAGTGGATCCTTAAGGTGCAATGGAGTTAAATACGAATCGGCCCCCTGTTCTAGATCGTACTAATTTTGATCATTGGAAGGCAAAGATGGAGGCCTATTTAAAGGCCATTGATGAAGATGTTTGGAATGCATGTGAAGTGAGGTATACGCCACCAACTGTAACTGTTGAGGGAACTTTGGCACCTAAGGCTAGTGCGAAATTTACACAAGAAGAGAAAGCAGAGCGTGCAGCAAATAGCAGGGCACTAAATGTATTGTTTACCCATGTCGACACAAAGGAGTTCCATCGTATATCTACATGCAAAACAGCAAAGGATGCGTGGGATATTCTCGTCACTACCCACGAAGGAACTGATACAGTAAAGCAAGGGAAGTTGCAACGGGTCACTACCAAGTTTGAAATGCTGCGTATGAAAGAAGATGAGACATTTGACGAGTTCTACGCCAAACTCAATCACATCGTCAACACCAGTTATACCTTGGGTGAGCCTATTACTCCATTTCGTGTTGTCAAGAAAATTTTGCGATCTCTTCCTGAACGATTTAAAACTAAAGTAGATATTTTGCAGAGTAAGAGGAAATTACCTAGAATGTCTGTGGAAGAAATAGTATGGCAATTTCAAAACTATGAGCTTACACATTTTTATCAAGACTTATTTCCTACTAAAAGTACTAATAAAGGATCAGGAAAACAAATTGCTTTTTTGAGTAAGAATACTACTGAAGGTTTTGAAAAACAAACTATTTTTTCTAGTAAAAACAATGAATCTAATGAGTCGGACAGCGATGAAAATTACGATACGGAGGCTATGGCATTATTTACCAAGAACTTCAAACGATTTTTTAAGAAAAAGAATAACGATAGTGACAACAATGATAAGAAAGGTAAAGGAAAATTTGAGACCTCTAGTAACAAAGATCGGAAAGGAGTAAAGGGACCACCCTCGGGGCCGAAGTGCTATGAGTGCCATGGGTATGGACATCTTGCTCAGGATTGCGCAAATAAAAAAGCTAAGCAGAAAATATTCAGTGTGACAACTTGGGATGACGACACTAATAGTGAGAAGTCGAATAGTGATAGAGATGAGGAAAACAATGAAAAAAACTTCTTGGCCTTCACAGCAAATCATCACGAAAGTGATATGACCCAGCAAAAGTTGGGGAATGGAGGAACCCATGATATATAGTGACAATGAAGAGGAGGAAGTGAAGTTTGATGAGTTGCAGGAGGCTTATAACAATTTATATGAAGAAAGCCGGAAACTCACCAAACAAAATGATAAGCTAGCCAGCAAGAATGAGGTAGCTGTGGCTGATCTGTCAAAAGCACTATCCTCAGCAAGGGAGCTGTCGGAAAATCTAGAAAGTGTCACTCAAGAGAGGAATCAACTCAAACTGTAAGTAATGCAACTTCGGGAGAAAGTCAGCAAGTTTGAAGAGCTGAACGGGATAGACAAAGGTAAAATAAAAAAATTGACTACTGACTTGACTAAAGCTAATGCTATTTTTGAGTGCATGAATGCAGGTTCTAAGCATTTAGATGATATTCTTGATGTACAAAGATCAGTCAGTGACCGATCTGAAGAAAAGCATAAGGAGACAGCTTCAAAAAAATCCAATAAGTTCAATTTTTGGAAATCGACACAAAGAGATAAAATCAATAGCTAGTTACAATACTGTTAAGCTTCAAGTTTTTATTAAGATGCCTGCTTATATTCAAAGAACTACTGTTGGGAGATTTATCCCCGTGTGCCATTATTGCAGTGTTAAAGGACATATTCGTCCTCATTGTTTTCAATTGTATGGCTATCCTACACGTCATTATGTGAGTAGTAGCAAGAAAAAGTATGCATCAGAATGGGGGCAATCATACAGAACAAACTCATAATTTTGTTAAACAGAATAAACCCAATGAGAAAGATCATGTTAAAACTTACAGTTTTAAGACTAAGCCTGTATGGGTTAGGAGTGCTGATTTGCATTGCATGGTCGTTCACACTACACTAAAAACACAGAACACTAATGTGTGGTATTTTGATAGTGGATGCTCTTGTCACATGTTAGGAGACAAATCTCTTCTTACAAAGTTTGAAAATTACAATGGAGGTTCTGTTACATTTGGTGATGGCAGTAAGTCCAAAGTTGTCGGAAAATGGATCATTCAGGCCCCTGGAGTTGGTACTCTGGAAAATGTTCTTTTTGTAGAAGGACTCAAAGCTAACTTGATTAGTATAAGTCAAATGTGTGATTCCCTTCATGAAGTTAGATTCTTGAAGAATGATTGTTATATCTTAGATGTGAACGGGGTTAATGTAATTCATGGTACTAGAACTTTTGACAATTGCTATGGTATTATACCCTTAGATAATGTGACTTGTCACTCCACTAAATTAGATGAGATAGATCTTTGGCATCAACGGTTACGCCATATCAATTACAAGGACCTATCTATATTAACTAAAAAGGAGTTAATTCGCGGAGTACCTAGACTGAGTCGTCCGTCTCATCATATTTGTGGTCCGTGTCAGATTGGAAAGCAAACTAGAGTTGTTCATAAAAAGACTAACACGTTGGCCACCACTAGACCTCTAGAATTGTTCATATGGACTTAATGGGTCCCTCAAGGGTAGCTAGTATTGCTGGAAAGAAATACATTTTCGTTATAGTGGATGATTTCACACGGTTTACATAGGTTAATTTTTTACGTGAAAAATCTGAAACCATTACATTCTTTAAGTCATTTGTCAAAAGTGTACAAAACGAAAAGAGCATGAAAATTGGTATGATAGTTCGCATTCGCTCAGATCATGACAAAGAATTTGAAAACAGTGAATATGCAAAGTTTTGTGAGGATCTAGGGATTAGTCATGAGTTTTCTGCCCCTAAGACCCACTACAAGAAAAAACACTTTTGCCGACTAAAATAATAGTCGCCAAATGGCAGTTTTTAGTCGCCAAAACCTTTCCGCGACTAATTTTTTGGTCGCCACTTTGGTCGGTGACACTTGGTCTGGGAAAGTTTTTGCCGACCAAAATTTTTTGTCGCCGAAACTTGTTTTTCCCGACAAAGCACTTTTGTCGTGAAAAGTATTCACGACTAACTTTAGTCGCCGTATCTAATTAATTCAAACCCTTCGAAAAATCATATTTACATACGGCGACCAAACTTTTGGTCGCCGAATACAACTTTCCCCGACTAAAACATATTTGTCGCCAAATGTCATGTCAATTAAATAATATTAAAAGAAATTTGGGTGCCACGTGGCTCCATCTTTGTACCGCCACATGGATCATCATGGAGCCTCCACGTGGCGCGTGTGAAATAATCCAACCACATGCCTTTGCCAAGAATCGAACCGCCCACCTCCCATTCCTTATAAGGGCGCACAACCGCTGGGCTACACGCTTAACTTGTGCTTCA